>PVHT020000165.1:18335751-18481102 GCA_004024745.2 Catagonus wagneri | reverse complement strand
TCTAATCGGAGCTGTGGCCACTGGCCTGCGCCGCAGCCACAGCAACGCAGGATCTGAGCCGCGTCTGCAACCTACACCACAGCTCACGGCAACGCCGGATCGTTAACCCACTGAGCAAGGGCAGGGATCGAACCCGCAACCTCATGGTTCCTAGTCGGATTCGTTAACCACTGCGCCACGACGGGAACTCCCATTGTTACTCTTGAATTAGGGGGAGAGATTGTATATAAATTTATCCCCATGGAGATTTGTGCATACCCTGATGGAAGCATACCATCCACATGAATAGTATCTGCTCCATATATTGAGGGAGAAGAAAGCTTGGAAGTTGCCAGGACTAGAGTATAATCTTTGGCAAGGCAAGTGAGTTGGAATGATTTGTGGGACTCTTGTCTGGAAATAGGGACCCTTTACAAGACTGAAGCATCTGTCTTGTCATGTGTTAAAGTTTGTACTGATTACATCTGTCTTCAAATAATGGATCTGTCTTCAAATAATACAAGAGAAAATATATCCCAATGCACATCCATAAGAAATGAGCATTCATCTGTGGGTTGTTAGTTTCCCAATTTCAGTGGCAAAGATTTAAGCCATATTTAGGACCCAACATATCCATCATAAAAGCTAATCTTTCCTAATGTCCATTTTTATCCAAGTACAGTGCATAATTAAATGCTAGCACTGAGAAGCACTGTATTTAGAAAGGAACAGGAAAGATCATCGACCACAGCTATTTATACACTCCTCCAGCTCAAATATTTCAGACTGTGCATGCTTGCTACTGACGTTGCTTATTTTTAAAACCGTTTTTTAAATTGTATATTTTTGAAAGATGTAGAATCAAATCATTACTTCACATAATCACAAAGCTTTAAAACCTAAGTGATGCTCGAAGATCCCTCAACACGGCTATCTGAGAAACTGCCTACTAGATACACTGAGGCTAACTTCAGGCTTTATAGGGAATTGGCAATAATTGTCAAGGGATAGTGTTGGCACTCATGTCATAGTATTGCTGATTCCATAAGTCATCTGTCCCAAGTCATAAAATGACTTGTGGAATCAGCAATACTATGACATGTGTGCCAACTCATGTCCATATTAATTTGATTAGGCCATTCATTCTAAGTCTTCAGTTATAAACTGTATGAACTAGATTTATCCATCTCCATGCCGTTTTGATGACTGCTCCATGAAAAATCGGTCCATCTCAATGAATATGTGATGGAAAACCCTTTCCTGGACGTGGCCAGTGATAATCTCCTATCCTGTGAATTACATTTCTTTTAATGAGGCATAATTTACATATCACATAATTCACCCTTATAAGGTGCACAATTCCGTGAGTTTTTGTATACTCACAAAGTTGTACATCATCACTATCCAATTCCAGAACATTTTCATCACTCCAAAAGGAAACCCTGTACTCATTAGCAGTCACTCTCCATTCTCTGCTCCCCGCTCTCTACTCTAGACTCTGGGAGCCACTAGCTTATTTTGTCTTTCCAGAAATTTCATGTAAATGGAATCATACAATAAGTGACACTTGTGTTTACTTTCTTTCCCTTAGCATACTTTTTCAAGGTACATTCATATTGTTGTATGTATCAGTACTTTGTCCCATGTTTATAGATGAATAATATTCCATTGTATAATATGCCACATTTTGTTTATCTGTTCAACAGTTGATGGACATTTGTGTTGTTCCTGTTTTGGCTAATATGAATATTGTTTCTATAAAAACTCATGTACAAAATTTTATATGGCATATGTTTTCAATTCTCTTGGTTATATACCTAGAAATGCAATTACTGGGTCATATGGTAACTCTGCGTTTAATTTTGAGGAACTGCCAAATTGTTTTCCCAAGTAGCTGTACAATTTTACATTCACACCAGTGATGTATAATGGTTCCAATTTTTCCACCTCCTCATTAACACTTCCTACTATCTTTTTGGTTATATCTCTCTTACTGGGTATGAATGGTATCTCATTGGGGTTTTGATTTGCATTTCACTACTAACTGATATTGAGCATCTTTTCACATGCTTATTGGCCATATGTATATCTTTTTCGGAGAACTGTATATTTGAATCCTTTATCCATTTTTAATTGGGTAACATGTCTTTTTATTGATGACTTATAAGAGTTCTTGTATTTGTGATTACTCAACCTCCATCATATATATGATTGACAAATATTTTCTCCCACTTCGTGGGTTGCTTTCTCACTTTCTCAAGTGTCCTTCATGCAAAAAAAAATTAATTTCAACGATGTCTGATACTATTTTTCTCTTTGGTTGCTTCTACTATCATTGTCATATCTAAGAAGTCATTGTCTAATCCAGAGTTACCAAAAGTTACCACTGTTTTCTTCTGATTTATAATTTAATTCCTACAGGTAATCCTTGATAAATCAATATCTACTGTATTTCTATAGTTTACAAACAAAGTGTTTCCATATAACTCCATTCCTTTCTCCTATTCTATGTTGTAATTGTCATGCAAATTTCATCTCTATATGCTGGGTACCCATCAATACAGATGTATAACTTTTGCTTTATGCAACTGTCTTTTTATTTTAAATTATATAGGAAAAAAGAGGTATAATGCATTTTTACTGCTTTATATTTATCTATGTAGTTATTTGTGTATTCAAGTTACTTACTTTCCTGTGTCATTTCATTTCAGTCTGAAGGACTTATATTAGTATTTCTTGCAGGTCAGGTTTACTAGTAATGAATTCTCTGTTTTTGTTTATTTGGGAATATTTAATTTTTCCTTCAGTTTTGAAGGACAGTATTGCTGAATATAACAATTCTTGATTGACAGACTTTTTCTTTCTGTACTCTGCTTTTGTTATCTCATTACCTTCTGGCCTCCATGGTTTCTCATGAGAAGTCAGATGTCAGTTTTATTGAGAAGCCCTTATTTTTGATAAATCACTTCCCTCTTTTTTTTTTTTTTGTCTTTTTGCCTTTTATGTAGAGCCACACCCACGGCATATGGAGGTTCCCAGGCTAGGGGTCTAACAGGAGCTGTGGCCCCTGGCCTACGCCACAGCCACAGCAACAGCAACGTGGGATCCGAGCTGCGTCTGCAACCTACACCACAGCTCATGGCAAAGCCGGATCCTTAACCCACTGAGCAAGGCCAGGGATCGAACCCACAACCTTACGGTTCTTAGTCGGATTCGTTAACCACTGAGCCATGAAGGGAACTCCACACTTCCCTCTTGATGCTTTGAAAACTCTTAATCTTTGTCTTTTGAGAGTTTGATTATGATATATCTAGGTGAATATCTCTTATATTTTATCCTGAGTAGAGTTTGTTGAGTTTTTTGGATGTGTATATTAGCGTTTTTTCATCAAATTGGGGGAATTTTGGCCATTTTTTTCTTGAAATATTATTTCTGACCCCTTTCTACCTCTTCTCTTTCTTGGACTCCCATTATGCATATCTTGGTATATGTGACAGTTTCCCATAGGTCTATGAGTGCCATTTATTTTTCTTCTTGATCTAAAGATTGAGAACCTTAATTGACTCATTTTCAAGTTTTTCTGACTTTCTTCTGCTTATTCAAATCTGTTGTTAAGTCATTCTGGTTAAATTTTCTTTTCAGCCATTGCATTTTCCAGAATTTCTATATGGTTCTTTTTTATACAGTTTTTATCACTTTATTGGTATTTCCCATTTCCTAAACATTTTCTTATATTTTATTTTAATTGTTTATACATAGTTTCCCTTAGCTCTTTGAACATAAATAAAATATCTGACATTAAATCTTATCTAACTCCAATATCTTGGCTCCCTCAGAGACAGTTGTTTTGTTTCATTTTATGTTTTCTCTATGTGTGTGTCATACTTTTTTTCAGCTGTATCTTACAATTTCCTTTTGAAAATAAACATTTTAAACACTGTAAAATGACAAATATGGAAATTAATTTCCCTTCTGAAGCTTTGTTTTTGTTGTTTTGTTGTTATTTGCTTGTTTGGCAAATTTTCATATCTAACTCTCTAAATCCTATATTCTTTGTGTGGCCACTGAAATCTCTGCCCAGTTATCTTGGTGACAAGCTGATGATAGGATAGAAATTTCCTTAAATGCATCAAACCAACAAGCCTCCCGGCCTTTGCTGAGGAGATCTGTGAGTGTATCTTGGGGTATGACTTCAACCCAGCCAGATAATTTACAACTTTGTCATAGCTTTCACTTCCTGCTTACAAACAGCCTCAAGATATCCAGAGAAGAAGCTTAGGCTCTTCTCAGACCTTTTATGAACATGTACATAACCCCAGGAATGTGCACAGCATATGTGTGGCCCTGGTTCCTAATAATACATTAGAGGCTTTCGATGTCTTCTGTGGACATGTCATTCCTCAGCTTTTCTTTTTTTTTCTTTTAAGATTTTTGGTTACAGTATTGTTGGCCCCAATTGTTATTCACCACATCAGGCTGCTGCAATGATGATGATAATGATGATGCTAAAGGTCTCTGTTTTCAAACAAACACTCTCAGGGTAATGGCTGTTCATACTGGGTGAGCTCCAAGTCAGGTCTAATAAAGTAAGTCATGTGAGTCAGTTCTTCCAATAAACCACTAGAAAGGCAAAATGATAATAATTCGCATAGAGTGAAGCTTTGAAAGAACTTAACTCTCTTCTCTCCCCTTCAGTGTCTGTCAGGTTGCTGGTTTTAATTGCCATTGCAGTCTGCATATTTTCAAAGCTAATGCAGAGCTAGGGGTGTCAATAAGGCAAATTAAAATCCAAGAAAGCTTACTATTCTTACCAATATTGAGCCGTTTTTCTTGATTAAATGCTTCCAAGATTTCTATAGTCTTCTTTAATTTCCAGAGTTCTGGAAAAGCTAATACAGGCAATGCTTTCCATATTCTTGTTGTTTTTAAGGACAAGAGAGAGGATTTTTTAGAATGCTTCACTCCATTATTTTTTCTCTGTCACAAATTTTATATTTGTTCTATACACAATATAATTTGTACAGCTTATACAAAGATTATAAACTCAGAAGTACTAATCATACCTTACGAGACCTTACATGATCTGTCACCTGATTTCCTCTAAAAGGTTATCTCTTATGCAGTTTTCCCTCACTCATTAAGAACTGAATGGTTCACATGGCTCTCCTTCTATTCCTCAGACACACTAAGCCATTCCCTCTTTACTGCCTTTGCCTTTGGTATTCTCTCTGCCTGACATTCTCTTCACCTGGAAGAAACTCCTCATACTTCTAGTCTCACCTCAGATTATTACCTTTCAAGAAAGGCCATCCTGGACCTCCTTTTCTGAAAAATCTCTGCTTATTCTTACCCCCATAGCCCTTTCACCTCCAGATAATCTCTATCTTATCCCAATCTATTTATTTCACAGCTTTTATTAAGCTCCATAAGTATAATGTTTATTTTCTTAATGTATTTGTCTCCTCCAGGACAATGTAAGCTTCATGAGGATAAGGGCTTATCAGTTCTATGCATTCATAGATTCCTTTGCTCTGCACAATTACTAGCACATAGTCACAGATGACTGAATGAATGATAGATAGCTGAATAGTGAGCTACTCAAGAGTTCTACTTATCATCAATAACCTCCCTGGGTTTAGGAGTCTACAAAGATAATCTATTTTTCATTTAAATCCCAAGGACAAATCAACCAAAATGTGATAAGTCAATTGCACTAAGGTGACTAGAAGCACCTTGGATTTCTTCTCCTGGAGAATGTTCAATAGGGAAGAAATTGTTCTTGTATAAGGATTGGGATACAATCCTCATTTTTGCTGTGGCCTAGGATGAAACTCCATTTTTATCTCAGTCTCCATTTTCTTCATCTGTAAAACCATATGGTTGCAACAAGTGATCTCCTAGTACCTCCACCCCCTGCTCTTAAGAATCTCACAGTGTGCCCTATTACCAATTATAGTGAAAAACTTCTTAAACTTCACTAAGTAAAATTGATTTTAAATGCTACACAATGAAAGAATAAATAGGAAACACCAGGATGCCACTTTAACGGAATATTTTTTATGTCAGTAATGATACTTTAATGTTTTTTACTAGGAACTTTTGAGGTTTATAGTACTAGGATAAAACAATCTTTCATCTACTTAACCAACTTATGGCTATTATATTTGAAAATACCCTAATATGCCATGCCACTGGGATTAATTTTGCTGAGGTTTTTTTTTTTGCTTTTTTTTTTTTTTTTAGTTTTTCTACTCTAAATGAAATAAGTTGTGAATCAAATCCATTAAGTGATAAAAGAGATTTGAGGTTGGTCTCCACATGGGCTGCACAGTATACTAGACTCTTTCTCTGGCTTTCAACAGTTTTGGCTCTTATCTCAAAAGGCCACTTCGGAGTATGAACTTTATAGGGCTCTTAAGTCAGAAATACATAGTAAAGAGGGAAATCAACAAACAGCAAGGAAATTTCCATCTCTAAGGTAGAAGAAAGAGTACTTAACAAAATGCTAGCTTTTCCAAGTTCTGGATAATGAAATGTATGTAGCTAAGATAGAGGCCAGATGTATAAAACAAGTGAACGGTGCATGTATATTTTTGGAGGGCATCAACCTCAGTCACACCTCATAAGTTGCTATCTCCCTATATGCATGGCACAGTACTTTTATAAAACAGACAAAATGGATATAAGCTAATGGGGATTTGGTCATTATCTAGCCCACTTACTTTGGATTTCTGCCTGGGAGCTAGAGAGCGCTGCCCCAGCTGGGGTTATTCCCTTCCTTCTAGACCTCTTGGAATGTGCATATGGTTGGTACACGTCTCTGCCCTGAAAGTAGAGAACTCTGGCCCCGGTCAGGTTCAGGCTGAGGGAGGCAAGGAAACCATAGCAACATAAGATGCAGTCAGGGTGGCTTTATTTATTTAGGTAGGTAGGTAGTTACTTGTAACATCTGGTCTATTCAACTAAATCAAAGACTCTAGAGGATTTTTGCTCTGGTCTAGATCAAGGTTTCTCAACCTTAGTGACATTTGGAACCAGATAATTCTTTGTTGTTGGAGGGCTGACTTGTGCATTAAGGATATGTAGTAGCACCCCTTGCCCCTCCCTACTGGTTTCCAACAGCAACTCTCTTACACAGTTTTGAAAACAAGAAGATGTCTCTAGATATTGCCAAATGTCTGCGGGGGCGGGGGGGGGGGGCATAAAATCACCTCTCTTACAAACTGCTGATCTAGGAGTGTGTCCCTTTAATACAAGAGAAACTGAACAAAGAACAGCACTACAGAGGATGCCAATAGCCAGCATAGAAAGGAAACATCAGCTCTGGGACATGCTTTTTAGACCAATAATATGATATTTTATCCATTCAACAGTCATTCTTATGTCTACATTACAAGAATATTTCTAGTAAAACAATGGCTACTTTTTGAGCTGGTTCTCTGTGTTGAAGTGTTTTACATACTTTGCCTCATTTAAAATTCACAAGAATCCTACACATACGCAGGTAAGCAGTGGTGGAGTCTGGATTTAGATTCATATTTTTTTTTAATTCTCCAAACTCTTTTATCCCTCACTCACCGCTGGCTTTGGAAATTTTTTAGACAACAGGCTATAGCGGTTAAAAGCACAGGCTCTGCGAACAAACTGCCCAGATCTGAATCTGTCTCATCTAGTTCCTAGCTGTAAGTTATTTAAATTCTTTGACCTCATTTTTTTAACCTGTAAAATATATCCCTCTCAGGGTATTGCTGTGAAAATTAAGTTAGAGAATGTATACAAATGTCTGGTACATGGAAATGCACAACTACAATTAAGTTTCAAACTCATGTGCCTAGCAAAACCAGAACAGAATGTGCGTGAGTAAGGTGAGCCTGGCCATGGCATTATGGAGCGGTGGTGGCTATGGAGGACTTTGTAGTTCACCCCCTGTCTACACATGCTCCAGCCAGTTTGCAAAGAAATTGGTATAAGCTAAATAGCTGATATTGGCAGAATAGACTGAGATCATGAACCCAAGTTTACTGGTGAGGTCGCTGAAGTCCACTGAAGCAGAGGGGCCTGCCAGGGTTGTACTGTTTCTCAGTGGTGGGGTTTGATAAGAAACCTATGCCCCATTTTATCCCTACCCACACTTCATTCTACTGCCCTGTATGTAGTTCCTTCTATTTGTTTTCTGAAAAACATCTCTTGCTTTTATATCTGTAAATGAGTTCTGATTTCTTTATAAGCTGAAAACATTTATTTATATAAAGAGCAATGATTGTGGGCATGGGATTCTCCTACCAGGATATCTGAGAATTTAAATTGCTCCCCACTGGGCATCAGAACCCCCAAGGACAGATTGCAGATGCTCCAGTGGGAGGATTATCATTTTCTGCAGGGATGTAAAGGTCCAGGACTTGAGGATAAATACAGCCACCAGTTAGATACCCTCAGCACTCTTTTTAATTTAGAGTCCTTAAAACAAAAAAGGATTGTTATATTTTAAATATATGATTTTTTTAAGGCTAGCTATCCTTTAAATTATTTCTTGCTTTTGATCATTAGGCAACTGATTGTTAGGACTTGAGAATGAAAAATATACATAAGATAAGCATATCTTCTTGAAATACAAAGACATCTTAAAAGTACATAAAAATCTCCATACCATGCCTACGTTTCCAAGTATTTCTAATAGTTTGTTATACAATCCTTTATCCCATTTTACACGCACACGAACACACATACACATACACACACACACAGACACACACATGCATGCACCCCTCTACTCACTGTTTATTATGATCTAGAAGGTCATGGGTAACTGTTTTATTCATCTTTATCTCTTTAGCAAACACACACACACACACACACACACAGAAAAAAACAGTGTCTAGTATCAAGTAGGTACTCCATGAATATTTTTTAAATTACCAGAATAATGTTTGAAAACTTGAATGATGAAAAGTAGACTCTCTTTCATGAACAGACTGTTCTACTTTGTTTGAACTCATAAAGATAATGTCTCTTTCCATTCTGTTAAATTTCTCTTATAACTTCTAACCTGTGATCCCAGACTGACCTCATGGGTTATGTAAAGAAGAGCTTCCATCAGTTTTCTAAGCCCTTAAGGGCTGGTTTCATATTTCCTAACTTCTTTTATTTTATATTTACATATAAGACAAACACCCTTTTCTTCCTTCTATGGCATGATGTCAAATCCCTAGAACTAGAACACACAGATATCCCTCCTTGACCTGTTCAAAAACTTGTTTGCTTTGGTTTAAAATCTGTAGCAGTGACTTATGGTTGTCCCTCAGTATCCATACATCATTTCTGATATAATGTGAGGACATGACTACCAGCTCAAGATTATTATTTCCCAGATTCTTTTGTATTAGACATGCCTATGTAGCCAGTGTGGTCAATGGAATGTGAATAAAAGTGATATGTACCACTTCTCAGTCATGACATTAAAATGAGCTATTTTCCTTCCCTGTTCACATCCTGCTGACTGGAGACAAGTTGTCCCGAACTGCACAGAAGAAGGGCCCCATCATAGGGATGGTAGGACAACAAATTAACATGAACGTGTGTGTGTGTGTGTGTGTGTGTGTGTGTCTACACACACGTGGTATAACGATGGTACTAAAATTTCACGAATAAAATTAAGACTCATAGATAAGAAACTAAGGTCTCTGGATGGCCACACCCTTGACTGCCCACTTTAGATACTAAAGTGACAGAGAAAAAAATACTCCCTTACTTAAGCCACGTTGAGTTGAGACCATCACATGCATCTGGATCTACAGTCTACTAATAGTGCCAGTTCCCAGAGTTCAGCAGACAAACTGTACCACAGAATGCATGTCATTGACTTAACCTTGGGGAGTAGATGGGAAAGATGTAATTATTATAAGCTAAAGCCACTGGCTCTCATTATTTCTTGTGATATCTCAGAAGCAGACCAGTGTTCTTTGATTCTGTGATTTGATACTGAAACCTCATTACATTTCACTAACCCAATCCCCCATTCCTCTCCACTGTGGGCCCTAACTTGTCACTTAATGAATTTTCCCTTCCTTTTCACATCCAGACTCTCACTACATTATATACGTGCCTTAGGGATTCCTTTTGTTTTATATTTTTAACTGTCTTTAACTGAAAGGCCAGCCAAACCTTGTGGCATATCACCAGGGATTTCCTTTGAGTTTGATATTCACCCATTCATCAGATTTTTAGAGGATAATTATTTAATTGTATCCAGTGGGAAAACCCTTCATTGTTCATTCCTACAACTGGATCTTCTTTAATGTTCATGCATACACACACTGATAATTATCATTAACGTATCTGCACATTAATAAGGCATGCATTTTGTATTTTTATTGTTTTTCACTGATGCTCTAAACCAGGATTTGTATTTTTATTGTTTTTCACTGATGCTCTAAACCCATCAAACTATGGATGATGGGCCAAATGTATCCCATCTCCGGTCATTTTAAATGAAGTTTTGTTAGAACATAGCCAACCCCCTCCATCTATGTATTGTCTATGTATGCTTTTGGGCTACGATGGCAGAGCCAAGTAGTTGCCACAAGAACTGTACGGCCACAAATACAAAAATATTTACTATGCAGAAAAAGTGTGGTGATCCTTGCCTAAACTAGTGTTTCTCAAATTTTTTCTATTATCATTATCCCAAGGAGCTCTGCGAGATTTTTTTTTTCCAAGTTACCCATCCCAAGGAAATTTTAATAGCATGTATTCTATGTATCTCTATGCTTTATATACAAAAAGAGTAATGTTTTTTCACTTCCTAAAAACCAATTTTGTTTCCCCTTCACAGCCCCTACTGAGTCTTTTTTTTTTTTTAGGGCTATACTCATGGCATATGGAGATTCCCAGGCTAGGGGTCCAGTTGGAGCTGCAGCTGCAAGCCTACACCTCAGCCACAAGAACGCAGAATCCAAGCCACATCTGCACAGCTCACGGCAACACCAGATCCTTAATCCACTGAATGAGGCCAGGGATTGAACTTGCATCCTCATGGTTACTAGGGTTCATAACCCAACAAGCCACCATGAGAACTTCCACAGCCCCTACTGAGAATGCAGAATCTTGACAAGCGTTTTTCAGCCTCAGCACTAACTGATATTTTGGGCCAAATAATTCTTGCTGTGGGAAGCTGCCCTGTGTTCTATAGGATGTTTACAAGCATCCCTGGCCTCTATATGCAAGTAGCTCCTCTACACATCTGTGGCAAACAAAAATATCTTCAGATATTGCCCAATGTCCCATGGAGAGAGGCAGTCAAATTGTCCCCAGCTGTGAATCACTTGCTTTAGACTAATAATGTCATCATACAAATAAATAGAGGGAAATTTTATATTACTATATCCTGGCAACAGTTACCATTAACAGAAAGTTTCTTATCTCTTTACTTATTTGCGTTTCTCACCCCAGTAGATACAGGCCCTGTGAAAGCAGAAACTTGAATTATTCAGCAATGAATCCAAATAAACATCCAGAAAAATATATGGCTCTCCATTTATGTTTAAGGATAAATCAATAATTTTGACTAAAATCATGCTGATGCTCACAAATTACAACTTCTTCTTAAAAGAGGTTAGAAAATACATGTTCAAATACTTTTCTCTAAATTTTCCTTCAAAACTGGCATTATACACATTGGCCAGGAGTTGCTTGAATCCCCCTGCCTATCTTTAATTATCTATAACAGTTTCTATTTTAACAGGGGTCCTCAAAGACTATTCAGTGGTTCAGAAATCTTATTTGACAATTCTCTCCATGCATTTTCTTCAAAGCCAGGAAAATTGAACTTTTTGAGAGAAAATCTTACCATTCCTTCTCAAATATTGAGTTTCCATTCTCAACTAACAATGGCCATTCTATCATTTGATTTGTAAGAATTATTCTCATTGTCAGGAATCCAAAGAAAAAAATATGGAAGGAAATGGGCTTTCTCTGTCATCATACACATGCAATCATTTCCTAGATTTTCTTGCTCTGAAGAAAAGCATAAATGTTTTGTTGTCACTCAACCTCAGACTAATATTATAGAGAAACAAAAAAGCAGGCTATATAGAGATGTGCTTCTTAGAGTGATAACGATATCATCAAGGCATTGTAGTCTGTTTCTTTCCGGGGGGTTTCTGGAGGAAAGACTAAGGACAGGAAAGTCCGTAAAAGGAAAGGTGTGTTTAACTTGGCTTTCTCAGTAAAATCAAGTGTTTATACCAGGGAACCATTTTTAGAACATCCTTAATTCTATCGCATTTCTCTGTAATTTGTTGGAACTTGACTTTTACAAGGTAATAATCCAAAGGAAAAATAAAATGACCTTTTAGAATTTACTGAAGGCTTGAGAACAAGGACAAACACAAATGATTCGGGAGCCATTTGAAAGTCATTACAAAGTCTAAAAGGTGGTGCTGTGGGCAATTTGAATTAGCATCTTGGTCCTTCCAGTCAGACTTTCAGACTATCAGGAAAAGCCAGTGCTTAACATCATGGCATTAGTACATCCTCAAGATTTAGTCAATTAGGATGTTTTTTCTTATGTTACCATCAGTGGTGAACAATGGAGAAATCTAAATGCTTATATTTAAAATTTGTCAACTCACTTTGTGATCTTTGTTTGTTTTTTTAGGGCCGCACCAAGGCATATGGATGTTTCCAGGCTAGGGGTAGAATCAGAGGTGGAGCCGCCACCTTATGCCACAGCCACAGCAACACCAGATCCAAGCCACATCTGCGACCTACGCCACAGCTCATGGCAACGCCAGATCCTTAACCCACTGAACGAGGCCAGGGATTGAACCTGCATCCTCGTGGATGCTAGTCAGATTTGTTCTGCTGAGCAGCAACAGGAACTCCTGATTTTTGAATAAATCATAAAGCCTTTGCTCCAGGTTCCTGAAGCTAAAAATATGTGCTTCACCAATCACATTATTTAATTATATTTGATTGACCAAAACTACAGTGTAAGACTTCTGCTTTGTGCTATTGTACTATGGTCATACAATTTGAGGTACTAGCCTTTTTTGTGTTTCTGCTATTGCATTTGTCTCCTATCCCAAATTATGACTCTATTAACTTTATCTTTCACATTTTTTTTGTTTCCTCCATACCAATAAGAGTAAAATGAGTCTTAACTTGGAGTCAAAAAAACCTGAGATGTTCTTACAACTCTGCCACTTACCAGCCATGTGGCTAAGACTTTCCCTTGCTACACTTAAATTACTTCTCCCTCCCCTCACACTAGGACTATTATTGGATCATATAATTGATAAGTTCAGATAATAGCATCAGGTATGGCTGGATCTAGGGACTCTAACAATACTATCAGAACTCTGCAACTCTCCAACATTTGGCTCTGCTTTCATCCCTTGACTCTAACTTTCCTCTCTTAGCCTGTCTTTGCATGATGAAGCACAGCAGCCAAAGGCTTACATCTTCCCAGGTTCTTCCCTGGTTAAGAAAGAAAATATCCTATTCACCATTTATAGCATAAGTCATGCTCCTGTACCTGAAAAGTCACCATGGCCAGCAAGATGGACTGATGTATCTATGGCTGGATTACTACCACTCTTATGTCTTCAGAGGTCATTAAGACTATGTGAAAAGAGAGGGAGAAGTGGGAAGAATCTCCAAAAGGGAAATTAAGATGCTATTATAAAAGAAGAGAGAATGTACACTATGATGGAAATAGAGAGAGAGAGATTTACTTCAGACAGAAAGGCAGATTTCTCTTTGGTAGAAGGGTTCCTTTCCTAAACCAATATTTTAATCTTATGGCTACCTCTGCAGGGGTCACCCAGGACACCAGCCTCCTCTACTAGTGCCTACTTTTGATCCTGATACTTTTGAGAAGACACCCCAACCTCAGACCTTTAAAACCTAGGAGTTCCCGTGTGGCTCAGCAGGTTACGAACCCGACTAGTATCCATGAGGATGCGAGTTCAGTCCCTGGCCTTGCACAGTGAGTTAAGAATCTGGCATTGCTCTGAGCCGTAGTGTAGGTCACAGATAAGGCTCAGATTCTATGTTGCTGTGGCTGTGGCATGGGCTGGAAGCTGCAGCTCTGTTTTGACCCCTAGCCTGGGAACTTCCACGTTCCTCAGGTATGGTCCTAAAAATAAATAAATAAATAATAAAAAAATAAAAAAGGAACTTGGAGACCTATTATGGCAGATTTGCTATTATGGCAGATGTTTCTCTAAAGTTGTTCCTGTTCTTAGAAACTCATCAGGGGAGGGACTCATTCATGCATGAGAATTCACCCATGAGTAAGTAAATTACTGGCCCTTTAAGGTGGGGGCTTACAGATTTGTCATTCTATAGCCTCATTTGTATCTGTCTTTACCACAACTACCATACTGTAGAAATTGCAGGAGTCATCAAAACTCTCATTCCTTAAACTGGGGACCAGAGAGACCTTCTTTGGGGACTACTGTTTAATACCAAGTTTCACCTTCTCTCAGGTAGCTCCCACATTACCGTGTCTTCCATAAGCCTGTGGGAGCTCCATTTCTACCCTAGCAGAAGGCTTGCCTTTCAGCTTATTTGTAGGGTACCTGCAACTATCTCTGCCATGGTCCCCTAGAGAGATCTCAGTGGGACTTCATGCATGCTACATACCACCAAGACCTCAGCTCTCTCTTCAGAAAGGAAAATCATATGAAAGAGAGACGTACTTTCCCTTTCTGGTCTGTCATTTTAAAAATTAAATGAGTTATATATTTGAGCTGTAGAGCAGTAGCGTTACATTGAAAAAGTCTTCAGGATCAGGAGATGTGTAGGCATTGTGTGGATTTCTGGAGACAAACCATTTCTGATAATGTCATTTCACAGAACCACCCAAATGGTATAAAATATCAAAAGGCTCTCTTGAATACATCTGAAGTCTTAACACGTGAGCAACCATAAAGTTTGCCGGACCTCCTATTCAGCCTGTTCCCTACTCCCACACCCATGATCAGTACCCTCCATATCCCAGCATGAGTACCATCTCACCTTCCTGCAACACTTAATCAGATACCTCACCCTGGGATGTATGTCCAGGAGGGAGGTGTAGGCAGGTTCCCTGTGTTCTAAATCACCAGAAGGTGGAGCAGGGCCATCTGCTCATGCACAAGGACAGCTGTGTTCCCCATTGTGAGGCATAGCATGAATCATTGCCCAAAAAGTAAATTTATTTCATTGGATGAAAAATGCAGAGAAATGTCATGGTACCATGAAATTCTCTGGGGCATAACTGTAGAAAGTAATAAAGTTTAAAAACTTTTATGGAGTTTTTGAATTGATCATATATGTACACAGTTGAAGAAAGAATATTGTATTATAAATATAGACTATCTTTACTTTGCAGTTACACCACGCACAAATTTTAGCTGCCAAGTTTTCCTTGGGTAACACAAGTCTCTCAACATGACAGTTCATACTTCAGTTACAGCAGTATATGAACTGCAAAAAATTGAGTAGAGCGCAAACTTTGCTGCTATCTCTTTAATCCACAAATCGCTATAGAAATAACAGGTGCACGTCATGATCAGTGACCAGGTATGTCACTTCTTCCATAGCCTGTCAGCAATCTGTCACTGTGTATCTGGTGTGGTTCTTGCACAGACATCAAGTGTGTAGCTATGTTGCCTTCTTGTTGTCCAGTCATTAACCAATGTGACATTTTTATAGAAATGGATAATCATGAGCTGCTGTTGTGGCTCAGCATGTTAAGAACCTGACTGTATCCATGAGGATGCAGATTTGATCCCTGGCCTTGCTCAGTAAGTTGCAGATCTGTCATTGCTGTGAGCTGTGGCATAGGCCAGTAGCTGCAGCTCCGATTTGACTCCTAGCCTGGGAACTTGCATATGCCGCAGGTGTGGCCCTAAAAAGGAAAAAAAAAAAGTGGATAATCAAAAAAGGGAACTAGTCCACAAACAGGAAAGTGAAGAAAAGGAAAAAAGGTAGCAATATTGGAAGTGCAACGTAAATCAGATATAATGGAGTTAATAGAAAAAAATCAGCTGACCTATCCATGGGAATGTAGACCTTGCCACCATGCAAAGAAACTCTATATATGCACCTAAAGAAACTTAGTGAAGACCAGTTTACCAACATTAATGAGGAAAGTGTTTGTGACAAAAGAGTGATGATATCCTAAAGCAAGTAAAGCCAGCAAAAATTAAAGGAACTCTTGAAGATATTTCATGACATTGAGAGAGAAAAGGATAAAATTTTAAAGGTTATCCAAATTTAGAAAAGAGGATGACAGTTATCCAAGACATAGAAAACATATATTCTCTATGTTTAAATTACACAAGGAGAATACAAACACTGTGCAAATTACTCAATAAGTTTTTTTATAAAAAGCAAAAACTTGAATACTCATTGTTTCCAATAATTTATAGTATACAAATAAATATCAGCTTTTATTATTTTTCATGTCTTTATATATATAAAACTAATAGTAAGAAAGTTTTAATATTTTGACAAAAAACTAAAGTTCATGGAATAATCAATTCATTGATAGCTAAGATTGTTTTGCATGGTTACAGTATAAAGAATCATTTTTATGATCCTATACTATCATCTAAAGTGAAGACTGAAGATGAACTTTTTTAAAGGTGGAAATTAGGTGAAAATAGTCACAACAGAAGTACATGTTCAGTTAAATGTCTAATGGCTATGAAATATGATTCTGGAAGCTGTAGGGGGAAAAATGGATTGGATTCAAAGACTTCAAGGTTTCCTTTAAGAAGATGAGGATTTAAATATTAGGAAAGTTCACACTTAAAATGTCATTTAAAGTAAAAATTCTTAAAATAGGGACTATGTTTTTATGAGAAGAAAATGTTGGCCAGGAACTGATCTTGAAATAATGAAATTAAAGTATAAAAACAGGTATATCTTTTCATTTATCAGCACTTAATTTAAAATTGGAACAACATGCTAATTCATAGGATGCATAAAATATGACATTACCTGCTGGCCTAATTTTTCTTTAGTTTGATAGAAACAAGATATGCCACTTTTTGATCTGTGTTGGATTTTTAAACCACCATCACAAAATGAGTAATTTTTGCAAAAATATTTGATGGCTCATCAATTTTCTATAGGACTTTTTTACATCTTTCCATATTCAAATCCTTCTTGCTTAACATTTCTATGTAGCTGTGATTCTTATTGATTTTTTTTTCTCTTTCACTGGTCTAATTCTGCCAAATTCTCATGTGTCCCTTGCTTATGTCTAACTCAAGAAATTATCCTACCTCCTTTTCATAGGTGCCCTGTGGAGTCCTGTGGTTTGCACATGGACTTTGTAACTGCTTTGCACTGTGTTATAACTCTAAACTCTGACAATCAACAGAAAATTGTCAAATGAAGGCAACATAATGTTCTACATTGGAGGTCAATGACCTACAGCCCAAGAGCCAAATCTGGCCCATTGTATATTTTTGTAAATAAAGTTTTATTAAATAAAGCTTCATTAACACACAGCCACAACCATCCATTCATGCCTATATTGTCTACAGCTGCTTTCAGGCTACAATGGCAGAGTTGAATAGCTGTGACAAAGACCACATGGCCCAAGAAGTGCAAAATATTTACTATCTGTCTCTTTACAGGAAAAATTTGCCAGCCCTTAGTGTAGACAGATGCTAGTGTTGAGTGAATAGACATGATTGCATGGACATTGATTTGATTAGGGGCCAGGTAATTAGTAAAGTTTTGAGTTCATGATTCTTGCTTTCATGCCAACTTTTTTTTATCCATGCCCATGGCACACAGAAGTTCCCAGGCCAGGGACTGAGCCCAAACCACAATACTAACCTGAGCCGCAGCAGGGACAATACCAAGTCCTTAAACACTAGCCACCAAGGAACTCCCTCAAGGTTTTCCTTTTTGCCAGTCCCTAGGCATATAGAAGTTCCCAGAGCAGGGATCAAACCCATACCACAGCAGCAATGGGAACCATAGCAGTGACAACACCAGACCCTTAACCCTCTGAGTCACCAGGGAATTTCCTTCACGCCAAATTTTATGGGTGAAAAAATGCAGTAAATAATCCTAAGGAGGATTCCTCACCCTTAAAAAGATGCAGTAAAAATTCTAAGGAGGATTCCTCACCCTTAAACGCAAATTTTATTAGATTTCTAGGAGTGATACACAGTGCTATAACATTTTTAATTAATTGTATTATAGAGGAGAAGGAGCTCCCTATGGCAGTGGAGGAAAGGCTCCTTGGGAGAGGAGGGGGCATGTCTGAGGGCTTCAAAGGACCTGTGGGGCTCAGGGTCCGAACATGCTCTGAAAAGAACCACTTGGATGGCCAGGATCTGTAGTTATGATAATAAATGATAACAAACAATCTTACTGAGAAAGAAATGGGCAGAAATTGGTTCTGATTAAAATCTTCCTGATTCCTGCAGTGCTGAGGAAGCTGGCAGCAGGGCATAAGGATGTTGTGGTAACATGTAACCAAGGCACCTGCCACTTGGTCCTCTCATTGTTCCCAATGTCACGCCTACGCCCTAGTGGTGGCAATTGTGGCTAGTTCCTTCTCAATTAGTGGTCACATTTTGTCTGGAAGCCAGCCTAAGTGGAATTCCTCTTTCTGATATTAAACGATAATGGAAAGCTATCCATTCCAGAAAAGCTTCAGTACCCAAAGGAGCAAGCCCAACACCCTTAGTGGTAGAATTTCAGGCAAGACCATAGAGGGAGATCAGTTTTTCTCTCAACAATAACAATTCTGGGAGTTCCCACTGTGGTGCAATGGAAACAAATCTAGCTCGTATCCATGAGGATGCAGGTTCAATCCCTAGCCTTGCTGAATGTGTCAGGATCCGGCATTGTTGTGAATTATTGTATAGGTCACAGATGCAACTTGGATCCTACATTGCTGTGGCTGTAGTGCAGGCCAGCAGCTATAGCTCTGATTTGACCCCTAGCCTGGGAACTTCCATATGCTGTAGGTGCAGCCCTAAAAAGCAAAAAAAAAAAAAAAAAAAAAAAAAAAGCTGATTTCCATGGTGTTGCTTGGTCTTTCCTCCTTAATCACACATTTATCCTATGCCAGTCTCTTTCAAATTAAGACTTTCTTGAAATGTACAATTGGATCACCAGCTCCCAGAACAGAGCAAAGGTGTCCATCTCCAGAAGCCTCATCTCATCAAGCTCCCTTTTTAACAACTGTCCTTCTCACCCACCCAGCTCTTCAAGGGGGGCCCTGGCAGTAACTAGTGATGCCGGGCCCCAGAAAGCTCAGGAGAAAGATCCCAGCCTTCAGATCTGCCTTAGGGTTTGTCAGCTGGGAGAAGAGGCCAAACTGAAGCCAGGCAGCTGCTTGTCAGGGGAAGGAGCTGGGCTGCAGAGGCCTGTGATGCCCGGGCTCCAGGCTGTGCTTCAAAGGCAGCTGCCAGCACACCATGAGGCCCCCGGGGCGGGGGCGGAGGCAGCTTTCCTGGCTCTCCTCTCTACTTCAAGGCCACTTTGAAATTTTAAGCCACTTGGGGATGACAGCTGTCACTGCACGTGTCCCTGGAGAATTTGTGTGGCTGGGGGGAGTAGATTTGGGACTAGCAACAGAGTCTGTCCCTTGCTGCTCCAACTTTTTTTTTTCCTTTTTTATTCAGCAAACATCATTACAGACAGTACTCGTAAGAGGCTGTAACTGTTCCAAAGCTGCTTTCTTCACCAAATGGGACTGTTACATTGCTCAGAAGGCTCTCTGTCATTTCCAGGGTACATCTGACTTGCCCTCTACCTCTCCCTCATCTGCCTCCTTGTCAGTGGGCTCAGATTTTAAGGTACAGATGCAACTACTTCATCCTGGGCATCCCAGACTTCTTCTTGCTCAGTCATGCTTGCCCACCTGCTGTCTTCCTGGGTGGCCTGAAAGCTCTTTCTAGGCAGAGACTGTCTTGCTCACCTTTGTATCTTCTTTATTACCTAGTATTAGGGTGTCCTCATACCGTGTGCTGTGTGACACTGGCCAAATTGCTTCACCACTCTAATCCTCAGTTTTCTTTACTATAAAATGAAGGGGTGGAAATAAAAGGTCCCTTAAGTCCCATCTAGCTTTTATGTAGGGCAAAATTCTGCCCAGTTCTGCTCTTATTAGTTGTGTTACTATAAACAAGTTTTTACCTTCTGAAACTACTTTCATTTTTGGAAAGAGGAATAATACTCATTCCCTGTAAGCTATATGAGTATTAAATATTTATTATTATGTAATTATGAAGGGCTGCTTTCCCTGCTATAAATAAATGCAAGAAAGTGATAAAATGAGATCTATTATTTTTGCCATAATCCAGATGAGAAAATAGGCTCAAAGAAATAAAGTAACTCCTCCAGGATTACATAGTTAAGAAACAGACAAGTTAATATTTGAACCTAAGCAGCCTCCAGGGCAGCCTGAGTTTTCATGAGAGGAGCACTTTGCAAGCCAGCATCATAATAGTCCCCAAATCGTCAACCATTCTTTTTTTGCCTGGAATACAGTCCATGCTACTGTGAAGGGCATTTAAGATTTTTCTCTGCGACATGACCTTGACTTAACCTTCAACTTCCAAGTTCAGTAAACATGACTTAGATGGAGACCACTAGTTTTCTAAATGTGCACAGTAATCACCTTTGCATATATTGGATTTTTACTAAAATGCTTCTTCTCATTTATGTATGATGTCTCCTGGTGGAAATCTTTTCACTTCTTGGTAATCCCAACTCAAATGATTGTATTTCTAGGAAAACGTGTCTCATTGCCATTCCCTTCACTTTCTCAAGAATTTGACTCAGTAATTCTCATACAATGAAAGTTCAGCAGAGGGAGACATTGCTAAGGGCTGATAAGGACTGGAAGTAAATTCTGAATGGGTAGAAGTGGGGCCAGGCAGGATGAATACTTTTGGACACTGGCACAACTCCTGAAGAAGAGAGTTCTGTATTCCTTACTCCTGTTAGTTGCCATGCTAAGTAGGCTGTGGGATAAATAACATGAGGAAAAGGTAATTGGGATCTGATTTACAAAAGCCATGAAGGCCTGGATGAGGAATTTTGACTTGGTCATGTGGTCCAGTTTTGTTCTGGGTGGCTGTCAAGCCATGTGCCTGATTTGGAGTGCTTGTTAAAAGTGAAGGTTCTGGCTCCATTCCAGTCCTGCCAAATTCTAGGAATTCATAATTAAACGTGCACCCTAGTTGATGCTAAGGCACCCTGAAGTCTGAGAAAATGACCAAAGGATTTAGGAGAATACTGTGTGTGAAGGAGTCTTCAGGGTGAAATGGCACTGGGGATTTACTGAGGAAGCTCACTGTGGTGGCAATGTGGACAGGGGATCGGAGAAAACAGGGGACTCATTGAGGGCGCCAGCAACTGTCCCCAAGTCACATTCCCAGATTGCCTTTGATGGTTGACTATGACCAGACTTTGATTGCTAGAATCCTGTCATCTCCCAAAAAAGAACTTTTTTCAACTTTTAGTTATTCTTCCCACAAACTGTAAGGTTGTCAAGATAGCATAATGGGCATGGCCTAACGGCTGACTTTTGAGTAGAACTGAAGACTGTTGATGTCAGTCCAGGGGTTTTTTGAAAAGTGACATATAAGGCTATATGTCCTATTTTATCAGAAATAAGGAGCAAGTAGCCAGGTCTCCCAAGGCACATTGCAGCTACCATGAAGCCTTTAGTTGTAATGAAAACTCCAAAGTTATGCCCTGTACTTGAAAAATATATAGAAATTGGGGGGTGGGGGCAGGAGTTCCCATAGATGCTCAGTGAGTTAGGAATCCAACTAGCACCCATGAAGATTCGGGTTCCACTGGCCTCTCTCAGTAAGTTAAAGGATCCAGCATTGCTGTGAGCTGTGGTGTAGGTTGCAGACATGGCTCGTATCCCATGTTGCTGTGGCTGTGGTGCAGGCATGCAGCCGTAGCTCAGATATGAGGAAGGAAGGAAGGAAGGAAGGAAGGAAGGAAGGAAGGAAGGAAGGAAGGAAGAAAGAAAGGAAGAAATTGGGAGGGTGGGAAGCTTGAACTGTGTCCTCTCTGAATTATACTGCAGGGAGCTTAGCACAGGCTGAAGGAACTCCCCGGCTTTGCTGGCATTACAAAATGCAGGCAGATACAGCAAGTTCTGAATATTTCTGAAAATGCCATGCAATGAGTAGAGAGAACAAAATGCTAGTGGAGACCATTTATGGCTCAGCATCATGAGTGCTTCCACAATTTTTGGACAGCCTGGATTTTTAGGGAATCAGAGGGGTGGGAGATGGTAATGGGAGATCAAAGGGGACAAAGGACAGGATAGTAGTGAATCTTTTCAGTTTTCCCTTTCCTTCCATCAGACCACTTTGTCTCATCCCAGAGAAAACACAGGCTCAATTAAATAGCAACTCATCTACTATTTACTACCTTCTCCCTTTTCTATTACATATTGCATCGAATCCCTTTAAAATCCAATTTCTTTTGCAGTTATTGTTCCATACTTTAAAATGACTATTGATATCTACTGGAGTTTTACCCAAGCTTCACAGGCTAGAATTATTAGAAGTAGAGATTGGTGAGAACTTAAGACTCTGGTTTAGTCTCACCTTAACTTTGTTTTATTTATCAGGGTCATTCTTAAGTAGAGTGTTTTTGGTCTAACCATTTCATTGGGGATAAAGAGATATAGACAGTAAGAGATTGGTGGAAGAAAACTCTCTGAATGCTCAGAACCTGAACATCCAGAACCACTGCCTTAGATAAATGGTAATTATTTCAGTGGTATAAATGAATGGCGATAATCAAGGCACCCCAAAGAAGTCACATTTCAAAGTCATAAATTATGAGCTAAGTCAAGGAAAACAGAACAGAAGTCAGTCCCTCGTTATCAATAATTGCTTTAAATGTAAATGGGTTAAACTCTCCAATGCAGAGAAAAAGACTGTCCAGCTATGAGGCTAGACAACCACTCCCAGTTCTGTGTTCCAAGAGTATCACCCAGCCTCTCTGTGCCTCATTTTCTTATCCTAAAATCAGGATGATGAGAGTTTTCCTTCTCAGATTGTTTTGTTTGCTTTTTGTTTGGGGATGAGAGTGATGAGTTAGTACATAGAACATTTGGGAAAATAGTCTGCCAAGCCACGGGTACTCACTAAAGGCTGCTGTTATGAAATGATGCTATTGTCATGCTGACTGAGAGGATGCTGTGTGCTCTGCGTTGCACTGTGATATAAAAAAGAGGAGTGTTTCTCTCAAAATGCCACAAAGGCTGGTCAATAAAAGACTATCAAAAATAAAAACATTATTAAGTTCTGTGGATGAAAGGGGAAAGCTCTGTGGATGAAAGAGCGAAGAAGTATCAATCTGAGGCACAAACAGCATGGAATAAATTAGTGTTACACAAGAAAAAAAGATATTGGCATAATGGATTGTTAAAAAAAATGGTCCAACTATATGCTGAATACAAAAAAATCACTTTTTGGGTTTTTTTGTTTGTTTGCTTTTTAGGGCCTCATCCATGGCATATGGAGGTTCCCAGGCAAGGGATGAAATTGGAGCTGTAGACACTGCCCTACACCACAGCCACAGCAACACACGATCCGAGTTGTGACTGTGACCTACACCACAGGTCACAGCAACACTGGATCCTTAACCCACTGAGCAAGGCCAGGGATTGAACCTGTGTCCTCTTGGATGCTAGTCAGTTTTGTTAACCACTGAGCCATTATGGGAATTCTGTTGGGGGTTTTTTGATTGTTTATTTTCTTTTTATGGCTGCACCTGCAACATATGGAAGTTCCTGGGCTAGGGGTTGAATTGTAGCTGCAGCTGCCAGCCTACACCACAGCCACAGAAATACCAGATCTAGGCCACATCTACAACCTCCACCATAACTTGCAGCAATGCTGGATCTTTAACCCACTGAACAAGTCCAGGGATAGAACCTACATCCTTGCAGACGATATGTCAGGTTCTTAACCCACTGAGCTTCAACAGAAACTCTGACCACAAACTCACTTTAGAACTAAAGACACAAAAAAGGTTGAAAGTTAAGAATGGAAAAAGATATTCTAGGCAAACAATAACCAAAAGGGAGCAGAGCTGGCTATACTAATATCAGCAAAACTAAATTTTAAATAAAAAAGTTTTATAAAAGACAAAGAAGAATGTTATACATTAGCAAAGCATTTAAAACAAGAAGATATAACACTATAAACATTTACAGTAACAGACCATCAAATTATATGAAGAAAAAATAGATAAAACTGAAGGGATAAATAGGTAGTTATATAATTACAGCTGAAGATTTCAATTCCCTACTCTCAATAATGGATAGAACAACCAGATAGAAGGTAAGTAAGGAAATACAAAACTTGAACATAATAAACCAACTAGATCTAACAGTCATCTAACTTTACCCAACAACAGAATACATATTCTTCTCAAGCCCCCATGGAATATTTCTCAGAATAGACCATATGTTAGGCCACAAATTGTCTCAAAAGATTTTAAAAAATAAATATCATACAAAGTATCTTCTTCAAACACAAGAGGAAATTAAAATCAGTAATAGAAGAAAAACTGAAAAATTCATGAATTTGTGGAAACTAATGAATCAAAGAATAAACCAAAAGAAGAAAATACTTAGAAATTACTAAAAATTAAAATTCAACATATTAAAATTTCTGAGATTCAGCAAAAGCTGTGTTAAGGGGGAAATTTATAGCTGCAAATGCTAACATTAAAAAAAGAAAAAAGCAGAAACCAGAGATGGCCGCTTGCTGAATAATCTCCAAATACGAGGGCAAAATGATAGCAGCAAGGACAACGTCATGCTGGATCTGATCCCAGAAACTTCTGATAACTTCAGGGAGCATCTCCAAAATGAAAAACAAACAGCAAAAAAACAAGATCTAAAATGAAAAACCTAACTTTGAAAACTAAGGAGTTAGAAAAAGAACAAACTAAACTCAAATCTAGCAGAAGAGAGGAAAATGTAATAGAGATTAGCGCAAAGATAAGCGCAACGGAGAACAGAAAAACAATAGAGAAAACCAATAAAACAAAAAATTGATCCTGTGAAAGATTTTAAAATTTGATAAAGTTTTAACTAGAACTAAGGGGAAAAAAAGGAGAGGAGTCAAATTAAATTACTAAAAACAGAAATAAAAGTGGGAACATTACTACCTATTCTATAGACATAAAAAGGATCATCAAAGAGTACCATGGAACAATTGTTGGCTCGATAGAGTGAATCAAAATAAATCTAGATCACACGGACAAATTCCTAGAAATTTAACACCCACCCTGACTAAATCACAAAAATATTAGAAAATTTGAACAGGCCTGTAACTAGTAAGGCGATTTGACTCTAAAATCCAGTCTTCCGAAAAGGCAAAGCCCTGGACCTGATGTCCCCACTGGTGAATACCATCAAGCATTTAAAGAAGGACTAATACTAATCCTTCTCAAATTTTTCCAAAAATTGAAGAGGAAGGAAAACTTCCGACCTCATTCTTAGATGCCAGAGTTACCTTGGAGCCAAATCCAGACAAAAACAGAAAGAACAGAAAACTACAAGCCAATATCCCTGATGAACACTGATTCCAAAACATCTGAACAAAATACTAGCAAACCTAATTCAGTTGCATATTAAAAAGATTACACCTCATGACCAACTGGGATTTATACCTAGAACAGAAGGATGGTTCAGCATATGATAACTGTTCAATGTAATACACCACATTAACAGGATGAAGGAATAACAGCCATATGTTACCTGATTACCTCAACTGATGGGGGGAGAGCATTTGATAAAATCCAACACCCTTTCGTGATTAAAAAAAAAAATAAGCTAATTCTACCTCTGTATAATAAAAGCCGTATATGAAAAAACTCTAGTGAATATCATACTCAGTAGTGAAAAGACTGAAAGCTTTTCCTCTAAGATCAAGGCAAGGCAAGAAAGCTTACTCTTTGTACTTATTTTTTTTTTTTTTTTAGGCCCACACCAAGGCATATGTAAGTTTCCAGACTGGGGCTGAATCTGAGCTACAGCTGCTGGCCTACACCACAGCCACAGCAATGGCAGATCCTTAACCCAGCGAGTGAGGCCAGGGATGGAACCCACATCCTCATGAATACTAGCAGGGTTGGATACCACTGAGCCACAGCAGGAACTCCCCTTTCTACTTCTAGTTCACATAACCCTGAAAGCTCTAGCCAAAGTAATGAGGGAAGAAAAAGATAAAAGGCATCCAAAGTGGAAAGGAAGAAGTAAAATTATCTGTTTGCAGATGATATGATCTTTCATGTAGAACATTCTGGAGTCAACACACACACCACAAAAAAAAAATTATTAGAGCTATTTTGTCTCAAAATTTCAGGAAAAAAATCAATATATCTGTTGCATCTCAGGAGTTTCTAAATATAATACTGCTGAATATTGCTGAAAGAAGTTAAGGAACACATAAGTAAATGAAAATACATTCCATGTTCATGGAATAGAATACCTAATGTTGTTAAGATAATAGTACCCTAAGTCAAATTCAGTGCAATCTTTATCGAAATCCTGGTGACCTTTTTCACAAAACTAGAAATATCATAACACTAAAATTCAAGTGGAATCACAAAGGACCTTGAATAGTCAGAACAATCTTGAAAAAGAAAAGACTGGAGACCTTACATTTTCTTGATTTCTAACTTACTACAAAGCTATTTAATCAAAGCAGGATGCAACTGGCATAAAGAGAAGTAGACTTATGGAATAGATTAGAGAGCCCAGAAGTAAACCCTTACATATATAGTCAGATGATTTTTGACAAGGGTGCCAAGATCATCCAATGAGAAAAGGACAGTGTTTTCAACAAATTGGACTAGAAAACTGGATATTCACAGGCAAAGGAGTGAAGTTTGACTCTTACCTAACATTATACAAAAAATTAACTCCAAATAGATCAAAGATCTAAATGTAAGACCTAAACTATAAAACTCTTAGAAGAAAACATAGAGCAAAGGCTTCATGACTCGGGATTTGACAACGATTTCTTAGATATGACACAAAAGTCATAGGCAGCAAAACAAAAACAGATAAATCAAGACTTCACTTTTTTTTTTTTTTTAAACTACTGTACCTGCTGGGTTCCCAGGCTAGTGGTCGAATAAAAACTGCAGCTGTAGGCCCATGCCTCAGCCATAGCCAGCCCAGACCCTTAACGCACTGATCAAGGCCAAGTATTGAACCTGCATCCTCACCGACACTATATCAGGTTGTTAACCTGCTGAGCCGCAATAGGAGCTCCCCACACATTTCCTTTTATTTTTTTTTAATTTTTTTTTTTTGCATTATAGCTGGTTTACAGATTTCTGTCAGATTTTCCAACTGCACCACATGGTGACCCGGTTACATGTTCATATATGGATTTGTCACATGTAATTAGATATAGTTCCCCATGCAATACAGTTGGATCTCCTTGCTATTCCATCATTAAAGCACTAGTTATCCCCATTCCCTCCCACCCCTCCCCCACCCCTCCCCCGTCCCCTTGGCAACCACAAGTCTGTTCCCCAAGTTCGTGATGACTGGATTAGGAAGATGTGGTATATATACACGATGGAATACTATTCAGACACATTTCTTTTTAAATGCAGCAAAAGACATTACCAACAGAATAATAAAGAAATACAAAGATTAGAATAAAATATTTGCAAATCACGTATCTGACAAAGGATTAATATTCAGATTACATAGAGAACTCCTAAAACTTAAGAACAAACAAACCAAAAAAACTCACTTCTAAAATGGGTGAAAACCTTGACTAGACATTTCTCCAAATAAGACATGTGAGTGGCCAATAAACACATGAAAATGTGCTCAACCTTACTAATTGTTAGGGAAACGCAAAACAAAACCATAAAGAGATATCCCCTCACATCATTAGGACAGCTATCAAAATAAATGAATAGGAGTACTGGCAAGGATGTGGAGAAATCAGAAAACCTGTGCACTGTTGCTGGTACTGTAAAATGGTACAGATACTGAGGAAGACAGTATGGAAGTTCCCTGAAGAATTAAAAACAGAATTTTCACATGATCCAACAATCCCATTCCTGGAAATAAACCCAAAATAATTGAAAGCAGGGTCTCAAAAAGATATTTATATACACATATTCATAACGTGTTATGTCTTTATCATACTCTATAATATGTGATAACAAGGACATTTCATTCCCGGGGTATTCTTTCCAGAAACGCATAACCTTAGCTGAATCATGAGAAAAAACATGGGACAAACCTAGATAGAGGAACATTTTACAGGACACCTGGCCAGTACTCCCCAAGACTGTCAAAATCATGAAAAGCAAGGAACACTTAGAAACTATCATGGACCATAGGAGACAGAGGAGTTGACAACTAAATGCAGTATGGTACCTTCCCTGGACTGGATTCTAGGACACAAAAAGTCACCAATGCAAAATGCTGATACCCAAATTAATCTAAAGTTTAGTTAATAGTTAGTGTTGGTGTCTGTTCTGAAAAGCACACCACGGTAATGTCAGAGACTGACAAGGAGGGGCAGGGAGTAAGGGAGATATAAAGGAATTCTCTTTCCCATTTTAAAACTTTTTCTATAAATTGAAAATTACTCCCAAGTAAAAATTGAGCTAAACAAATTAAAATATTTCAGTTATTTCCTAACTGGTATACCATGGTATTTAATTATTTATCCCTACAAAACAGTGGGTTACATTAAACTCTCTTGTAAATAAAAAGCAAATTTCTTTTCTTTTCTGTTCACTCTGTGGCATTGGCATATAAGTTCCCAGGCCCAGGGATCCAAGACACAGTTGCGATCTCAGCCATGGCAGTGGTCCAGCTCCTTAACAAGCTGAGCCGGGCCAGGGATCAAACTTGTGTCCCAGTGCTCCCAAAACACTGCCACTCCCATTGCACCACAGGGGAACTCAATTTTTTTTTTATAAAAGAGCCAAATATTAAACAGCTTAGGATTATTTACCATGAATATCATAGCACTTCCTGCAATCTACTCTTGAATAAAAGACATTGTATCACAAAATGCTGGAAAGAGTGAAACAGTAATAGCCAGATCATTTGTGACATCAAGTTCATTTCTAAGACAAAACTTGGTTCCAGAAATATTTCATAAATATAGAACAACTATGTTAATTTTATAACCCTAATATCGAAGAACATCTCATTTTTTGTCTGTTTTTCCTGTCTTAGTCTTGCGTTTTGTCAAGAACTTACATATGCAACACAGGAAAAAAAAAGAAAGATAAAAGCTATTGGTGATCATCATACAGCCCCAGCCATTAGCTTGTTTGTTTCTTCTTTTTCTTTTTCTGGCAGGAAGAAATACTTAGTGTTCAAGTGTGGACTCTTTCTGTGAGAACAAAAGTAGCTCAGAACAGAGGAAACCATGGCAGCAAAAGACAACAGAGGGAGAGGGGGAGAGGCAGGTGGGGGGAGGTAGGAGGGAGAGAGGGAAGGAGAGAGAGAAGAAGTAATCCCTTTCCTTATTTCTTACATATTGCTGTCTCTGGTAGTTCTAAAATACATTTAAATGCATTAAAGCACAGAACAGACCGGCCTCACTCAACTTCTAGGGCCATAAAGAATAGAGAAAAGCAAACTAGGAATTTGAAATAATGCAAACTACTGCTTTCTCAAAGAGTAATAAGTGTACAAGTTAAAAATGAGATTAAATAACTAATTCCTAACATCCAGACATTTACTGAGTTTTGCACTGTCACCGTTACAGATGGTGACATTACAGAAGTCATAACGGTCAGTGGGGTTGAATTATTAGCCTCTGACTACATAGCTGATAAGTGATGGACCTTGGGTTAAAACTTATATCTTTTATTTCAGAACCCACATTCCAAATTTAAATGATCCTGACTCCAAATACAGTAATATTACTGATCACGCGCATTGTTTCTATTAAAAATAAGATCAGTGGCCATGTTCAGTCATAAGACTGGGACTACATCTGATTTTGTTGCTCTTGGAAGTGCAGTTGCTGTTTAGAGATAAGTACTTTAATTAACATACTGTTAAACTGCTTTTTGACAAATGCATCAATTCCTAATCAGAATGTTAATGCCACATTCTTACCACAACCTCTCCAGAATGGAGCCTTACTATTTTAATCCTTATTTTTCAGCCACATGATATATCTTTTTTTATTTGCATTTCTTGGTTACATAAGTGGCTAAACTGGACAGTTTATTCATAAGTATTGCCTTTTTACAGTCATGCCTTTTTTAAAAAAAAAATATTTACTTTTTGGTTAGTGATTTTGTTTCATGGTCATCTTTCAAGGGCTCTTAATTTTCAAAGAGTTACTGAATGCCTAACCTATGTCAAGTATTTTGCCAGATGCCAGGATTATATTGGTGAACAAAGGAATTTCAGTTCATGCCTTATCGAATTTACAGCTCAGTGAAGATAACATTCGAGAAATAATAATGAGTAAAATGAGAAGAGCACGTTGTTTTCGAAGCACACAGTAGGAGAACCTGTTGTAATCTGGAGGTTTAGGAAAGAAATTCTAAAGAAGAGACGGTGATTAAAAAAATGAATAAAAAGTAGCTGAATAAAGGGAGAAGACTGGTAATAACATGTATAACAGCCCTAAGATAATTTAAATATTTTTTATTGATTTAAAAGGGTTTGGGAGAGGGGTTCATGTTTTTTATAGATATCTTAGAAATTCTCTTTATTAAGGGTATTAATCTTTAATGTCATTTGTTAACAACACCATTTGTCCTTTTCCTTACACTCTAATTTCAGGTATTTTCACTCAGAAATGTTTTTGCACAAATTTCACACAAATTATAATAAATGACTCCTTTTTGTGTACACTTTAATATACTTCATAACATATTTATTTCTGTAACAAAACCTAATATTCTCTAGCTCACAGATAGGTGGCATCTATTTTATTCAGCTTATTCTCCTCCTCTGGTTGAAACTGTTTCCTTTCCTTTTTCTCCACTACTATCATCATCCACACAGTTATCTGTAAACTACTGCTGTGTAACAAACTAACCTAACACCTAGTGGCTTAAAACAACCATCATTTGTTACTGTTCAGAAGCCTGTGGGTTTCCTGAATGTTTCTGCTGATCTGAGCAGAGCTGGCAGGGCTCACCTATGCATTACATTCAGCTAAAGTCAGTAAGGTGGTTCTAGGTGGGCTTCTCAGAAGTCCAAGACTTCAGCTTGGCCAGCTTGGCTGATCCAGCTCCTTTGCACATGACCCCTATTCTGCAGCTAGCCAACTGCACTTATCCTGATAGCTGAGACAGAGTTCCAAGGGAAGGAGCAAAAATGTTTAAGGCCTAGGCATGAAACTGGCATAATACTGTTTCCACCACATACTATTTGCTAAAGTCACAGTTAGCGTTATAGTCAAGAGATAAGCAAATAGATTATCTCTTCACAGGAGGAGCCATAAAGTCAAATTACAAAGGGACTGAATCCAAGAAGTGATGAGGAATTAGGGTTATCTGTGCAATTTACCATGACTGCCAAATGGAACCTTTGTTTCCTTATTTGAATTAGTTTAAATCTTCCTCCTCCTTCAAGGCCCAGTTCAAACTCACTGAGGTTTGTTTTTTTTTTTTTTTTCATATTGCACATCCTATAGCAAATACTTACACAGCACATATTTTATCAAACACTATACCAAGGGTTTCAGGCCCTTACTTAAACTAATGTTCACTGTGAATAGCTGAGATAGGTACTGTTATTACCTCCATTTTAGAGTTAAAGAAATGGGTTCTGAAGTTACATTTCTCAAGCACTCATTGCTAGAATGTCAGAGCCTACATCCAAATTCAAGCATAGCAAAGACGTTTATGGTTTAATGTCTGAGCTTTACATACTTAAAAGTCTAAGCTATTTACGGAAAACCACAAAAAATGTCATATTAAATCAAAAGAGTCATATATCACTTCCTTCCAAATCAAATAACATTTTAATTAGTTTACGTACTATAGACAGAGGTAGAGAATTCATCTCTTCTAAAAGTCTTCGACACTCACAATGCTATCTGTTATTTACTCTCTTTCTACAAATCAGAAGGAAACCCACATTACTCAGTTTCTAAGCAAGGCTTTGGTCTTTTTCACAGCAGTATAATCAGAGAATGCCCTGCGCTAGAAGACAGAAGGTCCTGTTAGTCTTGTTTTCACAATACACTTCAATTCCCTGAAATCAGAAATAATCAGGTCCTCTCTCTCTGCCTGTATCCCCTGTGGGTGTGAAGGATGATAAACATAATTGTAGAACTAGAGACTCCTAGAGAGCATTTGGCATAAACTTTGTATTTTAGAAGTGAGAAACAGTCCCACAGAAGAGGTTTAATTGGCTTCAAGCCACCTGAACAATTGATGACACATTCTGATCCAAACATTATTCTGCCTACTCTCAGCTCAGAGCTTCCTCTACCATCTTTTCTTGATGTACTCATATACAAAGGGATAGGATTTCCTTCCCTTTGTATACAGTGGTATAGTTTTTTTTTTTTTTTCTTCTAACTCATAAACTTGCTGGACTCAGTGCTCCTGGGAGTGTTAAAGCAGAATGCGCTTATTTACTTTTATTTTTTGTACCGTTTTCCTTCTTTTTTATGATCCTGGCTTCCGACTGTGTGGCAGAAACACATAAAAATTGGCATAAAAGTAAGAAAATGTGCCCCAGATGCTATATTAACTGTGAAATAAGTTTAAATGCCTCCAAACAGGGTCTGGTCTCTTATCTGTCGGCTTCAAAGCTGCTCATCCTAAAGCCTTCCCTTTGTCTACAATACAGGGTACATGATGTGGGTTAAAGACACCACCAGCTAACCAATTGTCTCACAACAAATCATTGAGTAGGCTCGAGCAGTTCTTAAGACTGTGAACAGATAGAGAGCAAGAGGGAAAACTGGAGCTCCGGTTCTGTCTCAGAAAACAATGAGGAGGAGTTCCAGTTGTGGTGCAGTGGGTTAGGAATCCAACTGCAGTGGCTGCGGTTGCTGCAGAGGTTGTGGTTCAATCTCCAGCCTGGCGCAGTGGGTTAATGGACCCAGTGTTGTTGCAGGTGTGCCTCAGATTCAGTCTCTGGCCCAGGAATTTCCGTATTCCATGAATGCAGCCATAAAAATGAAATTAAAAAATAAAAAGAAAGAGAGAAAACACTGGGGAAAACCATTTAGATATGAATTTCACCACTGGGGCTCTATGAAGGCCAGAGCAATAGATTTTCAGGCAGAAGCTGGGAAATACTAAGGTCATGTCTGGACATGCTCCTTTTTGTCTGGGGGTTTCACCAGTGCTATCACCGCAAGGCTCACCAACCTCTTGCCCAGGCTTCACACCACTCTCTGTTCCCCGTATTGTAATCACATTAATGGTCCATCTTGCAACACCGTCCTGCCTAAAACCCTCCCCCACCCCCAAATTGCCCTCACAAGATGCGTAAACTCTTTGAGCCAGGGTTTACAAGGCTGTTCTCCTTATGGCACTACTACTCTCCTGCCCCTCGTCTCTCCTCATCCTGATCATTCTTTTTGCAGTCCCTCAAGGGGATCATACTTCCTCCTCTCCAGATCTTCACAGGCACTGCTCCTTCTGCCTAGAACATTCTTTTCTCCCATGTCCAATCCCACCCCCGTTCCTAAGCTACCACCTACACAGAACGTCTTGTAAGGCTGTGTGACACAGACTTGTACTCCCTCCACTTGGTTCTGCCCTAAAGTCCCGGAGCAGCCCAGAGCTCCTTTCCCATAGTACCCCTTTTGTTACATTATAATCAAAGCAAGCATGAGATAACAGTTTGTAGAATGTGCCAAATTATGTTTTAATGTAAAACTCTACTACTTAGCATGGTGGTAGAGACCAGTATAGGTTAGTGGTTAACATTGTAATCCCTCTGCGCTCAGGAACTGGCTCTAACACTTATAAGTTATACAAATTTGAGAAAGCCATTTAGCCTCACCAAATCTCAGTTTCCGATTAGGAAACAATAATAATAATAGGACCCACACTTTTGAACTATGTTGAGAATTACACATTCATTCACGTAAAGCCCCTAGTACGGTGCTTAAGTCCTCAAATGTTAGCTGTTATTATTATGATGCCCGCTGACCAGATATACTAAATGAATAAAAAGCCAAGATATCCACCCTGGCTCTTACTGAACTTGCTATTTAACATTGGATATATCAATTTCCCTCTCTAGGTTTTAGTTTCTTCATCAGGGACCTTAGAGGACTCAGCAAAATTATTTCCAAAGGGCCATACAGAGATAGGCAGGAAACTGTTCCAGGCAGAAGACATTGGCAGTTCTGTTATTTAATTATTTTCCCCAAAACCTTTCATCTAGGCGAGCGATTTGACAAATGAGAATAATAAAGCCCGGAGAGGTAAGATGATGCCTAAAATCGTGTAGACAAATGGAAGAACCAAATCTTAAACTTGAGCTTAACAACCGAAGGCTAATATCTTTTTTCATTGTTATTATATCAGACTTTATCTTGAACAGAAGGAATCTCACTTAATCTCTCTCACATCATGTGTATGTAGGCAAAATAAGAATTTTCTTAAGATCACGGACTTTCAGAGCTGCAGTGAACTTTAAATGTATTCTAATTCTGCAAACGTAGCCACTGAAGACTCACGAAGTGAAGTTCATTCAAGGTCACAGGGCATCACTACAGCCTGCCTCTCATGGTTAACAAAAGTTGACGGGCCCTTCTTGGCTCACGACCTTAGTTTACCTAGAATATGAATTCTTTCTTATAGGATAGCTACTTTAGTCGAGGATCAATTATGTATAACCAACCAAGCAGATAAAATAATTTGAAGTGAGGCTTCTGGAAAATGATATTTGTTGCCAGGATTTGTCCCATTACATGGATAATGGGTAGGATTCAGTGGTGTTTCCCTTAAACCTTAATCATTCATCTATTCAGTGTCAAATGTTTGAGTGGTTACTAAGAGCTTCACCCTGTCTTTTTTTTTTTTTTTTTTTTGTCTTTATGTAGAGCCACCCGCGGCATATGGAGGTTCCCAGGCTAGGGGTCTAACAGGAGCTGTAGCCGCCAGCCTTCGCCACAGCCACAGCAACGTGGGATCCGAGCCGCGTCTGCGACCTACACCACAGCTCACGGCAACGCCGGATCCTTAACCCACTGAGCAAGGCCAGGGATCGAACGAGCAACCTCATGGTTCCTAGTTGGATTCGTTAACCACTGAGCCAGGAAGGGAACTTCGTGCTCCACCCTGTCTTAAACACTTGGGATACTAAAAAGGATAAATAAAAATCCTATGTTTACAATAATGGATTCAAATATATCTCATCACTCATTAACTAGCCTTGAGGCTTGGACTATTCTGGCTAATTAAATGTATTACCCAAATGGTTCAGCCCATGACTTGAAAAGCTTGGCATTAGTTATATCCGGTCACATATGAAGACACTTATTGAATAATGGTTGGCTAATTATTCCATGGTACCAGTGTAACATCATCAGTTCAGCCCCATTTGGTTTGGAAATTTGCTTCATGGATGATGGTATTCTGAGCCCTGCCCAGTTACAGGAAGCTCATCCCTAGGACAGCTGAATCTGCCTTTCACCAAGACCCAGCGCATTCCATCCCATGTAATCTTAATCATGGAGATGCTCTCTTGCAGCTTAACACACGGCTTATTTGTGATGTTTTGGTCAGTATCCTTACTGAACTCTGAAAGGACCCATAGATACTGTTTTACAAAGACTATGTTCCAGAAATGGAGAAAGAAGTGTCCAGTGGCACACAGTTAAGTGCGGTAAGCCAGGACTAGACACAAGGCTTCCTGGCTCCCAGGCTCCAAGTGAGCATGAGAAACAGACATGTCTATTAAAGAAAGAAGGTGCCTTTATCTAACAGGGGTGGACAAGGAGGCTGAGAGGGGAAGTGGCTTATACAGGATCACGTGGCTGGGAAGCAACTAAGGTGAGTCCAGAACCCAGGCTTCCTGACCCCAGTGATAAGCTCCCATTGTGAAGAAGACCCAGAGAAACACAAAAAGAGCCAAACACACTTAGGTACAAGACCATGAGCCCATCTTCATTCGAGTCAAGGTAATTATATTCTTTCTTCCTAGATCTCGTGACCTCAATCTTGGGTCAGATCATATAGCCATGTGGGGTGAGTGCTTTGCAGTTAGACCTAGATTCAAATCATGATTCTGCCAAATATTTCTTACTCAGTTTTGAATGTCAGTTAGCCTCTCAGAGTCTCAGTTTGCTAAACTAAAGTGGGGATAATTATATTAGCTATCTGACTAGACACTTAAATGAGATATATGTTAAATGAGAGTGTTCTGAAGGCCATGAAATAACTGTTTAATAAACAGCAACTAAACACTAGAAACCTGAAAACGAATGGCATGAGAACCTGAGGAGTCAAATCTTCTCCCTCTGGAGCTTGTTCTTGCTCCAGAAATTGTTTACAAATCACGTCCTCTGGGTAGACCAACCTCACACTGATGATTACTGGGTATGCCCAAAAATATGTCAAGAGAAGGAAGGTCTCATAGACACTCAGACGAGGGTTCCAACTCTTGTTCCACCAATTCTTCAATAAATAACTTCGGGGAAGTTGTTCACTGAGCCTGATTTTGAAATATATAAAATGAATGCCTCTCAAAGACCAGCATCAGGCTCATCTCTGCCGTGAAACTTCACCAGCAGGCAGTAGTGTCTTGCTATTCTGAACTCTTCTTCTAGCCACACCATTACCTCACTGAAGAGATACTCCTTGTGCACTCACTCTGGGCCAGATACTAGAAAGAGAATAGCCCTTGCCCTAAGGGGGATTAGAGTTGAGAGACGTATTTAGATGTTCACTTAAGACTATAAGGCAGGGAGTCCCCATTGTGGCTCACTGGGTTAAGAACCCAACACTGTCTGTGGGGAGGTGGGTTCAATCCCTGGCTTCACTCATTGGGTTAAAGATCCATCCTTGCCACAAGCTGCTACATAGTTTGCAGATGTGGCTCAGATCCAGTGTTGTGGTGGCTGTGTTGTAGGCTGCAGTTGCAGCTCCAATTCTACCCCTAGCCCAGGAAATCCACATGCTGCAGGTGTGGCCATAAAAAGAAAAAGAATTTAAAAAAAGGAAAAAGAAAAAAAAGAGTACAAGGCAGCCTATGTTTTCTTTCCATGTGTCTGCCTCCCTGTCAGTTTAATAAACCCACAAAGGGCAAATATCTCTTAAGTCTTTCTGCTTCTCTACATTTCCAACACCACCTCCCTGGTCTCCAAAACCACCTCTTCTTATCTGGCTGATGATAAGAGTCTCCTAACAGGTCTCACCACATCCTCTTGGGTCAGTCATCAATACACCTGGTGCTGCAGCCAGGGTGATATTTTTGGCAAGGTAAATTAGATAGGATCATTCTCCCCATTTAAAGCTTCCCACCTACCCAGGGATGCTTCTTTGCTTCATGAAAACAGAACAAGATCTCAGCATTCCTGCCCTCACTGCCCCCTCTAGCCTCTTTCCATATGACTTCAACCCTTGCTATAGTTCTCATTCTCATACAATCCACATCCCTTCCCTCCATGGGACAGATTGCCAGGAATAACAGTTTGCTGTTTCTAAATCTTTGTTAGTGACTATGAAAGCCCAAGTGAGCTGACTTGATAATTGTGCTGAAGACTGGTTCTTGGAGAAGATAGATGCTAATTCAATCAATATTTTTTGAACTGAAAAAATAGAGAACAAAAAGGACCAGATCTGTCCCCCTCCCCAGGCTTTTTATTCCATAAGGGAAGAAACAAAATGGGAAATGAGAAAGCATGTGCCAAAGGTTAAAAAGTGACAGAGTGGTGGAAGAATAAGGGTGCTGATGGAACTGATACTCTCCCCAACTCCTGCGTGTTTAAAATAGACCTAGCACTTTCCCAAGTATGCATGCTGCTCTTGGATGTGGCATAAATATCCCAGGAAGGTGTTGGAGTCTGAACCTTGGGCTTCAGGGCCTTCATTTGAAGCTCTGACACTGCCTGGCAATTCTTTGTCACTACTTTTTCATTGTTGAACCCACTGAAAATGGATCTCACTCACAAGAGAATAAAAAAAAAAAAAATGACCGATGAATGCATATGGAGATGCTCAAGCTCATTACTAGCCAGGGAAATGCCAATAAAAGCAACAGCCAGAGTGCATTATTCACATATCCGACGGGTAAAGAATACAAAGATGAATCACACCCAAGGTAAAATCCTAAGGGTATAAAGAAGCAGTGCTTTCATATACTGTTAATGGGAATGTAAATCAGGAAAACCCATTATCATCTAAACCATGCAACCCATTGATGGAGAAACCCCATTTGGAGCGCTGTGCTCTACTGGAATATTTCTGCAGAGTGTAGAGCTGTGTACAGGGCTACACTGCAAATTGTGTGTGATTGTCAAAAATCAGAAGCAACTTGCAAATCCACCAGTAGAGAGCTAATTAAATTAAGGTATCTCCACTTTATGGAGAGGATGTAACCATTTTTGACGAGAAGCTCCACAGTATCAACAAATTTCAGAAAAGGATTACAAAATTTGCAAGATATGTACCAAAAAGAAACGACATGTATGAAAAATGGATTTGGTGCAAGAGTAGAAAAGTATTTCATGTTTTTTTATTATTATTATTTTGCCTTTTTCTTATTTTTTTTTTAGGGCTGCACCTGTGGTATATAGAACTTCCCAGGCTAGGGATCGAATCAGATCTTTAGTTGCCAGCCTATGCCACAGCCACAGCAGCTGGGGATCCGAGCCATATCTGTGACCTACACCTCCTGCTCACAGCAACGCCGGATCCTTAACCCACGGAGTAAGGCCAGGGATCAAGCCAGCATCCTCATGGATACTAGTTGGGTTCATTACTGCTGAGGCACGATGGGAACTTCCTCATGTTTTATATGATGAACTGGGCTGTTTAAGACATTTTAAAAATAGAAATGCTTTGTATAAATAAAAGAACATAAAGTTTGAGGTGAAAAAAAAAATGGAGAGGTTTAAAGGGGACCCAGATCATATTCCTAATTTTAATTTGGCCATATTTCTGCCTATATAGATAGTTGAAACTGCTGGAAACCCAAGAAAAGTCTTGATCTAATGCTTATAAAATACTATCAGGTATAAGGGGTATTGACTGACTTCAGCAGTTAAGACACCAGCAGAAGAGGTGGTTGGCACATGAGAGCTAGCGTGTGGTGTGCAAGTTAGCAGACATGCAGGCATACAGAGGTATATGGAAATCTCGCTGGATCTTTCATACCTAAGGATGACAGCATTGCAGTCCATAAATACTGTTTAGGTTAAACCAGGTTTTACTATATCTGAACAGGGGCTTTGCTTCTCCCATGATTCCTTGCCCACTCTCCACGATTCAGTTTCCCTAACCGCGTATCACCCACATTTGTTTTGCTGCTATAAGAAATTACCACTCATTTGGTGGCTTCAAACAACATTTAGGATGTTACAGTCCTGGAGGTCAGAAGTCTGAAATGGGTCTTACAGGGCTAAAGCCAAGATGTTAGCAAAGCTGTGTTCTTCTGGAGGATAATCTGTTCCTCATTTTTTCCAGCCACAGGAGGCTGCCCACATCATTTGGTTCAAAGGCTGCTTGACTCTGAATTCAGCTTATGCTGTCACATTGACTCTCCTGTCTCCCTCTTAAAAGGACTCTCATGATTACATTGAACCCACCTGAATAACCCAGGATGCTTTTTCCATCTCAATAGCCTTAACTCTACCACCTCTGCAAGGTCCCTTTTGCAATTTGCAGTCACTGGCAACTGGGAGAAGCCATCCTGATTTTCTCTATCAGCAATTGTGAAATTGGGAACGTTTAACTAAGGCTACTTTCTTTACACCACCCCATGGGAAAGGCCAGGATAATTTAGGGGATGTCAGACTTGAAGGTCTTTGTGTTATGTTAGAGAAAGTGTCAGAAAAATCACTGGTGAAGGCATGCATTATATTCTCAGTGATATTATCAATTTTGACTCTTCTCGGTCTCTGAGGAGGTATAGATTTAGTTCTGCTGTCATCAGCTCTTCGGGGAAGGGACTGTTGCTTTAGCCTCCTAGCTCAGGGTTTGCCCACACACCATTCTTAGATGCTCATTATCTTGATTCTTGCCCCATTATTTTTTATGGGGCAAAGTTATACATGGGCTATTTTAGAAGGAGTTAAATCATCAGATGTACAGTAATATAAAACATCCCCCCATAAAAGTTCCCTCTACACACAAAATCGATGATGCTGAGTGCCCCCTCAAATTGCCAGCGCAGTTTCAAATATCCCTGGAAATGGTGTAAAGAGGACCCAGGAATACCATTATATATATGTATAAATATATACACATAAAAACTTGGCAAACTACAAGTCGTGAACAAAATATAGAGCTACAAATACTAGCCTAGGAGAATGATGCTGGCATGTGGTGTTTCGGCTGCATTGGGCATGAACCTGAACCTGTGGCTCTATGCCCTGAATACTTTATGTAGTAATCACTTATATGTACATGGTAATTTGCTTTCAGTATACAGAAGCACATCTATTATCCAATGCGATCTTTGTGACAATCCTAAATACTGCCTTGGACTCTGACCATCATACAGAGCAGAGAAATGAGGCTCTGGGTCATCGTTCAAGGTTTCACCCTCTCTAAAAGGTGAATTGGGCTTGAACTTGTGACTCTACCACCTCTGTTTCTCTTATCTAAGAAATGGAGATTTTAAAAATAAGATCTTTTTTGAGAAGTAAATATTAATACTTGTGAAATACTTAAAACACTTCTTGGCACATAATAAGGGCTCAGTGAATGATATTTTATCTAGATGCAAAATCAGAAGTTTTTTCAATATATCATATTTTAACAGGACATTTTTTTTTTTTTTATTTTTAGGGCTGCACCTGCAGCATAAGGAAGTTCCTAGGCTAGGGGTCGAATCAGAGCTACTGCTGCTGGCCTATGCCACAGCCATAGCCATAACCACACCAGATCCGAGCCATGTCTGCAACCTATACCACAGCTCATGGCAACCCAGATACTTAATCCACTGAGCAGGGCCAGGCATTGAACCAGCATCCTCATGGGTACTAGCCGGGCTCATTTCCTCTGAGCCACAACGGGAACTCTGGGAAAATTCTTACATAGTAAAATCTGAATCAGTAACAAGGTAATGGTTATAAGGGATTAATAACCACATATATGAAATCTTTACCCTATCCTAACACAGAGGCCCTCCCATATTAAGAATTCTCAGTTGAAATTAAATCTCACTTCTTTCTTTTTTTTTTTTTCGTCTTTGGCCATGGCACATTTTTCTGTCTCTGGTCATTATCTGTAATAATTTAATCAGTAGATGTGCTCTCCATTCAACTTTAAGCTCCATGAGAGTCGAGTCATAGTCCCTTTCACTCACCACTTTATTTCTAAGCACCAAAATTCTACCCCAGTAGATACTCAGCTATTGAGTGAATGGACTAGAAAGTAATCGAATTGAGTTGTCACATGCCCTGCTTGCAGAAGCTACATGCCCTGATGAAACTGGGGGATGAAAACAACCTCAGATGTTGGGAAAACAGTCCAATTCATAAATCTCTTTAATATGTAATACAAGTCATTGGGCTAATGGTCAATTCGTATTTGAGGTCATAAAATACTTTTACAGTCATTCATCCTTTTTTTTGGAGTATCACTATAGCTCTTAGAGGTGGCTATGGCAGGTTTTGCTCCCATTTTTAGAGATGACACAACAGAAGCCCCAAGAAAGAAAATATTTTCCCAAGGTCATAAAGGTAGTCCATTTACAAACAAAACTAGGCAATAGATCATTTGCATCTTTTGTTATGATAATACACTTGTTTTGATGACTTTAGTATTCCAGTGAGTTTGGTAGCATCATCACCACTTCACAAAGAAAATAGGACTGACTACTGGTTCAAAAATCAGGAATTTAAACCACTATATTGTATTGCCTTCTTCTTCAATGTGATTTTATTTTCAGGACATGATGCTGACTCCCCTGTGCCCTTCCCTGACAGTTAATGAGTTTATTGCCTTATTCTCCATTGTATCAAGTCCTAGGTGTTTTCACTTTTCCTAGTTTTACTTCCTTCTGACCTCAGGAAATAAGATTTAACAAAGCTGGGATACCCTGTCTCTCCCAGCTGATGGGGGAAAAAAGGGAAAGGGAGAAGACATCATTCCATTATCACCTTAACTAGTGAGATCCATGCTCTTTGAAAAGGGTCCATAATGAGTTTTCACAGGACAGAGGAAATTCTTCAAAGCATAGCATGTTTCAACAGTGAAGCCAGCTTATGAATATTTTGCCCTTAGCAGTTGTCAGTACATTGCATTTAATAATTCCCACGGTATATGCATTGAGTGGAAGGCTCTTAGCTCTTGCTCCTAAGAGAGTGTGACACTATTCCCGTTTTCAAATCTGCTTATGGCTTCAGGTTGGGAGGCATGGCAGGATATCACAGCATCAAAAAAGTTTAGAATCGAAAGAAAACTTAGAACAGACCCAGGAGAAGATAACTTCTAGGACATTGCTGTGTCTCTCACACTTGGTCCAATATCCAACACGGAGAAGGTACTCTAAATATTTAAAATGTGTTGAATAAATGAATGAGGACCATTTTGCAGATGGACAGAGGCTTGAACGAGAAGAGTAGCTTACCTAAAAGTCAGTCAGAAAATCAGAGGTAAGGGAGTTCCCTACGTGGCTCAGTGGTTAACGAATCCAACTAAGAACCATGAGGTTGCGGGTTCGATCCCTGGCCTTGCTCAGTGAGTTAAGGATCCGGCGTTGCCGAGAGCTGTGGTGAAGTTTGCAGATGTGGCTCAGATCCTGTGTTGCTGTGGCGAAGGCCAGCAGCTGCAGCTCCTGTTAGACCCCTAGCCTGAACCTCCATATGCCACGGGTGCAGCTCTACATCAAAAGGCAAAAAGACAAAAAAAAAAAAAAAAAAGGTCAGAGGTAAAAGTCAAGTTTGATGAGTTTTAATTTTATGACTGATTTGTTTAGTTCATTGACTTCGTCAGTTTTCAGGGGTTGAATGTTTGATTAAATACTGAGGAGAGTACAAAGAATTAAAATGTGGAGTCTGATCTCCACATCCCTTGAAGGAAAGGAGACAAGATGGCAAGTGTCAGGGTGGAAAATAACCAGTGATCATCCTAAAAAGACCTAGATGTGCTTATTTCACGTATAGGAGATTTGTTGAAACCTCTTATGATACTGAAAAAAATATCAACCCCTATATACTTAACAAGATAATAACTAAAAGGTAAGCTAAAATATATCCATGTCAGAGAATACTGTGTAAACATCAGTATACATGACATGACCTATGGGGTCTGACACAGAAAGATCACTAGCAATAGTATGGAGCTGGTAAAAACAAGTAAAGCATGGAGCAATGCATAAATGATACCCCCCTTTATGCACATCCATTAATATATCAGAGGTTGTAAACCTATGGGCCACATTTGGCTCACAAGTATCTTGTCTGGCCATGCAGCACCTCAAAACATTTAGAATTCATTGCCAGCATCTTAAAGTCAGGAATTTTCACTCAGAAAGTCTGGATTTGGGGCTTGTCTGAAATGGAAGCATCTGACAATGCTGGAGGTCCTCAAAGCCATGCATCAGCAATAGCTGTTACGGGGTCATGGCTGCCCCCAAAGACAGGACACGCACTCTCAAATATAGCCTGCTAAGCCTACAGGTATACTCAGTTTCCATGGCATTTTAGTTTCAGGACCAATCCCCACCCCTCCTGCTAAAGTCAATGGCATGATTAAGTCTCTTATATGCAATGGTGTAGTATTTTCATATAACCTACACACATTTCCTCACAGACTTTAAATCATCTCTAGATTACTTATAATACTTAACACAATGTAAACACTATGTGATAAGTATAACTATGATGTATGTGTTTTGTAACCTGTTGCCCATGAGAGGCAAATTCAACTTCTGCTCTTTGGAACTTTCTGGAATTTTTTTCCCAATATTTTTTATCTGTAGTTGGTTGAATCCATGGATGTGGAAGCCACAGATACAAAAGGCAATCTCACATTTTACTGCTGCTTGGCCCTTCCAAGATATTTTGGTCATGCACCACCACCCCCTGCCCCTTGCTGAGGAAGAAGCACAGAGAAAACCTAGAAAGGTACACATTGAAGGGAAGGTATTGAAGGTGGGCAGGAGGAGACTGAGGGGCTGGTAGGCAGGCTTTCATGGTTCATCCCAAAAATGTTCATAGTTCTTACCTCTCATGGAAGCAGGGATGTTTTTATAGGGTAAGAAGACAAATTTGTAAATACTGGGTAGCAAAAATAGAACCTTCAGATGATATGTGGTCCACACCTAGCGTCTTGAGTATTTGGGGCTGGGGACGCCATCCCTGGTGGAGGAGATGCTGTTAGCAAAGGCTCTCTCTCACGTTATTTTCTTTTCACCCTGAGACCTCGCTTTACAATCCAGCCCACAGGCTCACAGACCCTTGGGAGCACACATCAAATGCTCTGCTCAGAGAATGTGAGAGAGGGTGGCTGTGTCTGCCAGCTCCATCTGGGGTGTTCCTTCTTCCCAAGCCAAATGCCCACAGGCCCCTCTTGTCTTAGGCTGCCAGGGGTGTCCTATCCAAAGGATACTAGTCTCAGTGTTAGGAATATAGAGAGTATATTGAGTGGCGGAAAATCTCTGGGAGGTAGCCTAGGTCAGGAGTTGAGGGGGGGAGAAAAAGAGAAATAGAATTATGACTTGGCTCATGGTTTTGACCTTTACTGAAGTTGCTGTATGTCTTGGTTTCTGCATCCATAAAATGAGATGGTCTACATGCTATTTAACAGCTTTAAATCTCTAAAACTGGGCTTTGGCTTCTGGATTGATGTATCTGAGAAATGAGAAATGCAGTTCAAATGGCTTAATGGTGCCTGCCTTTCATGCATTTTGTAAGAGTTCTTATTCAAGGAAATGGACAGAGCTCTCAGTACCTTCTTTCCAAAGATGGTCCAAGGCTGTTATCACAGAAATTATTCCAATTGAGATGTACTTTCCCAGCCTGTCTGAATCCTGCAGCCTAGGAGAGTAATAAGACCTTGCATTTGTATAGCAATTTTTACATTTCTAAAGTGTTATCCTGTCCTGAATTTTACACTTATACCAATCCTGTATAATGTGGGCAAAGTAGAATTTTTAAGAAATCACATTTGAACAATAGAGAAACTTGGGCTTGAGTTACTGTCAGAGAAGCAGCAATGGTGTACTCAAAAGGGTGCTTCAGAGCTGGGTCTGTCTCTCCACTAGACTATGAGTAGGCTGGCTATGTGGCTTTGGCTGAGTTCCCTAAGCTCCCCATGCTTCAATATCCTTATCTACTCACTGGTGATAAACACCCACCCCCACCCCAGGATTAAGTGAGATCATGCATGCACTAGAACATAACCGTAATGGCCCACGGCACTCACCTTGTAGGAGACAAAGACAAGTGGTTGGTTTTAGAGAGGCATATAGGGCTAGATTTGGAGAGTCTGGAGCTGAGGACAAGGGAGAAGAAGCTGCTCCAGATGGCCGTGATGGTGCCACTCATCGAGCATGATTACACGAAGAGCTCTGGGATGGACATGACAGAAAAAGGGAAGGATTTTGAGTTTGTCTCTGGACAGGCTGATTTTGAGTGGCTTTATTTAAGTCATTTACAAGAAGATGCCTAAAGGGCAGAATTTTAGCTGTGTGTGCTGGATTTGCTTGTCTATTTTCTTTCTTTTCTTTCCTTTTTTTTTTTAATGGTCATCCCTGTGGCATATGGAAATTCCCGGGCTAGGGGTTGAATAGGAGCCATGGATGCGGCCTATACAACAGCCACAGCAACACCAAATTTGAGCCACGTCTGTGACGTATGCCACAGCTTGCAGCAACACCCAAACCTGAACCCACTGAGCAAGGCTAGGGATAGAATCTGCGTGCTCATAGACACAACCTCAGGTTGTTAACCCACTGAGCCACAATGGGAACTCATGCTCATTTGCTTTTAACTCTTGATCTAATAAGTATAAAAATGCTGTCTCATTGAAATTATAGCAGTTTCTTAGAAGGTGGCCCTGAGCAGCTCTTACAGATGGCAAGTCCCCTGAGGCACTGTTTTTCGGTCTGGTATTTCCCAAAGCAGTCAAAGAACACTACTTGCTGAGATGTTAACAGCAAAAAATTTAAAAAAATAAAAAAATAATTTCAATCCGTAATAAAGTAATTTTAAAAAAACACAATACATCTGCCTTTCATCATCTCTTCCCCTACAAGACTGACAGGAACTTATTAAAAGCTTCCAGAAGTGTGGTCCTAGGGCAAATGTTTAATTTCGAACCCAAAATCTATCTCTCTTATTGGACAAAAAAAATCTTCTTCATTTTCCCCATGTCATTCTAATTGATAGCTTGTAAAATCTGATTTTGTGAAATAGATTTGAAGGGGTTTCTACAGTCCCAGGAGGAATAGAGACCTCAGGATGGTGTGTATATTGCTAAAATTCCTCAGCTAGCAGCTTCTCAGATCAAAATCCTGTTTTCCCTCACTGTCGGTAGTGTTTTCCACCTGCCTCCCTGTACAGCCTGCACCACACCCTTTTGTGGAAAGAAGCCAATGGACAACAGCCAGATTCCACATTCATTTTTCACCAGGCGTCACAGAGCACCTTCCAAAATTGCCTTCACCCTGTTGCCTGCTTAAGTCATCCAGAAGACAACCCAATTCACGTTTTAATAATATTAAGTTCACACTCCTGTCACACCCATTATCTGAGGTTATCAAATCACTCTACCAACCTTAATGAATTCTCAGAGCACTACTGCAAAAGAGATTAAGGCAACATCTTGCCAGTGTTGTTCTCTGGGGCCACAGGAATGAGTATATTGAAAACCTCACGCTGCACCTGCCCAAAGTCAGTTCTTGCGCTAGAGAGGATTGTGCATGGCTCTGCAATTACTCCACATTCCCACGCATCCTATCCAAAGACCCTTTAATTTCTACAAAATCTTTACATTTTGAAAAACCTCCTACATGCCTATTATGAACCCTTTCCTGCCATAACCCCTATTGCCCTGTAGGCCATGAACTAAATTTGTATATATTTTATACCAGAAGAGTCTGATTATTTTGGTTTATAAAGGAGAGAATTAGCGTCTACCAAGGGTAAAGTGGACTTCCACCAAGGAAGGAGTCTAGACTCATAATCAGATGTGGTCATTCATTCCATTAAAAGTATTTGATGAATGCCTACCACCACCATATCCTAGACTGTGTACCATAGGGAAAATAGAGCAATGAACTAATAAATATAGTCTCTGCCACCATGGAATGAGAGCTCAGTGAAGGGGACAGAAAACAGAAAATAAAATAAATGATGAAACTCTCTGAAAATTCCCCTGAAGGAAATAAATGGGAAACATGTTTCCCCCAGATTTCACGTGTCCTGCTCCCTGACTTCATCTGGGTGTCTATTCAAGTTGCTAATGGGCCAGGAGGAAGGTACTCTTAGAAGGGCACTGCCGGGCATCCCTGCTGTGGCTCAGCGATAACGAATTCCATTAGTATTCACGAGGATGCAGGTTCAATTTCTGGCCTCGCTCCAAGGGTTAGGGATCTGCCCTTGCTATGAACAGTGGTGTAGGTTGCAGACGTGGCTCGGATTGGACAGATGTGCCTGTGGTGTAGGCCAAAATGAACGGACAGGAGCCTAAGGCTGTTATAAATAAATTATAAGGCCTCGACATTTTTTCCTAGATTATTCTCTTTGGATCCCAATTCATGTCATAGGACAGCAAATGATTTGAGACAGAAACAAAGAAGCCAACCAAAAGCCCTGCCTGTGGCTAATTCTTCCTCCAAGAAGGAAAGACAAATTTGCACGTGTCAGTACAGCTGGAAAGCCCAAGCATCGGGGCTACAGAGGAAGTGCAGCGTTCCTAGGGGGCTCTGCCGAAAAGTCCATTGCATCATCCTCACAACCTGTGACCTTTCTGCTTTCACTACTTGGAAATTCACTGGGCTCCATCCCCAGGCCCAGCACCATTCTCATCAGTCCTCATCACCATAGCAACTTTTAGGGGCTCTATCCTCAGCCACGTGGCAAACTAATCGAACGGTACAACTTATTTTGCAGCTGGGGAATGTCAAACTGAATCTGAGATTTAATCACACTCACAGCATTGACATTCAAATCAAAAGGCTTTGTTAGGGCTCCTAAAAAACGGAGTGTCATTCTGCCAGCACAGTGTTTCACTCAGAGAAACATCCTTCCCACTTTGAAGTGCTAAGTGAATGGTGGGGGGGAATAAAGTGCTTTTGGGCTTAGGGTTGGGAGAGGGTGGGGAACGGAGAAGGAAGGAACAAAATCTGGATGAATTAACAGGAAAATGAAGAAATGCTTCCAAATCAAATTCGAGTTCAGTGCAAATGCTGCAGAAAATCTTTGTCTTGCGATTTTTCTTTCTTTTCTTTAAAAGAGGCAGCAACATTAATGGAAAGAGTTTTGGAATCTACTCTGCACTCCTTAGATCTGAGATCTTGAGACAAGTCACTTGACTCCTGCTAATTCAATTTCCTTGTATATAAGCTGAAACTAAATAATATTCACCTGACAGGCTTGTTCTGAGGGTAAATGGAAACTGTATATAAATACACACATATGTATAAGCATAAGCACATACATAAGCACACATATATATAAGCATCTATAAGGCACATAGCATCGTGTCTATAACACACAGTAAACACTAAATTATAATTTTCCTTCCAAAGCTGGACCTTAATATATAGCTGGCCTGTGCCAGCACTGAACACAGCAGACAGTATATTGGGTGTCTTATGTATATGGCCTCACTAATCATAAAACTAGCTCTGAAACATAGATATTGTTACCCTCCTTTCACAAATAAAGAAGCTGAGGCTTAGAAAGGTTAAAAATGATTAAAAAGTATTCAAAACTTGGAAGTGAAGGGAAAAGATGACTTTATGTCCTTTCTGTTTTGGAGTATTGTCTAATGGGCCTATCCAAGCTCTTTATGATTCACTTTTTTTTTTCTTTTTCTTTTTAGGGCTACATCTTTGCCATATGAAGTTCCTGGGCTATGGGTTGAATCAGAGCTACAGCTGCAGGCCTGTGCCACAGCAACACCAGTCCAAGCCACATCTGTGACTTATGACACAGCTTGCAGCAACACTGGATCCTTAACCCACTGAGCTAGGCCAGGGATCTAAGCCACATCCTCACAGACACTATATTGGTTCTTAACCCACAGAGCCACAATGCAAAATCCTCTGATTCTTAAGGGGAACATACTTTCTTTGACTTATCGTTAATTAAGCCCATATTCTCTTATTAACTAGATGCTAATTTGTAGAAGATGAGCAAATTACTCCTGACATTTGGCTGGCAGAGAGAGCAAATGATTTTTGATCAGTATAAAAGATAACCATAAAAGTTATGGTTTTATTACCCTGTAGGCCATGAACTACCTTTGGATATCACTTAGCCATCTTATTTCAGTGTTGCTACTATTAGGTGACTACATGCCAGAACTCAGATTTATCATCCTGATGATCCCGTCTTTTTTTTTTTTTAGGGCCGCACCTGCAGCATATGGAAGTTCCCCAGCTAGGGGTTGGATCAGAGCTACAGCTGCCAGCCTACACCCAGCCACAGCCACGCAGGATCCAAGCCACATCTGTGACCTATACTACAGCTCATTGCAACGCCGGATCCTTAACCCACTAAGCAAGACCAGGGATCAAACCCGAATCCTCATGCATACTAGTCAGGTTTGCCACTGATGAGTCATGATGGAAACTCCCTGCTGATTTTTCTTCAATAGGATATTAAGTCTCTAATGTGTGCTCCTTGAGTATTTGTACCAAGGTCATGATTTTTTTTTTTTTTTTTGCTTCCTGAATATTACACTTGGACAATCATTTGCACAAGACTCATCAAGGTGGAGAAGAAGGACAGCCTGGTCGGTCTGATGCTGGTGTCTACAGACTTAGTTTTCTCTGCCTCTCAGAAACCAGGAATGGAATTTAAAGGGTACACCCTGCCCTCAAGGAGTTCTGAAAAAGACAGCCAGCTGTGACGTCCCAGTGTGTGACGGAGCTGTGGAGTCAGTGTCAGTGCAGTTCAGAGGAGAGAAACTTCAGTTGCTCATCTGTAGGAGTGAGAATGATGGCGGAAGACCTCCCAAAAGAAACATTTAAGTTACCACTGAAGAGTGAGCAGACTTCCCCCTGATTTCCATCAGAGGCGGGAAGAATGATCCCCAAGTGTTCTTGAGTATTAAGAAAAAATAAGGGAGCTCCTACTGTGGTGCAGTGGGTGCAGGAGCTGGCATAGCCGCAGCTGTGACTCAGATTCAATCCCTGGCCCACGAAAAAAAAAAAAAAAGAGCAATAACCATAGTGGCAGAAACTGTGGCTAATAGTTTAGAATTCTCACTTAACCCAGCCTCACAAAAACCTTATGAAGTAGGTAATAGGTTTGTTCTCTCTTTTTCCAGCTGAGGAAATGGAGGCACAAACGCTTGTGTGGCTTGCTCAACAACACAGGCCTGGCGAGGGCAGAGCCGGACTCTGAGCCACTCAGTCCAGCTCCAGGTTCCACACTCTTCTTGTTCCAGCAAACCCTCCATTTCAAGGTGCTCCTTACTCCCTAGCTCTCATCCTGGGGCCACCCACAGTTTCTGGCTTAGCCCCTAGCATCAAGCAGGCTGGGAATTTTTATTCCTGCTTGACAATGAGGAGCTCTTGGAAGCTTGAACCCTGTAAACGACTTGTCAGCTGGAAAGGGCTGGCAGCAGGAAACTCTGAGATAAAAGCCCTGCCCTTTCAGACATTCCACTGTTCCGCTTCTGGCTGGGCTGTTGCCGACTTGGCTTGTTAGTGATCTTGCTGCACCCGTTCCTGGTACCAAGTGGAGAGAAGGACAGGTGACCTTCCTCATGCCATCCCTCATGGGAACAGATGATGCAATGCTGGGCTATGTGTCACCAATGCAAAAATGATCGAGGATAACTTAACGAGGAGGTTGGAAGAAGGCGCAGGGCTTGTCCTCACTTGAGACAATCAATGACGTCATCCCTCAGGCTTTACGAAGGTAATTTCTTTCCCATTTCCTCCATGTGCTCCCCTCACTCCATCACTCCTCGAAGCCTGCCTTGTGTCTGCACTGTGCTATCTTTGCAGAAGATGAAAAGAGGTCTGACTCATCCATCTTGCAACACAATGGGAGAAGGAAGGAGAACAGGGGTAGGAATCAAGACACTTGAGGTCTAGTCCTAGCTCTGCCCCTAAATGGCTGTGTGGCCTTGGCTGGGTCCCTGGCCTCTCTGCCTCAGTTTCTCATTTGTGCCCTGAGCAGACTGGATGAGCGTGCTGTGGTCTGAGGAAGTGTACTCGGGAAGTCAGTGTCAGAGGCATGGAAGGGGCCATCTCGTTCTAACTTGGGACAGAGGGCTTTGCCTGATGTGAGCATAAAAAACACAGAGGAAAGAAAAGATGGATGGGAAGACCCAAGTGAGACACTCCCAAGCAAACAGGGTCCATGCTGATGTGGTATCTTCAGGGGGCACCAGAGAAAAGGCATGGAGAAGGAGCACGTGCTTCCTGATATACAAACTCCTGTCCAATTTCCCACATCCCCGCCTCGGAGAGGACTGGGAGAACAGGGCCTCATTGAAGTCTGAATGCCTCTCTGAGCCTTCCCTAACCGTCTTAGCCCTCTCCATCCCCTCCATCCTAGCACAGGGCTGCCCTGGGAATGAGAAGACAGGCATTTGGTCAAGGGCTCGCCAGCAATAAACTGGAGGGTTGAGCAAAGCCTGCTTTTCCCCGGACCTCAGTTTGCTTCTCTGTAAAGGGAGAGATGAGATCCACAATGGCTCACAGTTACGGAACACTGATGTGCCAGACAGCACACTGTCCCTTGTGATAAAGTCTCTAAGAGATGCTTTGATCCACTGAAGAAGGCACGGACAACCCAGGTAAGTAATCTGCACAAGGGCAAACATTTAGGAAGTGGTGGTCTGGCTGCCGAGCCTCAACTTTCTCCCAAGGTAGAAACCCAGGCATGGGTGCCACCTCCTTCCGTGCACCCACCTCCCTCCGTGCACCCACCTCCACTACCCACCCAGGGCAGACACCATGTATCTCGGCACTCCTCTTCAAACAGATTTCACAAAGACTGTAGTTCACCAGCCTCTCGCCTTAAACAGCCCATTCCCACTGCAAAACTCTCCCCTGATGCCTTCAGGATGACCCATACGAACCTTTGGGGTGCTGCTTCATTTCCCCACACCCACTGTTACCCAAGGTCATGGTGCAGTTTATCCACACCATTAGTACTCAATATCAGATCCCCAGAGGAATGAGACCCTGATTAAATTGGATATTTTAATACTTAAATAAATTCTTCAAACACTTTTGCTTTTTAAAATTTCTGTCTAAAAGCATCCAATGTAATATTCTGTGAATCAAATATAATGCATCTTTCTCTTCTGACTCTGGGCACGTCCTGGTGGCCCCAGGTCCTTACATGTTAGATGAGGAATGTCTGATCTGTGGGATCTCCCAAAGTTGGTCCATTTTGAAGGACAAATAGGTTTATGACCATTTCCCAGAAATAGCTGTGAGACTGGGCACAGTGAGAGGGGGAGCTGCCCTCCAGTCCTTTCATAAAAAGTGTTAAAAAAAAAAAGACAACTATGTTCACATTGTCATTTTGATTTCTTTGACTTTCTGCCTCTTGGCTGGAGAATTTGGGAATGGGCTATAACTAAGAGGACTAGCTCATTCCCTGTGTAGCACAAATGCTGACTAGATGAATTCATGAGGTCTCAGTTTATCAGTACCAACCCAGCTATTGGAATAATGTTCTCTTCTCAGGGCACTTGACAGCATGGCTGTGAAGGGTGTATATCATACTCTGTGTGTAAATCACCTCTGAAATAAAACTCCAGAGCAGAGGGACTTCACCTGGCTCCCGTCACCACTGTTCTTAACACTAGGCCTGGCATAAAGTGAGTCCTGGGCCGGTGTTTATTTGAGGAATGAATAAATGGCTAAAGGAGTTTGAATAATTTAAACTCAACTGTCCTTCTCCCTCCGATCCAATGAATGTGTGTGGTTCTTTCCTAACATTCGACCTGCCCATCTCCACATAGGCACTAGACATGCAACATCATACCGGATGCCATCAGGATGGCAAAACAGGTAGTTTCTGACTGGTTCCCCCTCACAAGATGAACAACCAACAACTCTTCATGGACAAGACACCACTGAGAAAATCCTAGAGCATAGGGGTGTGGCTGAAGCACCATCTGTGTCACAGACCAAGACAGACCACATTAGGAAGTTAAGGGGAACAGCTATGTGCTGACCACACGGCCCATCTCCCAGGCCAGCACAGCACCACGCTGAGGGGTCCCCCTTGGGGTTCCTCCAGGGGGAAACAAGAGCCCAGGGAGGACATCTAGCTCCCAGCATCATGGATGTCTTCTTGGGAGTCTTACACTAGGCTCACCCCACAGACAGTGTGGGGGAGTCTGCCAGGCTCAACCACTTGGAGTTGACTGCAACAAGGGTCAGGGAGGGGAGGCTTGAAATAACCAGCACTTGGATCTTGAGAGACCAAGTTCCTACCTGCAGCATCCACGGAGCTGTCCCAACCGGCAGCTTTGCTCATCCGCAGAGCCAAGACAGCCGTGTGGTCTGACCAGGGAACTGGGCAAGGTGTCCATCTGCCTGATTCGGATGGATCCTCAGACGGAGAGATCTGCTGGCCCTGGAGCCCGGTCTGCCGCTGCCCAGGCAGAGGAGCTGAGTCACAGCCCAGCCTGCCGCTGAGCGTCCTGACCAGGAACACCTGGGAGGCCGAGAAAGCAATACCATTAGAGGTCATCAGAAGCAGGGATTTGAGAGGAGGAAACATGAAGGTGGTCGAAAGTTACAGACTTCCAGTTATACGATAAGTCCTAAGGACATAATCCACCACACAAGGCGTCACAGTTAACATCTCGGCATCAGAAAATTGAAAGCTGTTAGGAGAGTCAATCCCAAGAGTTCTCATCGCAAGGAAAAAACTATTTTTTCTTTTTTTGGATCTATTTTGTGAGACAATGAGTGTTAACTAAAGGTATTGTGGCAATCACTTCAAAATATATGTAAATCAAATCATTATAAAACCAAGCAGGACACTGTGAAGCTCCTGGGCCCAAGACTTTCTGTGTTGTCCCCCCCCCCCCCGTTTCTTGCCTTTTTTTTTGAGGGGAATAACCTTCAGCCTCCTTGACCTTCTCTGAGTTTCCAAAGGGCAGGTTCAAACAGTTGCTAATCAGGGAAGGGAGGGGATCAGAGACCAGGGAGGAGCAGTCGAACAATAGTGCAGCCTTGGGGCAGGTCCTGGTTCCTACTCAAGGCATAGACAGAGCAGTATCTTTGAGCTCTTCTGCAGAAGGAAAGCGCAAATGAATGAAAGCCACAGAGGAAGACCACCAGAACCAGTCCTGGGGCTGCTAAACACCAACTCTGAAGAAGAAGCTTCCATCTACCCTGATCTTTATCTGTGGCCCGATTTTCCACTGCAAAATTATAAGATCACCTCTTATTCTCTCGCAAAGGAGGGCACAGTCTTTAAGGCATTAGTCTGCTGTGGCCTCCTTTGCCGGGCAGAGCAATAAAGCCATTCTTGTTTCTCCTTTGGCCAAAATTTTGTCTCTATGTTTCTATTCCGTACCCATGGACAGAGGCCAAGTTTCGGCAACAATTATCTTTACACCTTAAGCTTATACAGAGCTATGTGTCGATTACATCTCAATAAAACATGAATGAGTAAATGAATGAATGAATAAATGAAAAACCAAAACCAAAACCTGATCATGAGGGAAAGCAGGGAGAATTAACACTTTTCACAGAACCATGGAGGCTCACAGTGGTCAGATGAATTTCCCAAGTCAAGGCTCATCAGAGTAGAACCTGGCATAGACCCTGCTGGCTACCAGCCCAACCTATGCTTTCTGGGGACTCAGCCGGGCCCCACAGGTGAGGTGTGATGCTTGGCTGGACCAGCAGGCAGGAGTGCTATGAGCACACCCTGGGGGTGTTCAGGACCACACAGGGGGGTTCAGGAACACGCAGAACTGGTCCAGCCCAATTCCAGGGAAGCAGCAGATCCTTGCTGCCTGGGCCCCACTTGCCTCTCTTCTTTCTCCATTTCTCTTCTTATGCCCCCAGGATTTTTCAGGGTCTGGGAGCCTTGTGAGACTAAGAAAAGGGATTTTATAAAATCGCACACACAAACAGTATCAAACCCCTATAGACTGTGCCTTAATGGGCACCAAGATGTGCCGCTAGGGTGTCAGGCTCTGAAGTTCTAAAGTTCAGGCAGGTCAGGCTGCCAGGGTTCAAATTCCAACTCTGCCATGTATCTGGGTACCGAGTGTTCTCTCTTTTAAAATGGGAATGCTTTACTTTTAAGATGGTCCCTGCCTCTAGGGCAATAGTGAGGATTAGATAAGGCAATGCATGTCAAGACACATAGAATGTGCCTGGCGCATCCATCCTCATAACAATCCCAGGAGGGAGATTATAATTATCCCGTTTTACAGATGAGAAAACTGAGGTTCAGAAACCCTAAGCAGTTATTTCAACAGGGCATGCTCTGTAGAACAGGGGCTCACCTCCATACGCTGCTTTCCAAAGGGCACTGGCATTTTGAGGGGGGTTTTCGGAGGAGAGTGCAAAAAACACTGAAATTCTCAAGGTGAATTCTCAGGTTAATTACGCTTGTGCAGGGAAGGGAAGGCGTGTCCTTCCCAGTCTCTTGGAGGCTCAGAGCAGCCTGCTGACTCCTCCCTCCAGGCCCACCTGGGGTGCAGGAGCATTTGGTAACACCTGCTCTGCCCAGGGCTTGGTACCACTCCACCCACAGTTCTTTCCAATTAGATGGCTAAAGGGCTTGCTCCATTCCTGAGAATGGATGCACACCTGCAAAAATCTCCTAGGTGAGGTTGTTGGCAGGCTTTCCTTGGTACCCAACTCCCTGTTAGCCTGAAAAATGGCCCCTCTGATTATCCCTGAGGGAACGCCCTTCTCCCACAGTTCCTCTGCTCTTTGCTACCTTTTGGAAAATTCACTTTCCTGGAGGGAGGTTGGTCACCCCCTTTTGGAAATGCTGAGCAGCCTCCGTTCACCTACCTGCCTGGTTCAGATGGTTAAGGCAGGGCTTTTTTAGGAAAAAGCAACAAGAAAGCTATAGGGTGTGCACCAGTAGCCTTAGAAAGTCAATGAACTCAATTAGGTTCCTTTTAAAGTGAAAAAACCTTGCCTTAACACACTGAAGCAGACAGCTCTGTCCTTCCTAGTGGGGAGGGGAACATGAGCAAAACTGCAACTAGGACACAGGGATGGTGGATTGGGGGCAGGGAGTTTCTTCCTAGTTTGAACTCACTAAAGCAGAGATTTGGGGCCACAGTGCCAGGTGAGCCTCCTCAGTCCTGTCAGCCCCGTGCCACCCTGCTCCAGCTAAATCACCCACTCCCTCCCTAAGCCCCCTTCTGAACCTTCTGTAACTCCCTTTCCAATCTCTACCTCCAGGCTCCTCCCCTTCCCACATTCCAGCACAGTCTCTGAACCCTAAATCAATGGCATCCTTTGGCCACTTGAGGCCCCTTCTCTATCCTCTCAATCACCACCAATCCCAGGAGTCTTTATTTCACATACTCTTGCTCTAAGAACCCTCTTCTCTCCTCCAAACTAGGAGGGATCATCTTCTCATCCTCCAGACTCAGAAAAGCAATTTATCTCTACTGTTCTTGGCACTGCCTGTTACTGTCCACCGAGTAAGTAAGAGGACTGCCCCAAGGTCATGCAGCAATTAGGGGCCAGGTCTCTTGAACTTCGGTCAGTGATCTTTGTAATGAGATGCACCAAATTTCCTCTCAAACTCTGGAAGGCAAATTCCAAAGCTAGAATAGAAGCCAAGGGAATAAAATAGAAGTCTCTGCTCTTTACATTACTTGCCACCACCGAGGCAAGTGCCCTAAATCCCAGAAGCTTTGCTTCAATAGCGACACCCACAGGCAGTATTCAAACTTGCTCACTTGTCCACGTGTCTATCTCTGGCAGGAAACACACCCTTGACTCCAGGGCTCCTGGGAACATCTCCGAGGATGCTCATCTATCACTGGAAATATAATGAGATGGAGAAAAATTTTATCGATGAGAATTTCTCTAGGGCAGTAGGAGGAACTGGAAAGACTATTTTGATAAAGTGCTTGGGGTTAAGGTTTACACACCCAAGGATCATGCTTGGTCAATAAAGGATGTTTCCTAATCTGTCTCGAGGGGCAGAGCTGTTTGCCTTCCAGCCATCCATTTCTCTTTCCTTCCTCCCAAAGGGACTCCTGACTTTTTCAAAGATGAATATTTCCCCCTATTTGACTCAGGAGAGGAACACTCCTTTCCTACCTCTGGAAGGGCTTCCCGACTGGTCTAAGCCACGGTTGGCAAACTAAGGCCTGCGGGGCAAATTTGGCCACTGCCGCCTGCAAGCTAAGAATGGTTTCTGCCTTTTAAATGATTGGGGGAAAAAAATCAAAAGAAGAATAGTATTTCTTGACTTGTGAAAATTATATGAAATGCAAATTTCCATGTCCCTGAAGTTTTTTTTAACATCTTGTTGATGTATAATTCACATACTGTATAATTCGCCCATTTTAAGTGTACAATTCAATGGCTTTGTATATTCACAGGGTTGTGCAATCATTACCACAATCCGTTTTAGGACATTTTCTTTACCTCAAAAAGAAATCCTATGATTCCCTCTATCCCCTCAAGCCCTAGGCAGCCACTTATCTACTCTGTCTATAGACCTACTTATTCTGAGGTTTTCATGTACATAAATAAAGTTTATTCATGCTCATTTACATACCACTGTTTATGTCAGGGCTGGATTTTTTTTTTTTTGTCTTTTTGCCTTATTTGGGCCGCACCTGCGGCATATGGAGGTTCCCAGGCTAGAGGTCCAATCGGAACTATAGCCGCCAGCCTACACCACAGCCACAGCAACGCGGGATCTGAGCCGCGTCTGCAACCTACACCACAGCTCACGGCAACACTGGATCCTTAACCCACTGAGCAAGGCTCAGGATCGAACCCGCAATCTCATGGCTCCTAGTCGGATTCATTAACCACGGGGCCACGACGGGAACTCCCAGGGCTGGATTTTTATGACAGAGATGGTACATCCCACAAAGCCTAAATGACGTACTATCTGGTCATCTCCAGAAACTGGTTGAGAATCCCTGGTTTAAGCAGAGTTTGTCACTCCTACAGCGTCTGTTGTTGCAACAGGCGCGAGCACATGACCTAGACTGATCGGATCAGACAGATGGAAAGGACTTTCTCTTTGCACGGATTAGGTTTCGCTTTCTGGCCTTTGCTTGTGTTCCTCTTTGCTACGGAAAGCCATCTAGAGACCACAGGGGACAGCCTGAGAACAACAATGAGGAGGGAGAAACAGAAAGAAAGCGAGTGCTGGATTATACTGAATCAACTAATTCTGCACCCTGCCTTCCTCTGTATTTCCTGTCACATGATAAATGTCCTCATTACAAAGCCAACGTAAAATGGAGTTTCCATTACCTGTAGCTGGAAACATCCTACCAGATACAACTTCTTCCCAAAGAAGGAGATTGAGTCACCTACGCTGCTTTGGAACAGGGGTGAATTTCCCAAACAATGGAGGGAGGCTAAGAGCTGGCACCACCAGCCAGCCCCGCTCTGACTCTGCCCTCCTCATGTGTGCTCTTGTTTGCAGTTCTTGGATGTCTGGAGGGTACCATTTGCAGGAAATACTAGCTCACTGGCCCACCTGCTTGTCTACCTGTCCCTAGCTTTTCGTCCAACCTCCCCAGTTTTAAGATATGGCCCTTGATCTCACTTGTTAACAAATAAACAGAGATGAAAGCTGAATTGTTCTGTTTGGATTATTAGGTTGAAGGGTGATGGGTGGGGTCTGAGCTATCTGCGAGATCTTCCTCCTGGTGCTTGGGGAATTTCATGGCATATGTTTCATAAAGCAGGTAGTACAAGATATAAGGATATGCTCTTCCTCTCTCCCTTCCTTCCTTTTGTGGACAAACAAGAAAGCAGTAAGTTAAGAGATTTCGCTATTTCATTTTACGTTATTTTATTTTTTTCTTTTTAAGGCCACACCTGCGGCATGTGAAAGTCCCCAGGCTAGGGGTCAATTCGGAGCTGCAGCTGCTGGCCGGAGCCACACGGGATCTGAGCCTCATCTGTGAACTACACTGCAGTTTGTGGTAATGTTGGATTCTTAATCCAATGAGCAAGGCCAGGGATGGAACCTGATCCTTATGGACACTCTGTCGGGTTCTTAACCCACTGAGCCACAGTGAGAACTCCAGATTTTGTTATTTCAAACCAGGCCTGCTGCAATGATGGGAATTCAAGTATTTCTTCCTTCCTTATGCTTTTCTGAATTATCGCCCTCTTTGTAACGAACATGAATTCTCTTTTTGAAATCAAAACAGCTCATTTTATATTGCTTAAAAAACTGTCTCATTAATATGTCCCCCAAGTTGTGCTGAAGTCTCAGATGCTCACTGGTGTGGTTATTCACTGTAGAGATGAGGAAGAAATCAAGACCTGGCTATAAATGCACATTTTAAGTAATTGATATGGTAGCAAGAACAAAGCAGAAAGATTTAAGACCCTGGAGTTGAGGCCCTGACCTTGTCACAAACTTGTTATATGGCACTGGCCAGTCTGTGTCCTGTTTAACTTTCTACTCCTCAAAGCCTTGGCCCCTCAGCTTATTTCTTCCAAAAGAATTTCTTGGAATCATGTAGCCGTTCTGAAGTTGAATTAGATAATCAACTTTTACATTCCTAAAATATCCTAGTATATTCTTCTAGTATATATCTTATCTGGCTGAGTTTTAAGTTTGTTTTTTTTAAAACTGAACTCCTCAGCTGTATGGTGAATTCTTTGTAGGAAAGAACCATCTCTTTATTTCAGTTTCCCTGAACTTAATATATCCTATCCACTTGATATTTTTTTAATGAATGAATAACTGGCATTTATTATTCCAGTCTAAAGAATAAAGCCGTTGGACCAAACTTGAATCTCTTCCATCTCTAAAATTGAATTCTTCTATTAATGTTCAATGATCCATAATTGAAGTGTTTATGAAAACTGTAGTGTATCATTTAGGAATTCTTTTTGACTGAGAGTGACAGATACCCAAAATAGCACCACCTTAAATAAGACATGAGTTGATTTTTCTCTCACGGGAAAGATAGAGGGATGGTCACCCAGTCATCAGGGATTTGAGATCCCTCTTCTCCCTGTTTTACTACTTTTACCAGGGTGCTCTCCTCAGTAAATGGCTGCTCTCCTCAAAGTTGCCTCATTATTCTTAATGGATGCTGAAGCTCCAACCATTAAGTGAGTATTCCAGGCAACCGGAAGGAGGGCGCACAATAAGAGCAGAAGGGCATAGCTCCCAGCAAAGTCAGAATCCTTCCAAGTTCTAACCAATGACTTACAAGTTTAAGTCACATCTATGAGGGAGGCTGGGAAATTGCCATCCCTGCAATATAGGGGTGTCTTGCTAAGGAAGAAAGGGGGAATGTGTATTGGGTAGACAGAGAAAAATCTCTGTCATCCTTGCAAGTGTCCTCTCAATATCAGTGTGTTACGGAAGATTGGGTTTGGCTCCTTGAGGCAGGCTCTCTTTAAAACTTGGTTCTTCATGTCATCAGCTGTGTGACATCACACAAATAACCCTCAGGACATCAGGTTATATAAACAAATGATGACTGATTCAGTAGAGTCAGATCATATATGGACCTAAGAATCTAACCAATGTGTTAAAAGAAAATCTTGAACTGTTAGAAGTACTTTTAAAACTCTCAGTTTAGCTATCAAGAATGGGCATTTTCTCACCTGCTTTGTTCCATGCTGAACAAAAATAGACATGTTTTTAACCCACTAATGTCTCAGTGTATCAAGCTATTCCCCCCACGAAAGCACTGGGTGGCAGGGGATGCAGTCCGCACTCTGGACCTCTTCTAGTTCCCATTGACTCCTGGACACGCCGACGGTGAAGAGTCACATTTCAATGTCAGTCATTAAACCCCCTGCTGCATTCAGTCTTTCTAGTCAGCACAAAAACATAATTTAGCTGAGTAAGTGCAATCCCTGTTTGTGATTCTATCAGTCATGTCATTCTGATTGTCTGGTTGTAAGTCTAACAAAATACTTGGTAAGTGTGGACATGATGCTGAGCAAATTTCTTGACTCACCAGCCCGCAGCCTGTTCCTGTGCATCTCTGTCATCCCTTGACAGTCAAAGAGCCTCCACTAAGTTGTTTGCTAATATTTGTCCTTCTCACTGGGGCCTTAGGCCTCCCTCATGGTGGAACTTTGGACATATCAGGCAGTGGAAGAGAGATTATTTTTAAGGGACAAACATGCTTGTCACGTTATTCAAATCAATCTGTTTGCTTCTATACAAAGCTTGGACTTTAAGAGAGCTTGATATCCTGGGTAGCTTTTTTTTTTTTTCATTTCACTTGCTTTTACATTTTTAAGAGAATATTGAACTGTTTCCACGGTGACATTTCATAATCACAGCGTCTGGAGAAAAAAAAAAAAAAAAAAACGCCATGGTAGCAAAGCTGGAGGAACAACGGGTTTCTACATAAATCACCAAAAATTTTGATGGTTTTGTTCAGTTTCCATGCTCAGCCCACTCTGACACCCATGGACAGTAACCAAGACCTAAAAGACAGGAGACGACAGCCCCAGGGAGCTTTTATTCCTGGAAAACTCAGGCCATAATAGCAAATTATTTATATCTTTGAATAATCATAAAATCAGAACTTTCTTCTCTTTATTCTTTTTTTAAACTGAGGAGAACTGTTATTTGCAGAGCTTTACCACGGTCATATCTGACCCTCATACAGAGAGGTAAAAGCATTGAGGATGGAAAGAAAACCTGAGTTTAAACATGATATGTTTTTGTTTCCCAAATACACTCAAATGTGATTTTTTTCAGCCCAAGTAAGGACATGTGAAAAGTTCAGGGCAATGCCTTAAATCCCTCCTGAGTTCTCAGATTCTGGTCCTAGCTCTGCCCCAAATTAGCAGTAATCTTGAGTAACAGAAAAGCTAGGAGTTCCTGCAGTAACTCAGCTGTAACGAACCTGACTAGTATGCTTGAGGACACGGGTTTGATCCCTGGCCTCACTCAGTTAGTTAAGGATCCCGTGTTGCCGTAAGCTGTGGTGTATGTCACAGATGTAGCTCGGATCTGGTGTTGTTGTGGCTGTGGCATAGGCTGGCAGCTGTAGCTCCCATCCGACCCCTAGCCTGGGAACTTCCATATGCCACAAGTGTGGCCCTAAAAAGACAAAAAATAAATAAATAAAATTTAATTAAAAATAAAAAGAGGGAAAGAAAATCTAGTATCTTTGCCATATACTCGTGCACGAAACAAGTAGTTTGGAATAATCCCTGTTATAAAAATTGTGTTCCAGGTAAGGAAATTATGCTCCACTCCATAGCTAAATACAGTTGTAGGAAAACCTGTGTTTGCTTTCCCCCTGTTGTAAGGTCACATTCTCTTCACCCCATTACAGGCTCGAAGGAGATCCGCAGTGGTTTAAAATAAAAAGAAGTGCTTCTCAAGTGTATTTGACCAAATATATTTTTTCCTTCTGGTTCCACAACTTGACTTCTTGTAGAACTAAGTTTCTCATAGAACACAGTTTGACAAACACTTAAATTAATTAAAATGATAATTAAAGACCTTGATGGTTTTAAAACATTGGCGTTTTATGACTTGGTAACACGCCATTAAGTAATACATCCAGTCAGTTACTGTACTGTGATAACTGATGTTTATTGTAATGACCTGCACATTTTTAAGATCCTAAAGGGTAGTCAGAAGCAACAAAGTGAGATTAAATTTATATTTTCCATGGTTTAGGACTGGATACCTTTTTATATTTGGATCATTTAAAGATGAGCAGCAGTGTGAGTGCGTGTGTGTGTGTGTGGTGTGTGTAATTGCACACACACACGTGCATTATGTTTACTGAAATATTTTAAGTGCATGTATTTATGGCTGTACATACACAACCCATAGTTGACCCACAGTTCAAGTCTAAATAGAACTCTTGCTGAGAGGGGGAAAGTAAGCTGACCCCCAATATCCTTCCAGTAAGTTTTCATAACGAGCCCTGATTAGAGGCATTGTGTTGAATGAAAAGCCCATGGCTTGGCAATAAATGGAAATATAACTATCACGTTCAGGTCTGTGACCTGAGGTTATCTGCCTAAACCCCAGTTTCCATCTCTGAAATGGGGATAACAGTAGCTACCTCTTAGTACTAAACAGCAAACGAAAAGCATCTGGCACGTAGGAGGAATTCGATAAAAACCTTTGGTGAGTTTAAACCTCTTTCAGTGTATCTTCTTCAGGACAGGGTCTGTAGCTTCTAAACTGGGATTTGGCCCAACATCTAGCACAGTGGGCTGCTTTGTAAATTAGGGAATCCTAAAACTTAATTTTGAAATAACCTAGGCATTTATTCTTTGGTTGCTCCCTCCTGCTAAGTCCATTAGCAGAACAGCTAGACTGCTCTCCCGCCCTTCCAAACCCTAGTTTTTTTCTAACAAACTAGGAGGCCTTCTCTGACCATCCTGACCAGTTTATGTCCCTCCAATAAAACTGGCTACTTCTCCTTTGAAGCATGTGCTACAATGGTGTCTCTCTCTCTCTCTCTTCTACTCTCAGTTTATAAATCTTTGATCTGTTCTCCCCAACAAGTCTATAAAGCTATATGAGGGCACAGACCATGGCTGCTTTTGTCTGCCAGTGTTATCTCCAGTACTTAGCACCGTGTATGGTGCATACAAAGTGCTGAATAAATATTTGAATGAATGAAAAAATGCTCACTCCTTGCAGATGTTTCCTGGAGGCTGAGCATCATAAAAATGCCACAGCCAGAACTCTGTATGTCCCCTACTACTTCATGGGAATCCAAACAAGCGACCTTTCAGGGGCTGTTGGTTAGGCTACCTCTCAACTGGCACTGACTGGGATAAAAAGAAATGCAAGGCAGAGAAGGCTGGGTCAGAAAGAGGCTCTATGTCATGGTCCTTTTCCCACTGTTGGCAAAGTTCAACTTGTGCCTGGTTTGGCTCAGTTTCCAGACTCTTTACCCGATGGTTGGGTCATCAAGCTTTGCAGACTTCACTTCCAGGGGGTTCATATTGGCACCAGCTCTGGCCCTCCTACATTGCTTCACCCTCTCATATTTGTGACTTGACTATCTGGCTTCTGACCCCATCACTCCCCCAATACCCCTCATCTCCTCTGTGCTATACCCCCGGTCCTGGCTCTGTTCCCCGTCCCCTCAACCTGCTGCCACCCATGGCACAGTATGACAGAATGACGCACTCAACAATATCTGCCTTTGGAAACATAACCCATGGGGCAAGATATGCCTGGATTTAAATATCCACACTATATTCCTTGGCCAGGGGACTGAGGGATGGTGCTCTCCAAGGTTTTTCCAGACCCCAGCCAGGCTGTACTCAGCAACGTCTGTGGTTTTGTCAGAGATGGTGGATGGGCTTGGCCATGGCTTCATTCTTTAGCTGGTTCTCCACTTGAGCTTGACTGACTGTCCTGTGTCCTGCATCCTTCTTTTCTAAACTCTAGCATTGGAGATTGGGAAGAGACATCGCTAAATAAAGACCAGGGGTGGTATTTACCTAGAACAGATGGTGCCAGAACCCCAAGCGTTCCCTCTGTGAGCATTACTCCAGGAGATTTTTCTAGGTCTGATACAGCTGAGAAAGGATGAATTCAGCCACATTTGCTCTCTGGGCCTGTCTACAAAGAGCGTGTTAAAAACTCATTATTCATTTTTAAAAATAGAGACCTATGCAATGAATTCCACTGTGCTGCTCGTAGTGTGTGCGACAGCATCGTGTTGGAGAGAAACCAGACTAGGTGTCTGGAGATTTGCATTCTGCTTCCAGTTGGAAAAATTCCTTCATCTCTCCTGTCTCACTTTCTTCCTAGGTATAGCTACCTCTAGGTTTAGTATTCCTTATTTTACCATGTCCCTAATATTATGCCTAGCTAAAAAAAACACGGACAACAGTTTATCCACGGCTTTCATGTTCCAGATACTCTTCTAAGCTTTTTGAGGCATTTGCCTATTTACTGTATAAATGAATAACTATGAAACAGGAAGATGAATTCAAGTCCTTTCAAAATACTTTATTTTTAAAAGACGTTTCCCCTCACATTGCAAAGTTAGTTACCCTCTCTTAGACCTGACTCGCCTGCTGCCCCTGCTATTTAAAAAGACACCTATCTGCTCAAGACGGTGGGGACCATGTTCTCATTCATTTTAGTTTTCCTAGTGCCTGGAATAAATCTTAACAGAAAAAACATACTCAGTAAATGTAAGACAGTTGCATAGTCCAAGCCCACAAAAAGAGGAAAGCAAAGCAATGACTTTGCCTCTTGTGTTCTTTTATACCGCCCCCCCCGCCCCCCGTGTTTAGAATTAAGCCTGGCAGAGGTAGATGCTCAACAGCTCTGTGAATGAATGAATAAAGTAAACCAAGTAATGAACAGATAGTAAGGAATCTACTGACAAAGCCAAGTTTACACTGTTTGAGGGTACAAAACTCCTCGAGGATCTAGGAGACAACAGCAAAATCTGGGGCAAGGTAGGTCATGGGCTTTCACACCTAGCAGGACCAGGCACAGGGAGGACACTCACACTGCATCATGTGGGTGGCAGTTTGTGTTTAGTGAGATGGTTTGTTCATCCTCTGTAAATAGAGCAATGATAGAGGAGAAATGGATCTCAAGCTGCTGCAAGGAATAAAAATTACTATTTCTTTTTCTTGTGTAAATGAGTCTCATTCAAAGCTTGGTCTTTTGACTTTTAGAACAGTGATCAGTCACTTCAGGTGAGGCCCATGTGTGTGTTTATCTGGTGGGTTTGCAAGGGAGGCTGGGAAACCTCACTGCCACCAGGCAGATGGTATCTCTGCCTGGCCCTGCGAATTGTGGCACTTGTTACTGCTCCAGTCTCCTCCTGTCATGGCTCCCTATCTACATCCTTTCATCCTTCTCATTTCACTTTTATATCTTCTCTGCTTGGTTTGGATACTAGGAATTAAAAACAAGCATCAAATCATAGTTTAGATCTGCCCAGCCCCTATCATCTCCACCTGTCATTGACTTGGCTTATAGGATTCCTAGGGAGAAAACCTGGGAGAGAGGGACTTCCGGATTCCACTGACGGAACCAGAGACATCAGGGGCTGCCAGTTATGGTCTAGGCCACTGGAGCCTTTGGTTATGCAACAGAAAGAAAAATAATATCAAAACCAGAAAGTCCTGAAGCCTTGTTGCATATTTGGAGTCTAGATTTTTGCACCTTGGACTACTTTGGCAAATTCTGGAAATCTGGTTTTGACTGATATATCACCTTGAGATGAAGACCTCAAAAGAACCTTAGGTGGGGAGTTAGCTGACAGGTTACACTCTCAGCCATGACCTTCCTAGTGACCTTGAACAAACCACCTCACTTGGCCTTTCAAAATGGACAATAACATATCCTATTTTGTATAGTATTGAGACTTAACCATGCAATGCCCAACTAGCTATGATAGGAAAGGGAACAGGAGACAGGTTAGAAGAGATGCCTGTCAAATGTCTCTACCCGCTTCAAGTCTCAGTGCAGCTACTTGTTCCATACAAGGTGAGAATAATAAGAATAACCATCATAATGGCAGCCATGACTAACTTTTAAAGTCTCATCATTCTCTGTGCCATACCCTATGCTTAGTGCCTCATAATCTTCCTATCCCTTAATCATGGTAACACCAGCATGAGGTGAGGACTCTCCTCATGCCCAAAATGTCTATGAACAGATGCAGTTTCAGAGAGCCTCAAAACTTGACTCCCCAAGGTAGGCCAATTTCCACGGCTATACCCTGTACTTCTCTTTTATGTCAGTCATCACAGCTCATAACTACAGGGATCCATCCTTATCAATAACAGAAATAGTCCAAGGCCCCCAGTGGCTGTCTAAAACTGTGGGTAGTGCCAAACCCTACATATGCTTTTTGTTGTTGTTGTTGTTATACACACATCCCTATGATAAAGTTTAATCTACAAATTAGAAACAGTAAGAGATTAACATTAATAAAATAATAGAACTATGATAATTTACTGTAAAAAAAAAAAGTCATGTGAATGTGGTCACTCTCTCTCAAAATATGTAACTGTACAAATTAATGTGTCTTCCATCTTAATGCTTATCATGTACTCTGGCTGGAATGTTGTAGTCTGAGGTGCAACAGCAAAACTAGCATACATTTCTTTTTCCTTCTTCACAATTTCATGGATAGAAGATTCATTCTTACCATAGATCGTAACACCTTATATCATTTTTTTTCCCTTCTTATATAAGTCAAGAACTATTACCTTTTCCATTAAAGGAAGGACTTGTGACTTCTCTCTGGCAGATCCAAATTGCCAGCATCCCTTCTCATGTGCTTTAGGGCCACTATGGAGGAAAATAGGGGTGACTTGAACACAAGCACTGTGATACCAGGACATCTGGCCTGAGGACAGAGTCAGCTTCTAAGTGACTAACAGGTGGATTACACTGAACAAAGAGATAATTTACATCCAAGGCAGGACAAAAGAAGATGACTCAAGATTTTATCACAATACTCAGAATGGCACAGAATTTAAAACTGGTAAATTGTTTACTTCTGAAATTCCCATATAATGTTTTTGGATTAGTACTGACTGTGAGTAACTGAAACCAGGGAAAATGAAACTGTGGATAAGGGAAGACAACTGTATACTTTTGTATGACTTTTTTCCAGTTCCTGCCTTCCCATTTGAGTCTAAGCTCCATTAGGGTATCGACTATAACTGTTTATTCACTACTCTTGCAAAGTAGAATGCCCAGCACGTGTTTAGGACTCTGTAAGTAGTGAATGAATGAGGGAACCAGATTTACTCACTGGCATTACAATGGGGAGGACAGGCTGATGTGCAGAAGCTGAGTATCTGAGACCTCGGGACTCACATGAGCTTCTAGTCCTGGCCACTGGTCAGTCCTGGGAGCTTCCTCATTGGGTTGGGGGAGGGGGACCACAGTAGCGAGAGCTCCAAAAACAGGTGAGCATGGTAAGTGTAGACACACATTATCCATGAAATGACAGGCAAGTGATGGGGTCTCAGTTCCAAGACTAATCCAACGAATAAGATTTCGGGATTGCATTGCTTCCCGAAATGACTGGCCTGTCATTTCATGGATAATGTGTGTCTGCACTTCCCAGGCTCACCTGTATAGCACTGGGAACAAAATCTAGTCACTTATGATGGAGTATGTTAATGCGAGAAAAAAGAATGTATACATGTATGTGTAACTGGGTCACCTTGCTGTACAGTAGAAAATTGACAGAACACTGTAAACCAGCTATGATGGAAAAATAAACATTATACATAAAAAATAAAATGATACAGATATTCACAAAAAAAGATTTCAGTTCCTAGAATGATCTAGTAGGAAAAAAAAAAAAAAAGCTTTGGAGTCAGAATAGATTGAGATTGGAACCTTAGCTCGGCAATTTACAGCCATGCAGTGGTGTGTTTCTCAGTTTCAACATCTTAAAATTACCCAGAATATGGGAATAAATCTTACTTTGGAAAGCTGTTGAGACACTTGATGACCACCATCATCTCAGCACCTACATAAGCTAGATGTAAGTCAACATTTTACACATATCAGCTCACTTATATCTCACAATTACTCTATGATATGAGTGGTATTATCTCCATTTCACAGAGGAGGACACAGGACATCAAGTGGCCCTGGGTGTGGGGAGAAGGGGAAGACTCTGGAGATCCAGACTGTGGAGATCCAGGTGGGGAGAGAGATGGCGTGTGTGCTCCTGTTGCCTGCTTCCACCCACAGGGCTTGTCACGACTTCCTCAGCAAGAGTAAAGCCCTATAGTCCTCGTCTGCCCTGTGGACCAGGCTATCAGGACCACCCCAGGAACTAAGATGTGAGATAAAAAGTGATTATCTTCCCAATTCTAGTTTAGGTGTGTGTCTAATCTTCTAATACTATGATGCAAATTCAATCTCTCTTCTCTACCATGGCTTAAAGAAAGTCAAAAAGTAGGAGGGGTGATGACAGCAAGCTTCTGGGACAGAGTTTAGCTGAGTCAGTTAGAAGGTTGCCCAAGCAAGCTTCTTGTAGACCTTGCAGCATTTCTTCTTTTATGGGCACTCTTGACGTCCCTCAAAAACTCAGGGAACACCCACCTCTCCTTGTTTTCCATCAAAGCCAGAATTCAGGGAGTTCCCACCATGGCTCAGTGGTAACGAACCTAATATCCATGAGGATGCAGGTTCAATCCCTGGCCTTGCTCAGTGGGTTAAGGATCCAGCATTGCTGTGACTGTGGTCTAGGGGTCCAGGCCAGCAGCTACATCTCTGACTCGACCCCTAGCCTGAGAACATCCATATGCCACAGGTGTGGCCCTAAAAAGACACACACACAAAAAAAAAAGCCAGAAAAGCCAGAATTCAGAAAGGTTTTGTATGCACTCAGCCTGGGGCACAAGTGACTGAGAATAAAAAAGTGCAAGTCACCCATAGGAATTAATTGTTAATTGTTCCAAGGACCAAAGGTCTGAAGCAAAAGGAAAAGCTGTAAGCATCAAAAGGAAAGTTAAAAATATATATTTCAATCAGAAGGTAGGGGACAGGATGGACCCCCTCTAATCCTTCTACAATTACATGATTTGGGGAGTCAGCTGTGTAACCTGTATACAAGGCCAGCCCTGTCCGAGGATAACCCTGAGTTCACAACTTAATTCTGAGTCCTTGACATCTCGGCAGCAGCCTTATGACTTACACAGCTTAAAGGCTGAAACAGATTTTTTTTTTCATTCTTTCTCAGATTAAAACAATACATTTTTCTATCCCTTTGGACAAAAGAACTGACTTTCATAACATGTAGTTTAGCACCTGGTAACCATTAATTTGAAAATCATGTCAAGCAACTATATTTTTGTCTCATTTTCCCTTTAAACAGAAGGACTAGCTCCTCATCCCCACGGTCTCACGCTTTTCCCAGGGAATATGCACAGTCTCAGTGCAGGGACTGAAATATCTAGTCCCACAGAATAGTCAAAATTTCCAACTTCAAAGCAAAATTTCTCCCCATACCCAATGTACACACTTAGTAAATGAAAAGTGGCAAATGGTGGACAGGGACACACAGCATGGGTGGTTCCTAATCCCTTTCCCCACTTTGGGCTTCAACCCTTCCTCCGTTTTGCTAACCAAGACTTCTGCCTTCAGGGTGGAGGGTGTGGGGTGCAGAGAGCAGGGAAGCTCTGGCTGGACAGATGCTGTGTGAGCTGGTATTGCACTCACACAGCACAGGAGATGCTCACACTGACTAGTGTCTTCGTGTGCGCGTGTGTGTGCGCGTGGGTGTGTGTGGGTGTGTGTTGGGGAGGATGGGTTCAGATAGCTTTTGATAATGTGTGTCTGGCATCACAGTTCCCGTGAAGAGCCCTGTTGCTCTGTTTGCCTCACTACTTACAGCTCCTTGCTAACCCCTGGGAACCAGGCATTACCACCTCCACCCTCTTCTGGGTTAGTATTTGCACTTCTTTAGGAGGTCCCCTTGGAAATGTCTTAAGTGACTTATTCCAGGGTCTATTACACAGGGCCCACATTTGGTCCCTTGGAACTTTTCAGGGACCTTTTGCCCTGAGAACCTCCCTTCGGGACCCCTGATCTCCATCCCTGTTTCCTTCTCCTTTGCTCTGCCATCTAAGGAGCTGGCCAGTCGATTTCTCAGGAATGATAACCAGTCTGCTACCACGACCCCCTGCCCCTGTGCCTCCATCTGTCAGACCCCAAGAAGGACAGACATTCTTTCTAAGTGGCCTGGCCTTAGAGCCCCTCTACCCAGGCTTCAACCAAGTCACAAGCTGTAGCCCAAGCATCCCCCTTGCCAGACAGACTCACAGAACACCAGCGTTTCTATCCTCAAACCCTGTCTCAGGCTCTCTCTTCTCTGTCCCTTAGACTCCCTAACTTTCTAGGCTGAAGTGGGTGGTTGACTCAGGGTGGTAAACGATTTATATGCCATCTCCTTTTTGCAAATCCTGTACAAGTCTTACTTTAAACTGCAACACCTATTTTCTTTAGCTTCAGCCAAAACTGTGATAGGAAATTTGAATGTCCTGTTAAATCTGTTATCTTCCCCACTGAACTTTCAGGATCATTCTTCAATACTGTTGCTTTATTTGGGTTTGGCTTTGGAAAGGCTGTCTGAACTTGATATTTACAAAGATGTGCTAATTTCTCAGAGCATCTTAATATTCATGTTTGTTTGGTCTCTTCTCTCACACGATTGGCAGAATTCTCTGAATTGGGCCTCTTTGTAGGCTTAGGACTCACATTTCGGGAGTAGTAGGTTCAAGGTTAGAACCCAGGCCTCCTCACACTTTCCACAAACATTGATGATAATAGTAACAATTAAAAAAATAAAAACGGTGAGCGTTTATTGGACATAGACACTGCTTTTACGTATAATAGATCTTTAACACAACCTATTACACATAGATAATATTATGATGCCCATTTTACAGATGAGGAAAGCACCACCCAGAAAAGTTAAGTAACTTACTCAAGGTCACATAGTTAGTAATTGGCAGAGCAATTGGGTTCAGAGCCTACATCCTTAACCTTTAGGAAAAGAGTATTTTGTCTTCTCAGTGTACACCTGACATTGAGAACACTTTGATATATGATATCTAATTTAATATCACTGTGATAAGAGGGGACAAGGATCACTTCCTTTCTTGACAAAGAGGAAATGCAAGACAAGCAAGACAAGGAGGAAATAGATGTGAGGTTACAATGCTAAGAGGGGAAAGAGCTCAAATGTGAATCAGTCTAGAGGCCAGCCAGCACCCCGATTCCCTGGCCCAGGACTTTGCCCTCTGACGGTAGTTCCTGATGGTCCTCTGCTGGATCAACATAATGTACCCTAGAGTCAGTCTGGGAACTGACATGCAGGCAGCCTGGCTTGTACCAATACTCTGGCAGTAAAACAAAGTGAATATGTTTCAATTAATGACATATGCATATGTATGCCAGAAAGAAACACCCTGCCATGCATATGCATGCATTATTAATTATGCAACATGCTTTCTTACATTTATATTTTCATAGCTTTTTATAGCATTAATTATTCTTTAAGTTGAGGAAAAATGTAAGGGGTGGCATAAACTGGCTTTAATGCCAATAGGTAATCAAGTGCTAAGTGGCATGGGGCTGTCTATGTGTCAATGAAATAACTTCTTTTAGCCCTATGTCTCTGACAGTTGATGCATCCTTGATTTTTCCCATGGCTCTGGAGTCTGCTATGGTGTCAGGTGCTCAAAAGCCTCGTGTAGCTGATGTTCTGTTCTGCCACCCAGACGTGTGGAAGTACTGAACAGGGCGTTTGGAGAACTGAGTTATAACAACATGTTGGTTCCAGCTAGCTGTGTGACTCTAGGGAATTCAAATCCTTCTCCAGTTTTAATTTTTCTTTGTTTCAACCATAATGGAGCAATTGTCCTGGCAAAAAAGTAGAAAAAGACAAGGAACTGCTGAAAAGGTTGAATAACGGTCAAAAGCGAGGAGGAAAGAGACTCTAAGCCTAAGGCCAGCAGTGATTTGCCCCCCTCTGCCTCCCCCTCTTTTATTGCTCTCCCTGCCCTGTCCCCACGCCTCCAGGGAGGGGACTGGCCACCATACTGCCTTTCTTTCTGTTCCTTAAATAAGCCTGGTTTTCTCCTTCCTCTGAACTTCTCCCACTCTGCGCCCTCTGCCTGGACCACACACCCACCTCTGTACCTTTAATTGGTCTTGGTCCTAACAGATCTTCAGATCTATCATAAGCCCTGAGGTTAGATCCCCCGATATACACCTCCTTCATGGCTTCTCCTCTTATGAAAACACACCACAGCTGCTATCGTAATTATTTATTCAATATCTGCCTCTCTTGGTAGACTAAATGTCTGTGATTGTGAGAACTGTGTCTGTCCAGTGCTTGGCTGTATCCCCAGGGCCAAAGTGCTCAGATATTTATTGAAGGACTGGTTTCTAAAAAGAGCACATACTATATGATTCTGTTAGCATATAATTCTAAAAAAAAGGCAAAATGGGAGTTCCCATGGTGGCTCAGTGGTTAAAGAATCCAACTAGGAACCATGAGGTTGCGGGTTTGATCCCTGGCCTTGCTCAGTGGGTTAAGGATCCAGCGTTGCCGTGAGCTGTGGTGAAGGATGCAGACGCGGCTCGGATCCTGCGTTGCTGTGGCTGTGGCGAAGCCCGGCAGCTACAGCTCCTGTTAGACCCCTAGCCTGGGAACCTCCATATGCCCCGGGTGCGGCTCTACATAAAGGCAAAAAGACAAAAAAAAAAAAAATTCAGACTAATCTATACTGACAGAAAGCAGAGCTGTGGTTGTCAGGGAACCTGGGATGAGGGGAAGAAGGAGAAATTACAAAGGGACACCAGAAACCTTTAAGGAGAAATGGATGTATTCATTGTCTTGATTGTGTGATGGTTTCACAGCTATATACATGTATCAAAATCATCAAATTGTACACTTTAAACATGTGTCTTTTATACTCTATTAATTAGAATTCAATAAGGTATAAAAATGTTAAAGCACAAAACAAAAAAAAAACTATTACAGGGGGAAAAAAAGTTTTGGTTAAGACATTGAAGGTCAAAGTAGAAAATGGCAATTTGATTGGAAGGCAGCAAGGTACTTGAGGACCACAGGTAAATCAGTGTATGGAAACCCACTGATTGTAAATGGGCTTTCCAGTTGGCTATTTTTCTGTCTAAACACTTCCACAAGACACAGCATCCTTCCTCCAGCCATAGTGGCTCTTTACACCAGTGTATTAATTTGATAAGGACGCTTCACTTGCTAGGAATGGAAATCACCCTGTGCTAGCTACACGCAAAAAGAGGGAAATTATTATAAGGATACAGGAATACATGAGAAAACCCGAGGCCAGGTATGTCACTCCTAGGCATAAGAAAAAGCTTGGAATGAAGATCTGAAACACTTGCAAAACCCAGGCATGGCTCAGTCTCTAGATCTTGCTCTTCTTGGCTTTGCCCTCTGTCTCTGCACATTCAGCCTGGGAACTTCCCAGTTGACTCAAAAAGCTTAAGAACATCGTGGTGTCCTAGGTGGCTGCAGCCCACTGGCTCAGGTGAGCTTTTACTTTTAAATCCCAAGTAAATGGAACGTACTGGAAGAGACAATGTAATTGGTCCAGATGAGATACGGGTCCACTCTGCCTGCTCAAATCTGGCTGACAAGGAAAGTCACTTAGATGACCCACAGCTGCTTAGGACACACTTATGGGCTGGGGGTGGGGTGGGAGACATTTCTTAGAGAAAGGGAGAAGTGGTGATTAGAACAGAGGTTCTAAAACTCTCCATTAAAGGCTGCTGTTGGAATCAATAAGATATGCCAAGTGAGGGTTAGATAACAAACATGAGCCCAGAATAGTTCATTTACCTTCCCACAGCCACATAGTGCAAGGCAGAGTGCAAGGACCCCAGACTCTTAGCCCCACCAAACTTACTAGAGCACCAGATGGCTTCCTTCAGCAATCCTGTGCTCAAGGAAGATTCGAAATCGCGTTGAACTCAAGTATAAATGAATGCAAATAGCCTGAGCCATTATCCCATCACTTTTGAGAGGAGAAAGCAGAGAGGAGGGAACATGGATTTGTCTTTTAGCAAGGACCAAAGCCTTAAGCTGAAGAACACTGTACCAATGTAATTTTTTTGGGGTGGAGGAGGCTACACTTGAGGCATATGGAGGTTCCCAGCCTAGAGGTCTAATCAGAGCTGTAGCCTCTGGCCTACACCACAGCCACAGCAACACCAGATCTGAGCCACGTTTGCGAACTACATCACATTTCACAGCAACACTGTGAAACATCCTTAACCCACTGAGCAAGGACAGGGATCAATCCTGCTTCCTCATGGATGCTAGCCAGATTCGTTTCCGCTGAGCCACAATGGGAATTCCTGTACTAATGTAATATTTAAGTCATCCTTTGGTGCATATGTCTTTTAAGAGGGACACTACTCTATTCTGTGTCTAAAGTCCCTTGTGTAGATAATGATAAATGCACTAATTCTGAACTAGCTGTTTCTTCCCTTTATCTCCAAGGTCTTAAAGGAGGCAAAGGGTGTATTTGGTAAAGCTGCTATCAGAGTTCTCACTCTAGGTACTTCCGGCTTGATGAAATGGAATATATCAGAATCTACCAAGAAAAAAAAATTTTTTTTTTTAAACGTAGTGCCTATTTCAAAAGAATCCTTCAGGTCAAAGAAGCACAAATAGTTCAGACGGTTGAAAAATAAACAGTCACCTCTTGTGCACACACCTCGGGTGAACCAAACCTGGATACAGTTTCCATGGAGGCCACAGGGATGCAGGGGCCAGGAAAACCAACAGCGGATCCTGGAGCGGAGCGAGGTGAACCGCTTCTCCTAACGTGGTCTCTAAGGACCAGATGCACCCATTTTGCTCCTTGGGTTAGGACGTTCTTGTGCTTACCTGATGCCTGGCTCAGCCCTACCAGCCCGGTGGTAGGAGACTGTGTGTGAGATGAGTCAGACACGGTTATTGCTCTCGGAGCTTCAGTACTCAAATGGAAGAAACAGGCCCAGATGCAAACACAAAGTACAGGGCAAAGTATTCTCCTAAGAGAGATGGGTGCACTTGGGTATTTCAGATTCTTCATGCCTCGAATGGAATTTCCTCTTCTACAGCCACTTAGAACCTCCTATCAGCTATGGTACTACCCCCTCTTGGGTTGTTTGGCTAACTGGAATTACCCTTGAATCTACCCTCTCCTTCACCTCTCCTATCAACTGCTCAATTGAATTTTGCTTCCAAAATACATTTGGTAGCTGCTCACTTCTATTCAGGCTCCTTCCAAGCCAGCCTTTCAAGCTGCCACCTTCTACACCTGCCAGTCACAGGGGTTTCCTTATAGTTCTGAGTATAAACGTTTACTCCTTTCAAATCCATTCTGATGTCTGTGGCTAAAGTTCTTAAAAAATGAAACTTGGAGATTATTTTTCTCTAAGAACATGACTTTAGATGGTTTCTCATTGTCATTATTATTATTATTACCATTATTATTATTATTACCATTATTATTATTATCATCATCATTATTATTATTATTATTCTTTCTAGGGCCACCCTTAGGGCCACCCCTGGGAAGTTCCTAGGCTGGGTATCAAATCGGAGCTGCAACTGTTGTTGGCTTACACCACAGTCACAGCAATGCCAGATCCGAGCCGCATCTGCGACCTACATCACAGCTCACGGCAACGCCAGATCCTTAACCCGCTGAGCAAGGCCAGGGATCGAACCCGCATCCTCATGGATACTAGTCGGGTTCTTACCTTACTGAGCCACAACGGGAACTCCCTGTTTCTCACTGTCTTTAGAATCAAGATCCAGACGCTTCGGCCTGCCAAGCCCCCGGGACTGGTCTTCGCCTACATGTCCCTCTGCGGCCTCACCTTCCTCCCACCACTTCCTGTGTCTCCCTCTTCAGCCATCAGATCACCTTTAGTGTCCTGAGCAGGGCCATCTTCTCTCTCACACACGGACACATGATCAAGCCATACACAATGACTGAAGTATGTTACCTCGCCATCTGCGGCTCATTTCCTGGGTGAATCTAGGTTAGGTTTCCTGAGACATGTTACTCCTTCAGAATGCTCACTCCAGTTGTAAATTAATTATTTAACACCTTTTTCTACAGAACTGTTACTTCCATCAGGACAGAGACGGTTTCACTTGGTGCTGCATTTAACTTTTGGCATGGTAGCTGACATGCAATACAGATTTGTTGACTAGAGCCAGGAACGCAAATGGAGAGTCAGAAAAGTAAGCTCCCATCATGGCTCAGCAATAACAAACCTAACCAGTATCCATGAGGACACGGGTTCTATCCCTGGCATCACTCAGCGGGTTAAGGATAAGGCATTGCGGGGAGCTGTAGGTCACAGACGCGGCTCGGATCTGGTGTTGCTGTGGCTGTGGTGTCGGCCGGCAGCTGTAGCTCCCATTTGACCCCTAGCCTGGGAGCTTCCATATGCTGTGGGTGCAGCCCTAAAAACAAAAGCAAAAAAAAAGCAAAAACAAAGAAAAGTGAGGATAAGGCCTAACTGTGGAGGGCTCCAAAAGTCCAGCAAAAGCCAGAAAACTTGGGCCCCCAAAGCCTGTTTCCAAAGCCTTCTTTGCACCCCTTCGGCAGCAGTTCTCTACCTCATGGCCCCTGGCCAGGAGACCCCCTCTCACCTGCCACCTTGAGGGCAAGGAAGGTGCTAAGTTTTTTATCTCTATGCCCTCAACAGTCGGCACAGGGCCAGCTGCAGACTGATGCAAACATCAGCCAGCTTAGGCTAGGTCGTGCAACCTTGGACGCAATACCCTAAGCTCAACGGTGGCTTCTTTCTTACTCAAAGTCCAAGTCAAGTGCTGCTGGTCTCCAAGGCAGAAGGCCTCCTTTCATGGTCAGGGACATAAGATACCTACTCATGTGTCAACAGATGTTCCCAAGCTCACATGGCAGGGACGAGACTAACAGAATTCTGGCAATAAATGTCTTTTTGACAAATTAGATATGCGTGTGTATTTTTTTTCTCTGTTTTTCCAGAAATAGAGCTGAAATGGGTCTATGTAAAAAGTAGTAACCTCTGTCCCAGTCCTGACTAAAGAAGAATTCAACTGAAAAAGAAACAGGAAGCGGTCCTTGATGTGGAATGCATGCAGAGTTGCAGGTAAGGAATGCCATTCTAAGGCCAGCGTCCTGGGATCTCCAGTTTCAAAGGATGACCCGTCATGGCAGGAAATGTTCATTCCGGCACTTTGGCCCCCACTGTCTTAATGTCCCCTCCTCTAATAAGTCAGTCCTTCCTCATCTGCTAGCTCTCATGGTCGTGATTTAGGCCTCAGTTCATATCATTTCAAATCCAGCATGGTCTCAATTCTCTTATCTACCACCTCCCAAATTTCTAGCACATTTCCTGGACTTCCTGTTTCCAGCAATCTGTGACTCTACCTTTTCTCTCGAGCTCCAGCAGTGACAATGTCGGATCCTTAACCCGCTAAGTCACCAGGGATCTCCTCCACCTGTATTTTCAATCCGCTGGTCCCATCACCTGGCCACAGCCCTTAGTCTCTTGAACTATGACCTCATTCACCTCCTTATGCAGCTTAACGTGTACGATTGATCACTCTAATTATTCTCTTTGGACAACCTTTAATTCCCTTCCCCAGGTTCTGAACACTCACATGCATACCCTTTCATCATACTTGCTTTCCTAAGCTACAATCCCAGTTAAATTTAACTCTTCAGGGGCAGAACTTATACAAGAAAGGCCTCAAAATAAACCCCAACCACATTTACTGATTTCTCTTTAAACCTGTGGTCACTAAGTTCTTAATGCTGCAATCATACAGCATTCCCCGCGTCCATTCTTCCGACTCTGCCCTGTAATTATTTCACATTTTCTCATTTCTTCTCCAACCACCGGCACCTTCATCTTACCTCGCCGCTGCTGACCTCACTTCCCACCTGGCAGAACTGCAGTCTTCAGAAAAGAGCGTCACGACCCTCTCACCCACGCAAGGGCTTAGTCCGGCACGTCTGCCCTCTCTTTTCTGCATCACTTTCTCCTGACTCTATTGGACCCATTAGCATACAGACATGCTGTTATGACTCCCATCTTCCCTTTCAGCAATAGCACCGTGGCTGTAGTTCTCCTTACTGCAGCATTTCCTGGAAGACGTGTCCAACTTCAGCCTTCAATTATTTTCCTTCCCTTCTCTGTTCAACCCACACTAATCAGGTTTCTTTGTTCTCAACCATTTTGCAAAACCACTTCTCATGAAGGTGAAGAACTAGCTCTGCCTTGGTCCCCTAGACATGCCTCAGACCTAATCTCACTGAGGCATTTGACACTGGGGCTCTTCCCATCCTCCTCTGAAGCACTTTCCTCACTTGGTTTCCAGAACGCCACACTCACCTGGTGTCCTCCCACACTTCTGGACGCTTCATTTGCCTCTTTGGCTGGATGATATGCGTCTCCCTGACATCTGAATTTTGAAATACTCCAGGGTTCACTGCTGAACCGCTTCTCTGAACAGCTTCTCTTTTAGATCTGTGCTCACTCCCCAGTTGATCTTATCCAGTCCCCTTGCTTTAAATACCATCCCTATGCAGCCAAGGGCTGGATAGCCCCAGCCTGGATTTCTCCCACAAACTCCAGATTCACACAGTGAATCCTACTTGACATCTCCACCTGAATGTTTAATAGGCATTTTAAATTAAACATATGACTAAAAAATGAGCTCATGAAACTCTCCCCATCCCCCACAACATTTTACTAATGGCAATTCCATTCCTCCACTTGCCTTGGTATAATAATCCTTAACTCTTCTTTCTCATTCCCCACTTCCAGCCTCCCTGCAAATCCTATTTGTTTTACTTTCAGAATATATCCAGAATTCAATTACTTTTCACCAAACCTTCCACTACCATTCTGAACTGAGTAACCATTAGCTTATGTGTTATTTCAATAGTTTCCTATAATAATAGTTAATACTATTAAAACGATTATTTCAATAGTTTCTGTCCTTATTCCCACTTAGCCTACTTTCAACACACAAGACCAACCAACATTACTCAGGAGGCCCCCTTTACTGTGACTTCCCATTCCAATCAAGATAAAAAACCCAAGTCCTTATTTTGACACACAGGGCTACACATGGGCTGGACCCCATGTCTTCCCTAATCTCATAACTTACTTCTTTCCCCTTCATTCTCTCCAGATCAGCCACACTACTGTCCTTGCTGTTCCCTAACATTCCAGGTATGTCCTAACCTCTTGGTCCTTTGACTCATTTTCCTTGTCTGAGACGCTTCCTCCTAGATATATGCATGGCTCCTCGCCTCTCTTACTTCGGGTTTTTACTCAGAAGACATCTTCAAAGTAAGACCTTCCTTGGCCACTCTATCTAAAATTATACCCTGCCCGCAATACTTTATATGCCTTTACCTTGCAGGCATTTTGATCCCTAGCACACATCACTATCTGACACATTCTGGACAATAGTCATCTTGTTTATTGACTCCTCTACTGGGGTATAAGCTCCATGAAGGCAGGTGTATATGTCTATTTTCGTTCCTTGTTGTTTCCCCAGTGGCTAAAACAATGTCTGGTATAAATTAGACTCTCAATGCATATTTGTTGCACAGACAAATCCTGTTCAGGGAGTTTCTACTGTGGCTCAGTAGAAATGAACCCAACTAGGATCCTTGAGAATGTGGGTTCAATCCCTGGCCTCATGTTTCCGTGAGCTGTGGTGTAGGTCACAGACATGGTTCAGATCTGAAGTTGCTGTGGCAGTGGCATAGGCCAGCAGCTGCAGCTCCACTACGACCCCTAGCCCAGGAACACCCATTTGCTGCAAGTGCATCCCTAAAAACAAACAAATATATTCCTGTTCAGGAACACTGAAAAGACAGGCCAGCAAAAAGAACGCCTCCCTAAGCGTCTAGAAGGAATTTAGTTCCTGTCCTCTTGTTAACTTGCTATGTCCTTGGGCAAATGGCTTCCATTCCACAGATTCCTATTTTCTTGCCTGTTAAGCAAGTGGAGTGAACTGGATGACTGCCTACGTTCCTTTCAGCTCATGAGGTAGCAGAACGTGAAGGCTGAAGTAGTAGGAGAGCCATTTGTTGCAAGGGTTTAATGAGATAATGTATGCTCTAGGAATTTCTTGGCTTTTTGGTCTGGGGCTAGAAACGTTAAAAATTCATTTGAATATTAATCCCTGGTTTGTTTCACCAGCTGGCTGTAGGCACTGACCGACTTGGAAATCCCAGGCTACCACACTTGAGCCTTGGATCTTGGTTAGCTTTTTATGCAGCTAAATCTTTGATTCCTCTCCACACCCCGTGTTGTGTCAGCATGGGAGCTGATTGACAGAAGGGTTAGAATTCAAACTAAAGTTCTCAAACTTCAACCATGTCACCACACCAGGCTGCCTCTTCCACGTGGGCGGAGGGGGTTGTTTTCAATGTGAACCATGATTCATTTGGCTCAGGCCCATCTCAGCAGGGAAAAGAAAGTGCGTGCCATCTATTCAAAACGGCGTGCTGTCATTTCGGAGTCTTCAACTGATCACCGCAAAGGACCTTGGCTGTTATTATTCCCTCCAAGAAAGAAAGGGTTTGGTGAAAACACTGCAGCATGCTGTTTCCGTAAGCATTGAGGAGCATTCCCTGATGGCCAGTAATGTCAACAGCACAAGAGTCCAGGCTTCCCCATCTCTTCCCTCACTGGCTAGCGACCTGCAAGACCCTCCACATGAGAGAGTAATGCTTTGAGCTTCTGTTTCTCATGCCAGACTTGGGAGTCAATCTTGATACCTTTCTCTATTTTCTTTACACACTAAATTTGCTATCACCAGTTCCTACTGGCTGAATTTGCACCCTGAATATCTTTAGACTCCACCTATTCTGTCCTCTTTCTTGGAGTACTGTCCACTATAAATAAGATAATGTTACTTTCTTCCCTAGCTTTCCTTTTAACCTTGGACTGAAATACCACACACTAAATAAAGACTATCAGGATCTCTGAAGCAGTCCCCTATGCTCTTCAGTCTTACCTTGAGGATTTTGAGCCCTCTGGTCCTTCCCCTTTCTCTGTTCAAAATGCTCTCTAAGCGTCTTCAAAAGTTCACTGCTGTTCATGCTTCAAATCTCTGTTTCTACATCATTTTCTCAGTGAAACCTCCTCTGAGGAGGTCACATTTCCTTGTACACTCTTGCTCTATTTCACTTTCACAAATATAATTAAAAACACGTTTTTCCATAATTTACTCTCTAATTTGTCACATCCTTTAGATGGTAAGCTCTTTGAAGCCAGGAATTCATAAATGTCTTATTTACCACTTCACACTCAATATACCCAATGCCTGACGCATAGTAGGTCTTCAATTTCTCCTTGAATAAATGAAGGGATAAAATGAAGGTGATATCATTTCTCCCATGTGCTTATGAGGATTCAGTGAGTCTAGGTCAAAATGCATTTAACCCCATGACAAAATGCACTTAACCCCATGCCTGGTACATATTCAGGTACATACATATCTACTTATTATAGCTATTTCTGGTCTAGAAGCATAGACACTAGTAATAAATTGCACAGTTAGGACTAAATTCTGAGACACTGAAGAAAGGAAGAAAGTGTCCAGGACAAAGAGAATTGGGAAAATCCGTTTTCTCTACTCTACCTTGCTGACATTAGGGCTTGGTGCTCAAGTCCTAATTGTGCTGCCCAGATCTATATCTAATCCATGCTCCCTCCTCTCAGCAGACAACCCCAATGCTCTTCCATAACTCTTTTCTCCATCCCTAATTGGTCCTGCTGACCCTACAGTGGATCCTCTGAGCCCACTCTGCTTACATTCCCAGAAAGAACTTCCCATACTTCAGCCGAGCCCATCAGAGACCAAATCTCTCCACTTCTTCTCCTCTATCTCCACTTCCCAGAGTCCACTCTCTCTCCTGTCTCTAAGGATGTTATATTCTCATAAAATTAGACAGACACCTGCTACATATCTCACAGTCAAACCCAGAGTCAAGGACTCTCTCTTTCTCTGTCTGTTCCTCCTACTGAGTCTCTTTTGTTTCTTTATATTTTCTTTTTCTCGTTTTTTTCTCTTTAACTTTCATGAAGAAATGTTTTAAATATAAACAAATATGGGGGAATAGTTCAATGAATCTCTATGTACTCATCACCTAATTACAAGAATCATGATTCATGATTGATTCTGTCTCATCAGTAGACCTCCAATACCCACCCCTACTGAATTATTTTGAAGCAAGTCCCAAATATTATTATTTCATCCATATACGGTCCATTTCAGTATATTTATTTTTTGTCCCCCCCTTTTTTTTTGTCTTTCATCTTTTGTCTTTTGAGGACTGCACCAGCAGCAAATGGAGTTTACCAGGCTAGGGGTCCAATCGGAGCTGTCGCTGCCAGCCTACACCACAACCACAGCAATGCAGGATCTGAGCTGCATGTGTGACCTACACCACAACTTACAGCAACGCTGGATCCTTAACTCACCAAGCAAGTCCAGGGATTGAACCCATGTCCTCATGGATACCAGTCAGGTTCATTACCACTGAGCCACAATGGGAACCCTATTTTGGTATATCAAAACAACCACAACATCTTTATCACATGTAAAATATCAACAGTATTTTTGTTTGTTTGTTTGTTTGTTTGTTTTATATATATCCTATCAGGGCTTAAAGATCCATGTGATTCTAATATTCTTTTTCACTGTTCAATTCACTATCCAGACAAAATCCAAATGTTGTATTTTGCTGATAAGTTATGAGTCTTATGTGAGGAATAGGTTTTAGTTTCCATCTTCTTTTTGTCCTTAAAATATATTTGTTGAAGAAACTGGTAATTTGTTATGAGATTTCCAGATTCTAGATTTTTCCGATTAAGTCTGTTCTCCTAAATCTTTAATTTGTCTTCCTCCATTTGACACTTCTTTCAGTAGATAAATGTGTTCAGTATTTCCTCACCTCAACACCCCCAATAAAAGCAATACAAAGTATATCCACAGGAAAACACACAAACACATTCCCAGAAAGGAAGATGTGAGTGTCTATACTATGTACAAAGTGATGCAGAAACAAAATGGTCACAAGAGTGTTGATGGTGGTTGTCTCAGTGGGGAAAGTTTTTATGTGACTCGAACTTACTTATACTTGTGTGTATGATGAGTATGCATTTTCATAAACTTATAATGTGGCTGTATTTGAAATAGGGAAATAGACAAAAATCCTAACTATTCTACTTCTCTATGTTCCTCTTCTTCACTGCTTTATCATAAGTTCATTTTTTTTAATTTATTTTTTAGGACCACACATGTGGCATATGGAAGTTCCTAGGCTAGGGGGTCAAATCATCAGAGCTGCAGCTGCCAGCCTACACCACAGTCACAGCAAGGCCAGATCAGAGCCATGTCTGTGACCTACACTGCAGCTCACGGCAGCACCGGATCCTTAACCCACTGAGCGGGGCCAAGGATCAAACCTGCATCCTCATGGATACTAGACTTCGTTACCACTGAGCCACAACAGAAACTCACTATTTTTTTTTTTTTTCTGGCAGCACCCACAGCATATGGAAATTCCGGGGAGTAAATCCGAGCCAAGCCACAGGTGACTTATGCCTCAGTGGAATCCTTAAACCACTGCACGACAGCAGGAATGCCATAAGGTCACCTTCTTGAATGGAACGATTGAGAGCCATTGCTTTTGCATATTTCTACTAATTTAACAAACATTTATGAATATTCACTAAATATGAGACACCATGATTTGAAACTAAGCAACTATATTAAAATGTAAATCTGAACAGGTTAAAGCAGTCCTTTAAAGGTAGCTCAAGTTGCCTGTGGTCAATTTCAGGGTGCAGTCCAATGGCCAAGTAACATACAAAGGCCTTCCCCGTCTGGCCCCTGCACAGCTCACCAGGGCTCAGATTTTGCCACTCCAACACTTCTGAAAACTCTGGCTCCTTGAAGACTCACCATGATTTCTCTTGGCTCTAAGACTGCTTGTGATGATCCTTCTGTCTGGAAAACTGTCTCCATTATTACCAGCCCTCACCCCCAATTCAAATGGCTGATTCCTAGTCGTCTTTCATCCTTCACAATTTGGCTTAGAGGTAACCTCCTCTAGGAAGTCTTCTTTGATGTGATCCCATCACATTCTGTGCAGGTTTCTATCATAGAAATGATGAGTTCTGTGTTATCTGTTATTTATTTGTACATTTAAGCTCCAGACTGTGAGCTCCCAGAGGGCAGGGAATCCTGTTTTATCTCATTTTCTCATATATTGACACTGTACCATGACAATGTGTGTACTCAATAAACAGATTTGAATGAATGAATGAGATATCCCTTGGTCTACTAAAATCACTTTAAGACTGGCTATTGCACTACTTATCACCCTATCCAGTGGCTCTAACGCAGCCCAGTCCACTTCCTTAACACAACTGTCTACCTTTTTCTTTTCAGAAATCCTCTCTTCCCTGGTTTCCATGATAATGTATTCATCTTATACTCTTCTAGCCCCTGGAACCTCTCATTTGTTTCCTTTAACAGAATTTTTCTTTCTATATATATATGGAAAACATATATATATATATATATATATATATATATATATATATATATATATATATATATTTGTTTGTAGTTTCCAATATTTGTAATTTCCTAGGTTTGGTCTGTAGACTTCGTCTCTCTTCACCCTATATTCCCCTCTTGGAAAATCTGGCAGCTCCTAAAATCCCACTTACTTATTCCTCCCCCAAGTAGATGTTACCCAAGACTCCAAAGTTCTCCCTGGCTCTCTATCCTGAATTCCTGATCTAGCTTGACTGTGGCCAAATATCCACAAAGACACACTGCCAGAAACTGAGCTTAGCATACTCATCTTGGAGTCCCAGTCGGGGCTCAGCGGAAATGAATCTGACTAGCATCCATGAGATTGCAGGTTCAATCCCTGGCCTTGCCCAGTGAGTTAAGGATGCAGGGTTGCCGTGAATTTGTGGTGTAGGTCACAGACATGGCTCGGATCTGATGTCACTTTGGCCAGCAGCTGCAGCTCTCATTGGACCCCTAGCCTGGGAATCTCCATATGCTGAAGGTGCAGCCCTAAAAAAAAAAAAAAAAAGTAAAATAAATTTAAAAAACTAAAAAAAAATTATTCACCTTTCTTGGCAACCCCCCTCCCCCACTCCCAGTGCAAACCCACATTCCCTTATTAACTTTTCTACTTTCTACAAGTCTTATCTTGGTTATGATTCCCATACTTCTACTGCATTTGGCTCAAAACACAAGCATAATTTTTCACTTTTCTTTTCAATTTTTCTCTCTCTCTTTTTTTTTTTTTTTGTCTTTCTGCCTTTTCTAGGGCCGTACTCGTGGCATGTGGAGTTTCCCAGGCTAGGGGTCTAATTGGAGCTGTAGCCGCTGGCCTACACCACAGCCACAGCAACACAGGATCTGAGCCACATCTGCGACCTACACCACAGCTCACAGCAACACCGGATCCTTAACCCAGTGAGCGATGCCAGGGATCAAATCCGCAACCTCACGGTTCCTAGTCAGATTAATTAACCACTGAGCCATGACAGGAACCCCAGTTTTTCTCCTTTCTAAGGACTTTATTTTTATTATTTTTTTTCTTTTTAAGACCCTGCATGCGGCATATGAAAGTTCCCAGACTAGGGGTTGAATCAGAGCTACAGCTGCCAGCTTATGACACAGCCATGGCAACACAGGATCCGAGCTGTATCTGCAACCCACGACCCATGTGGCAATGCCAGATCTTTAACTCACTGAGGGAGGCCAGGGATTGAACCCATATCTTCACTGAACCCACATCTTTGGTTCATACGTTGGGTTCTTAACTAGTCGGGCCACAACAGGAACTCCTTTTTCTAACTTGACATTCAGCAAACTGAAAATGTTTGCTAACTCTACCTTGTTCAAGTCTAACATAACAACTCCTTTCTTTGTCTAAAAAATTAATATGAAACATTTTAGCCACATAAAATTCAGAAAATATTGCAACAAACATTTCAGCTGTATCAGAGTCAGGTTTTTGTTTGTTTTTCCCCCACCGCAGACAATACAATGTTATAATTACTGCTGAATTACATTCTCTTACCCTCCCTAATGTAACTGCCAGCCTGAAGTTGTTTTATATTTTTCTGTACAATGTAATTAAACAAATGTAAAAGCGAGAATTTTATTAAACTTGCAAAAGAAAGTATATACATGAACAAAAGTGTTTTCATAATATTGTACTTGGTTCAGAAATGGATGGCATTTATCTAATCATAACACAAATGTGGATGGGGGGATATAAGAAGTGATGATTGGTAAAGAAATTGTATAAAAACTAAATTCTCACTTAGCACTTCCTTTTGTACCTCCCCTTATGTGGCCCTAATTCTGCAAATCACCTAGTTAATACTAATCACCTAGTTAATACTAATTGCAATGACTTCCTAACTGGCTTCTGCCTGGGTCTCCTGGATATTTCTCTATTTTCTTTTCTTTTTTTTTTTGCTTTTTAAGCCCGCACCTGCACCATATGGAAGTTCCCTGGCTAGGGGTCGAACCAGAGCTACAGCTGCCGGCCTACACTGCAGCCACAGCAACATCAGATCCGAGCCACCTCTGTGACCTACACCACAGCTCATGGCAATGCCAGATCACTAACCCACTAAGCAAGGCCAGGGATCAAACCCGCGTCCTCATGGAGACAAGTCAGATTTGTTTCTGCTGAGCCACAAGGGGAACTCCCCCCTGGATATTTCTCTAAAGCACAGCATGAATATATCACTTCTGCTCAAAAGCCTCCAAGGACTCCCTCTTGGCTTTTTCTCAATAATCTGTCCTGAGTCTGACTTTGCAGAGCCTCTCCCTCTAAACAAAGGTTTTCACTCTCAGCACTATTGACCTTTTGGATCAGACAGCCCTTTGTTGTGGGAAGCTGTTCTGTGCGCTACAGAATGCTCAACAGTGTCCTTGTTTTCTATCCACAGGTGCCAGGTCAAACCTTCTCCCCAAGTAGTGGCAATCAAAAATGTCTCCAGATATTGCCAAACGTTCCCCAGGGGGCAAAACCATTCCCTCCACTATCCTGGTCACTAGCCAGTGAATCACTGCTCTAAGCCATAAGACTCACCCACACATTTTTTTTTCCCCACATCTGCAGCATATAGAAGTTCCCAGGCTAGGGGCAGAATCAGAGTTAAAGCCACCAGAGACCTACACCACGGCTCATGGCAGTGCCGGATCCTTAACTCACCAAGGGGGGCCAGGGATTGAACCCACAACCTTGTGGTTATTAGTTGGATTTGTTTCCATTGCACCACAACGGGAACTCCCTCACCCATACATTTAACACTCCCATATGCATCTCAGATTCATGCTGTAAGAAACTGCTTGTTGTTCCTTGAGTCCCCACCTTGTGATTCAGTACCAAAGCTGGGACTGAGTTTCTGGAGGCTGAGTTTTGCACTGGCCAAAAGCTACACTTGAGAGGAGGCAAGAATTGAAGTTCAGAAAAACAAAGCTATTTACTGCAAGTGGAGACGGTACACCCTAGTAAAAAGAAAACAGCTTACATATTCCCTTCTCAGAAATTCCCATGGAAGTGGGTGGTGACACTCAGGAAGAAGCAAGAATGGAGAATGTGACATTGTGAGAAGGAAGAGGCTTCAAGAGGATTCAAGGCACAGATAATAACAGCTAACACTTGAATATTTACTATGTGTCAGACACCCTGTTACAGTTACTAATCGCAAAGCAAATTTCTGATGTCCCTGTTATCATCACCCCTTTACAGATGAGAAAAACTACAGCCCAAAGGAAATAAAGGATTTTCCCAAGGTGTCACAGTTAGTAATAAACAGAACTGGGATTCAAACACAAGGACCTTGGTTCTATAACCGGAGGGTATGCACATTATACCCTACTTGGTCTTACGAAGAAATGCTTTCCTGAGCTCAGCTTTCTCAGCCTCAGTAGAAGGGGTCTTGGCCTGGGCGGACCTCTCCGCTACAGTTAGAGCATTCAAAACCAGTCCTCCCACCTCTTTCCAAGTCTGCAGGGTTAATTAGGATCTAGATCCATTCCTAGGCTGAGCTCTAGAAGGTTCTGTGAGCAGCTCTGTCAAGGATGCCCTCAGGTAGCCTTGAATGTGTAGTCCCTCCACTGCCCTCTATAAGGCACCAAAGATCCCTACGAAACTTCATATTTTCTTCCTGCACTGACCTTGGACCTTCTACCAGAATGTGTCTCCCAGGGACTGAGGTGGCACAGTCATCTCCACATGCCCCTCAAATTCCTCATTTTATTTTTCTCAGTAGATAAAACAGGATAGAAATGACCACCCCCGTTCCACATATCCCGTTCAGTGCCAGCCCAAATAAGATGCCAATAAACCATAGGTAACCATGAATGTGTACTGAAGGTCAAGTGTTTAAGAAGCATTGTGCCATGTGCTATACATGCAGCTTCTCATTTAATCTTCGCACCACCTCTCTTAGATATTATTATCCCTATTTCACGGATAGGCACAGGGAGGCTCAGCGAGCTAACGTACGTTGCCCAAGACCACACACTAACATCTTGGAGCTAATCTACCAACACAGGCATTCTGTGTGCAGAGCATATGTTCAAAATATTAGTTGGGCAAATACGCAATTAATAATTATGTGGGTTATCTCTCAGCAAGCTTGGCTTTGACACCTGCTGTTTTAGGCTAAATTCTGGACAGTCTTCATAGCAGTCAAAGTGTCCTTTTCACTTTAAAGCTCCAACCCTGTTATATCCACTTCTTCCGGTTCCAGCTTTCTGTCCAGGGACTGCTTCCAGTTCATCCCGAAAAGATCGTGCAGAACTGGACTTGGTGGAAGAAGCCAGGAAATGCTAGAACTGTAATCCCGAATCCCTGCGTGAGGAAGGGCCAAGGCTGCACTGCTACTCTGGACCATCATTCCACTGTCATCCCTGGGTGCCCATCTCCTTGCAGGTCAGGAGGGCAAGACCGGGAACCTCCATCCCCATCTCCTCACACGGGGAAGACATTGTGGAGTCCTGTGTCCAGGCTGCAGCTTCAAATTTTGCCTTCTGCGTCTTCCTCTACCACTCCTTGGTGGGCGTCCAAGCAAAATATGTGGGAACTAGAAAATGGCTCAGACTCCGGACACCCTGGCTATGCCCAGGTGCGGGCCCAGATGTGGAAAGCCCTCCTGAACGACCTGCTTGCCTTAGTTTCTATCATTATTATTGTGGTCTCTGCACGTGGATGGAAAAAGAATTTTCCAGATTTAAACCAAGTTGTAGAAAAGACAAGTTTAGTGAGGCAAGAGACACTGTTAACACAGAGGGCCAACATCCTGATAATCAGGGAGAGCCGACTCTGGGCGCAGGGTCGTGTCTGTCTTTATAGCCCAAAGACAAAGGAGTGCAAGGAGCGGTCGTGCCCTACACCTGCTGACCTGCTGGTTGGTTAAGGAAGAATGAGATCTTCTGATACACTTGCTGGTTGGCTGGAGAAGGATGGGGTCTTTGGATGCACTCACTGGTTGGCTGGGAGCCCCTATAGGGGCGGGGTAAGGAGTGGGCTATACACCTTTCCTAGCAGGGGCAGTAGACCAAGTTGCTGGGGTGGGGAGGTCCTTAGGAACACTGTGACAATCACAGTGAGAGAGGTGGGACGAAAAGGTCTGGCAATTCTTATCTCGACCAGAGGCTCTATGAGTTTTATTTTCTTGGAGAAGCCTTGCAGTCCCACAGTTATTTTTGACAGCAGAGAGGAAACGGCATGCCTCTCTAACTTTGGCTGCTCAGGGCCTGGGATCTCACAGCACTGGAGAGCTAGGGATGGCATTTCCTCAGCCAGACCCTTGAGGCTCTCATTTGGGGGCCTAATCCTGGACCAAATCCTTCTGCTTCCTGTGGTGATGTCACAGCCCCTAGCTGCCACTTGGGCTTCCCCTGGGAGAGCTGGCTTCAGAGTTTTGCGAGACTGAGGCTGAATCAGAGAAGAGACTCTTGTGAGGCTGGGGCAGGGATGGAAGATCATGAAGAGCTGATCATCTTTCAAAGGTGCAAAGGAGGCTATTTCTATTGGGGGACGGGAGTCAGGAGCTGGGGTCCCATATGGAGGAGGGACTCTCTGTGGAAGAAAGACCCCTGACACTTGAACATCAAAGGGTTTGGAGAAAAAGTCAGGCGTGTTGTATGTCCACTCTCCCTCCACAGCTTGTCAGCCTTGGGTCACAGGGCCCTACTCAACCATCACAGACACATCAATAGTCATGGCTCAGAAGTACGTGGGAGAGAAAACACAGACGTCAAGAGGGTAGATGGTTCCCAGAGCCGTGTTGTGCAGACTGTTGAGCCAAAGGCCTGTGTGTCGAACATCCAAGAAACCCTACACACCAGGCCACAGATCTGAATTTCTGCCTCTCAAGGTGCCTGTCCTGCCAAGTGTTTCTGCAGAAACCCAGAGTAGTTGTACATATCCATATGAGAGGGAGTGTAGAAATTTCTAGAGCCGCCCTTCGGGTGCTGCCTCCCCAGCTCTGCCTCTGTTCTGGTTTCTCCTCTGCCCTTCAGTATGACATCCTCATGTTCCAGCACTATTCCTGTTCCAGGGCTGCCACATGGGGATGACAGGCAGAGCCAGGGCCCGTCCATTCTGGGAGTACCCCTGGCCGTGGGAACCTGTCCTGGCTGGGCAGACTAACCAGTGCTACTGCAGGGGTCAGCCACGATGGTGTGTCTTGGTCTGGCCCTGGAAGGATGAGACCAGAGAACTGCATCCTCATATGGTATTCACCTGTGCTTGGCACTGAGGACAGTCACTGCCGAGTGCGTCTAGATGCCACTTTCCCTGGTGAATCACTGTCTTGTCTATCCCATCCCTCTGAGGTCTAACTGCAGCAATGCCCTCACCAGCTGTTGTGGTGTGCTGTCCTGGTGTCAGGAAGTGGACTCTAGAGCCCGTCCCTTTGATAGAAATCTTACGCCTTAAATTGCTGGCCCATTGAAGTCTTACTGTTGGTTTGAATTCAGAGAGTGTGCGTTCTTACATCCAAGCAGAAAGTGTAATATACAAATCACGGTTAATGTTTTCATGGAAAATGTTAGAAATGAATAATAGTTCATTTCCCAGGTAAACCCACCAATGCCAAGTTGACATTATTATAGCTGAAAGACATTTACATGATATGGTTTTTAAAGGAGCTAAAACTCAACTCTGCAATATTGTCTTCTATTGCTTTTATAGCAAAAGCATAGAGTTTCAACTATAATATCACTTGTGATAGAATAGGATAGAAGATAATATGAGGAAAAGAATGTACATATATATGTATATACATATTTGCACAAATACATATACATATATCTACACATACGTATGTATACGTATGACTGGGTCACTTTGCAGAGTACAGCAAAAAGTGACAGAACATTGTAAATGAACTATATTTATTTTAAAAAAAACTTTAATTAAAAAAAGTATCATTTAAAATATGATATATAGTCCATGAAGTACATGGCATCATTGGCCCTGCCTGAGAGCCTCATCTCAAGGGTCAGAGGTGGGAATCTGTGCCTTTTGCCCCATTTTAAGGTTGGGGAAAGGAGGGATAGGGAGATTGCTGGCCCCCTGTCCCTAAAGAGTGAGGAGCATCATGAGAAGCAGAAACTGTCACCATTAAGTAGGGGGATAATGATCTGTCTTGAAACTGATTCTACCTCTTATGAGCTGCGTGTCCTTAGACTAGTGCTTAATTTCCTGCGTTAGTCTTATTGCTCATTAAATAAAGGAGACCTGATAATACTTTTTCCAAACGGTTTGCTCGGAGAACACAATGGAGCTGAGTGGTGAATGACGAAGGCCTTGAAGGCTAACAGACCACCGTGTGCCTCAGCTGTAAAGTGAGTCTTTTTTTTTTTTTTTTTCCCCAAGGGCTGCACCTGCAGCATATGGAGGTTCCCAGGCTAGGGGTCAAATCGGAGCAATAGCTGCCAGCCTACACCACAGCCACAGAAATGTGGTATCTGAGCCGTGTCTGTGACCTACACTGCAGCTCACAGCAACACTGGATCCTTAACCCACTGAGCGGGACCAGGGATGGAACCCACATCTTCCACTGAGGCACAATGGGAACTCCTAAAGTGGGTCTTACTGCAATGCTGTAGGGCTGTCATAAAGGTAAAGCAGCATTCTATGTATAGAGTACTTAGCGCAGTGCACTGTGTATGATGGCAAGCGGGGCTGTTATTAATGACATTCTTATGTTGCCATCCTCACTCTCCCCACGGAGGCTGATTCCCTGTGTCATGCCCACCCTCTCTTCTGTTCTTCAAGAGCCAAGATGCTCTTCTGCTTGGCTGAAGGAATGGAAATGATGGTGAAGCAATCGACTAGCTTAGATTAGGCAGGTATTGAACTGGGTCAGCGAGGATGCGAATCCCAGCAGTGACATGGGACAGCAGGAGGGTGGATCAAGGTACAAGGAGCTCAAGGAATGCTTTGTCCCAGGGGCCCAAAAAAAAGGGGTGAAGAGAGAAGGGAAGGGATAAATACCAAGTGAGGAGTAGAGGAGGGGAAAGTGAAACCTTATTTAAGGGATCTCATTACGGACATGGGGGAAGTTCATACTCCCTTGCCTGTGTTTATTCCAGTTTCTCCCCACCGACAACTGTCAGGTAACAGACGGACTAACTCTCTGAACTTCCTTGTCTTTTATGCTGAAGGTATTTCATCTCAGAAGTCTTAAGTGGAAAAATTACCGCATGAGCTATGTGCTGGTGGGCAGATCACATCTTCCAGTGATTCCATCTGCCTCTTCTGCAAGATGAATCTAACTTAGGCCCTGTCTCTTGCGTTTCTGTGAGCTGTAGTTTTCATAGCCTTTACTCGAACCCCCTTTAATGAGCCTAAATGTCAGGTCTCACTGCGACACAAACTATACTCAGCATGCAGTGAACTTGGGTTTGAGTCCCTGACCTGCCTCTATTTACTGGGTCACCCAGGGAAAATGACTTAACCTTTCTGAGATGCTGTTTTATTTGTAAGATGAAGGTGTTGGATGCCATGATCTCAAAATTTCCTGCAAGCCGTAACATTCTACCTGTTGCCCTTCCACATAGCAAATGACACACTCCTAATTTTTTTTTATATTTTTGCGTGATTTTGTCTTTTTTATGGTAATAAAGGAGAGCCTAGAGATTGGCGAAGTAGCACAATTTAATACTAGGAGTATAACAGTCAATTAGAATCATTTATGTTTTGAGTCCTTTAAAAATTTATTAAAAATCTCCCTTTGGTCATGGAGTGGGTGGGACTACAATAAGCATCATAATTACTGTCTGGTTTCAAAGAAGGTTAGCAGCTGTGGGGAAAGAAATATTGATTCATCTTCTTTTTCAAGACCCATTTGTATTTTGAAGCAAATTCTAATTTTTTTTTTCTTTTTAGGGCTGCACCCGTGGCATATGGATATTCCCAGGCTAGGCATCAAATCAGAGATACAGTTGCCAGCCTACACTATAGTCACAGCAACACCGGATTCGAGCCTCATCTGCAACCTACACCACAGCTCATGGGAACACCAGATCCCTGACCCACTGAGCGAGGCCAGAAATTGAACATGCATCCTCATAGATCCTAGTTGGATTTGTTTCTGCTGCACCACAATGGGAACTCTGCAAATTCCAGCCTTTTACTTGCTTTCTCAATGGTTTCTCAGAGCCTCTTTCAAATAATATTGGACTTTAGGATGGGGTTTTAAATATGAGGTCCTACTGGGCTAGCTTGTCTCTTAGCCATGTAGATAGAGGCGGGTCTCTTAGCCATGTGTCCTCAGACAAAGCTCTTTACCTTTCTGGAAGTATAGTGCAAGGGCTTGTCCAATACAAATTAATCAAATTGATGAAGATGGCCCTTGGGACAGTACAGGATAATTGTTAGGTGAACTAGCCTAGGGAATCAGGCAGATCTAGGTTGAAATCCCTGCCCTGTCTCTAAATAGCTGTATAAACTTGGACAATAAACTTGACCTTCCCAATCGCCCCCCCCCCCACCTGCAAAGAACATAATTAGGGTTCCTCCTTCCTAGGGTTGCTGGGTATGTCACATGACATGAGTCAGGTGGGGATCCTGGCACTGGGCACAGCACATAAGTATTCTAGAAAAATCTCTTAGTGTAGTATAGGTGTGATTGTTGACCCCTAAGGGGCTGAACACTAGGTGGGAGGGGCTAAGTTGATTATCATGTAAAACCTGTAAGTAATAAGTAACAGGGAGGCCAAAAGACGTATGGGAGGGCATTGTGGGAAAGATAGGAAATGAGCTGGGTCTTAAGCAGAATATGACAGAGAAAAATAAGGATATTTCAGGAGAGGATAAAGGACCATCCATCCATCCATCCTTTCAACAAGTGTTTATGGAGAATTTAACTTTGTGTTAGATACTCTCCTGTGCACTGGTGTGAACAAAATGCCTTCTACTATGGTCACATCACAACACATAACTATATAACGTATTAGGTAGTACAAATACTGCAAATAAATAAATCAGAGGAAGGGACACAAATATAATAGCAGGAAGCAGGCTGCCATTTCAGGTAAATTAAGCAGGAGACTTGTGGACAGAAACATGAATGACGTGAGGGAGGAAGCAATGTAGATTTCTCCAGGAGAAGCTTCCCAGGCAGAAAGAAGAGCAAAGTCCTGCAACACTGAGATGCTGCTCAGTGTCTCCAAAGAACAGCAAGGAGACCAGTGCAACGGGCATAGAGTGAACACGGGAAGAGGGGCTGAACAGACAGCCAGCAGCCAGGGTTTAGATTTCATTCTAAGTGTGAAGTGAAACTGCTGTATCTTAGAGCTGGAGAGTGACAAAATTTCTCTCGGGCTGCCATACAGAGAGCAGATCGTGTTGCAGTGGGGGTGTGGAGAGGAGGCAGTTTGTCAAGAAGGAGTGGAAATAAAATCTGGTCAAGACAGCCTTGGGTCAGATGAGAGGTGAAGAGGGAACAAACGATCTGGGCTGGAGAGGTGGTGGGTTTCTGGCCATATTTTTTTTGTCTTTTGTCATCTTAGGGACGCACCAGTGGCATGTGGAGGCTCCCAGGCTAGGGGTCGAATGGGAGCAGCAGCTGATGGCCTACACCACATCCACAGCAACGCAGGATTCGAGCCATGTCTGCAAACTACACCACAGCTCACGGCAGTGCCAGATCCTTAACCCACTGTGCAAAACCAGAGATCGAACCCGCAACCTCACGGTTCCTAGTCAGATTTGTTTCTGCTGCACCATGACAGGAACTCCTAATTTTTACAATTATAGTTGATTCACGATGTTCTGTCAATTTCTGATGCACAGTAAAGTGACCCAGTTATACACAGGTATACGTTCTTCTCCTCACATCATCCTCCACAGTGCTCCATCACAAGAGATTTCATAACAGCTCCCTGTGCTGCAGCGCAGGATCTCATTGCTTGGCCACGCCAAACGCTATAGTTCGCATCTACTAACCCAAACTCTGTATTTTAAAACTACAGCTCGCAGAATCTGCTGAGGCGTTGGATACGGAGCGCTCAGCTTGATGATCTCCTGAATGAAGGTAGCAGTTAGAGATCTGGAAAGAAGGAGGGGAGAAGCAGGTTGCGGGGGGCGGGAGAAACAGAAGTGTTTATGTTTCTGAGGGACAAATGTTTCGAGGCTGTGGGGAAGTGGCACAGCCCTTAAGAGGAAGCTGGCAAACCGAACAATAGGAGAAGATTCCAGGAGTAGATTAGAACCACATGGAAGGCCCCCAAAGCCAGGAAGAACCTTAACTCTCCAAGCACTCGGCGAGAATAACAACAGAACAACAGATCACACCTCCATTTGATAACGGCCGGCAAATTCCTTACTATACGCCAAGCCCTCCACGTGCGGCTGGCCATTCATTGAGCCTGTCTCCAGTCCCATAATGGCCCTCCTATCATCCCCATTTCACAAACAAGACTCTGAGACCAAGGGGTGCAGGGGGCACCCAGAATCACGCATCTGGCAGGGATGCTCTGAGCATCGGGCTCTCCTTGGTGGACCAGGGTGAGCTGCCGCATCACCTGCCAGGAGAGCCACGGTAAGCTTGTGCTCTGGACACCTGCTCTCGTGAGCAGCGCCCAGGCTGCCTTTCTGAAAGCACCCCTTGTTTGGAGGAACAGTTAGTGCCTCCTATCTTTACAGTAACGATGGCCCTGTGTAGGAGCTTCCCCCTGGAATATTCCCTTTTTTTTTTTTTGGCACTGATTCTGTCCCAGGGTGTTTTCCAGAACTTGCACTGCTCCCTAATTACCTAGTAATGCTGAGGGTTTATGACGTGTTGTCATTTGCATGAGAAGGGCAGGGAAGACTGAAAGAAGGGAGAAAAAAAAAAGATGGCAAATGCTGTTAAACCTGGCAGAGCTCCAGGGCGGGTGATTACATTCTTTGGGGTGCTGATCCTGCCACACAGACTGTGAAGTATTTTGGGAGCCTTCTGGAGGAATCATGCTAAAAACATGAAAAATATTATCATTATTAGTTTTTTCCACATCTCTTAAAATGGGGCCTTTCAAAAGCCAAAGAGACACCCTCTCTCTGATTGCATTTTTCCCAGTTTGTTAGCTGTCAGTGATCTGTTCTCAGATCATAAATTTGATGGCTTTCCCCACCCTTGAATTGTTTCACACTAGAAGCCCAAACATTCAAGCCAACAGAGACCTTGGTACAACTCTCACATGTTACAGATGGAGATGTGAGTCCAGAGCAGGAAAGGACCCCGCCGATGCTCCCCACATAACAGGAGGCAGAGAACGCTGCTCTCCCCAGACCCACTCCTCAGTCCTTTTTTTTTTCCTCCATGGGCCTCTGCTGTCAAATGCACCCGCTGTGTGTCAGAGCCAGAACAGTCTGCAGCCACCACCTGTCATTTTACAGATGAACAGAGGCCAAGAGAAGAAATGGACTTGTCCCCTGAGTTGATGTTGAAGCCAGTGGTTGGACCCCTTTCTCTTGCCTCCCACTGAACTAGAACTGGCACTCAGTGGCCTGCAGGCCAGGTCGAGCCCAGAGACACTTCCTCTCTGTCCGCCTTTTTCTTTCTGACCCATGCAATGACGATACACATATTAAAACTAAAAGCCAAAACCCCACAAAATCCTTGTATCTCTTTCTCTTAAAAAAAAAAAAAATCAGAAGATCTGGCCACACGGCCTGCGTTTCATTACGGCAGCAACTGGCACCTTGGATTCATGCAACCAGCTTCTGACAGGGCGTACATGCTCTAGTCTTCTGTTCTCACTGTCTTCTCCCCACTTTGGAGGCTTGCTTCATTCATCTCCCCACTTGGCCCAAAGAAGAACTGAATTTGAAATCCCTGCCCAATACACTTCTCCTTGATTTACAGTACAAGGCCAAAGCCAAATAAATAAATCCAAGGCTCTTTTGGCACCGTGATAGTGGAACTTAGAGTCTTCCAAAGATAGGAACCAGGATAGGTCATCAGTGACTTAGGGAGTGGGTGCCGTGCATTAGGAGAGCTTTGCCACTGGCCTGTCAACTGCCTGGAGTCCCTCCATTAGCTACTCATCCTTTTGGATTTGATAGGACACTCATCTTCAGTATTGAATTTTAACAACTGAAAAGTCTTGAAAGAAGATATATCTGATTTCTCTTCAGTGAAATATAATGGCGAGGGAGGCTGCAGTGGGGTGCTGGTATGTGGTACCTGTGTGCTAATTACCTGTGCCAGTTCAGGAGGATGTTTCAATCTCAGCACTATGGATATTTTTGGACCAGATCGTTCTTTGTTGCAGGGGCTCTCCTGTGAACTGTAGGATATTCAGCAGTATCCCTGGCCTCTACCCACCAGACGCCAGTTGGAATTCCCCTCCCCAGCTGTGAGAACCAAAAAAGTCTCCAGATATTCCCTGGGGGAGAAAAATCAGTACCAGTTGGTAACTACTGTCTTCAGCTAACCATCTAGCTACCCTAAGCCTCCCTTAATCTGTAATGTAGGTTCTAATTCCCGTCCTTGTGGGGCTGTTGGATGAAATGAGATCAAAGATGAGCAAATACTGTGTAAATCGCAGTTTATCGTGGATTTGCGGGGTTGGGCTGCTGTCAAGCACAGCAGACTACGGATAGTCAAGCTTTCCCAGACTGATGCTGGGGATGGCAAACAGGACTGGGAGCTGAGGGGAGGGACAACGTGAAAGAACTAATGAAGGATATCAGAATACATTATTTATGGAACATGGGGTATGTTGTCCCAACCTGTGAGGCTAAGACAGAAGGAAAGCCCCTTCCACTAGAGTTCCGTCTCTTCTTCCTCCCTGGCACATTCCCGGTGATGCAACTACCACACTCAAAGCGTCCATGGCTCTCCGTCGCCTGCCGGGAACTTGGTGACTTCCAAATCCTGACCCTGGCATCGCCCAGGTTCCACACCTCCCTACCTTCTCTTCCCAGGAGGCACCATTGGCTCCAGGCTCAGGGAGCATATGGCTTCCTCTCCCGACTTCTGCCCCTCCAGGTGTCCCTCTCTCGGTGTGATGTCTCCCTCAGCCCTCATTTGCTGCCTGTAGTTTCCTCCTCCACAGCCGAGCTCTTTTGAAGCCCTGCTGGCTCCTCATAGGCAGACATATTGGTTGCTTCCTGCTTCGCTCTCCAGCGTTGAATTACCATCCCTATGAGAGCACATGACACGGTCTGCCTTGGTGACAACCGGCCGGCTTCCTCTGCATTCTTTTACCACATTCACCTGCCTTGAGGCAGAGACTGTGTCCATCCACTTCTTTTCTATAACGCTTGCACTTGACCCCCTGCTGGATACCGAGTAAGTTCTGCACCAATATTTGGATAACAACTGGATAAACTATAGAGCCTAAATGTAATTTTTTTTTAATTTGCTATTAAGAGCCTCACCTGTGGCATGTGAAAGTTCCCAGGCTAGGAGGTCAATCGGAGCTACAGCTGCCGGCCTAGGCCACAGCCCCAGCAACGCAGGATCTGAGGCACATATGCGACCTACACCACAGCTCAAGGCAACACCCACTGAGCTTGGCCAGGGATTGAACCTGCATCCTCACTGTTTCTAGTCGGGTTTGTTAACCATAGAGCCACAAAGGGACCTAAATGTAATTAGACCTATTTGGCCAAGCCTGAAATATGTAAGCTCCCTGTTTACCTGATCATTGAATTGTTATATATTTAATAGGCCAAGGGGAGCCACTGACCATATTTGAACCGGGCAGTGACATAGTTAGAGCTATATTTTAGGAAAATCCGTTGGACTATGTGATTTATAGCGATATAGACAATACATCATTTTGACTCCCTTAAGTCCCTCTGCCCCGCAGGAAGCAAGGTAAGTCTTACCCACTACAGGAAGGCATCAGGCTTTTGCTAATTAATCCTTGTAAAGGACTTTGAGATCTTGCTCTGAGAGGTGACAGAAGCGTGAAGCTTTCAGTGACAGCCTAATTATTATTATTACCAGGCACAAAGCTCAGAGAACTCAAAAGATCCCCAGGTACCATTCAAAATAGTAAGAGACAAAAAAATGCAAATGAAGAAATTATAAGATGGAATCATTGCATCACAGACTCTTAATGTCAGCAGGGACCTTAGAGGTGATCTTTTCTGCTCTGTTTTGCACCTTCCCAAGCTGATGCTGGCACTACCTCTAGAATGTCTTCCTGATATTAAAGCCTAAGGGTTAGCAGAGTAGGCCTGAGTATGGAGTTTCCCGTATTCAAATCCCTAATCCTTTCCCTTTTAGCAGGGGAACTGGGGTAAATGATGAGGCCTCAGTTTCTTTATCTATAAAATGGGTATTAGATTACCTCCATGGGCATTATTGCAGAAGTAAATGATACATGCGACATTCCTTAGCATGGTACCCGGCCCGGGGTAAGTGAATAAGCATTAGTTATGAGAGCACTTGAACTAAGTAATGTATGTGAAAGTGCCTAGGAAACCATAAAGCACCCCACCTCCAAGTTATTCCTAGTTTAGGGGCTCCATGGAACAGTCAGATATCTTTTGCAAATTCCAGCCCTTGTTGCTGTCCAGTGTTCGTGCGTGTGTATGTGTGTGCGATTATATAATCCTTGTGAGGGAAGAGAGGAGTTTTTCATAAAACGGCCTAGTCAAGTAGAAAAGCAAAAGCAGGACCAAAGTCTATTCTCTCCTGTTCCAGGTTAAGAAATACGGACTTGCCTTTTCTTCGATTTTCATCTGTTGGGCAGGAGTTCTGACCAGGGCACTAGACTAATTGCTAATTCCCAGATCATTCAAGTCCATAGGTCAAAATGTAGGTTGGTCCTGAAAGGGCCAGACTCCATTTTATTTTTTTTTTTTAATTTATTTATACTTTTAGGGCCGCACAGCAGCATATGCAGGTTCCCAGGCTAGGGGTTCAATCGGAGCTACAGCTGCCGGCCTACACTGCAGCCACAGCAACAACAGATCTGAGCCGCCTCTGTGACCTACACCACAGCTCATGGCAATGCCAGATCCTTAACCCACTGAGCAAGGCCAGGGATCGAACCCACAACCTCATGATTCCTAGTGGGATTCGTTTCCACTGCGCCATGATGAGAACTCCCAGACTCCATTTTAGCGGGTCTCTCTGTCTTTATGATTTAACTCCAGAGCCTTGATTTTTTTTTTCATCTATAAAATAAAAGTGACGGCCACTTCCCAGGGCTGGTGTGAGGAGAGAGCCAGGTAAAGCTGTGAAGTCGCTTCAGAAACTGTAAAGTGCTGTGAGACTGTTCGGACCGCTGCTCTGCATCACACAAGATTTCCCTGAACATAGCTACTCTCTTTACAGGTTGTTTCCGCAGGAGCCCCTGCCCAGGAGGGTCTGTGCCATTTCCACCAGACATGACCAGCATCCCGAGATCCCCGAAAGACGCCTGGATCCTCTCACTAGAATCCCTGCAAAATGACTCATGTAATCGCTCTGGGTAAGTATCCTTAGCCTTTGTGGTACACCCACAGGATTCTGATGCTAGAGACTCCTGTGGAATGCAGGGGAAGCTGGAAGGGGGCTCATTTTAAAGGCTGGGGGTTGAAGAGACCCCCAGGCCACTTGCACAGGCAGCAGAGAATACCAAGTATCCAAGTCAAGACACCTGCCAATCATTCCAGATCCTCCACGTCCTCTTTCTTTCATTCCTCCTGATACGGGGGCAGAGACGGGGTAGTGAAGCAGCCTTCTCTCTTTTTTTTTCTTTAAAGCTCCTAGGAAGGATTTCTAGGGTCTCCCCCTCAGGAATTAGTTGTAGGAATAATTGGGCCAGTGGAGTGCAGGAGATATATCCAGCTCAGCCCTCGCGTGCTCCTAGAAGTGACCTAGATCAAGCAGCGGGAGGAAAAAGCACTACCATGGGGACCCCCTGCCACCTACTGACTTCCAGCCGAACCCACATTCCCAGTGGCACCTGCCCAGCCGGTGGCTGGGGGGAGGGGGCAGAGAGAGCTGGGGAAGGCGGGGGTGGGTGGAGGGGACCGCGAGGCTGTCCTTTCCGGAGCAAGCTCCAGGTATCACACACACACACCCCCACCCACGCACTCACCCACCCACCCGTCTGCACACCTAGGAAGGAGGCTAAGGTGAGGATGGGGAGGCCAGGGTGAGAGCGAGATGGGTCAGCTGGGGAGCTGGGAGCTGGCTCGGCGGTGGGTATCAGCAGAGAGCTGGCTGCCTGCGCGAGTGTGAGGGGGAGAGCGAGTGAGCGAGGGAGGGAGAGAGAGGCAGGCTGCGGGGAGAGGAGAGGGAGAGGGGGAGCCGCGCGCAGCTCGCGGGAGGACAGGCTTCTCTGTTCCGTGCTCAGTTAATCTGGCTGTCAGTTGGTGTTAACGCTGCAGTTTAAGCGCTCCGATTCCAAGGGAAACAGACAAACCTCACAGAAGGAAGGCAGAGAGCAAGCAAGGAAGGCAGGAACAGCAGGAGGAAAGGAACAGGCAGAAGAGAGAGAGGAAGAAAGGGAAGCGGGGCAACAGCAAAATCTATGATTGGACCTGGGCTTCTCTTTCGCCAATGCAAAAAGGAATATGCAGCACATTTTTGCCTTCTTCTGCACCGGTTTCCTAGGCGCGGTAGTAGGTGCCAATTTCCCCAACAATATCCAGATCGGTGAGTGAGAGGGGCAACCTGGGGAGGGACTTTCTGGGTCTGCCAGGCTTTTTTTGGGGGGAGGGGGCTTGTATCCCCCCCCACCCGCTATGGGCTGTTGCGCTTGGCTGTGTACTGAAAGCTGTTGGCTGATGAGACCACTTGGGCCACAGGGAGGGGGGCTTCTCTGGATGGGATGCGGGGCAGAGAAAGGAAGTGCACACACGCGCCTGCACACACACAAACACACACACCCCACAGGTTCTCGAACACCGCTCACACTCTAGGCATGAACATGTGAAATGGAGGAACTACTGCTTTGGAGGAAAAAAAAAAAATCAGGCTGTAACAAGGCAAGAGGTGGTGGGTGTTTAAGGAGTTAACTCCACAGCTTGGTAGATGGTGCCCGATTTCACTTATTTATATAAATATGTGTGGTGTGTGTATTTATGTGTGTGATTATGTATTCAACATGCACAGATTGAGAGAGGCGTTGATTTCTTATGGGGGGGGAGGGGAAAGAGACCCTGTGAAAGGAGTGAAGGGTGCTGGGTTTATCACAGCCACTAAAATAATGCTCAAAAGGCCCCCACTGTAGGTAACAGGGGCTCTCTCTCACTCTGGACCCTTCTAGCTGCCTTCCATCTGCTGTCTGCCATGCTGGGCTGGTGGTCCCCACTCCTCTGATTCTGGAACTTCCTAGCCTGCATTTTCACTCTCCCTTCAATCACCCACTCTTAGATTTTCCGTTCTGAGACCCTTTCTATCTTACACACACACACACAAACACACACACACACACACACACACACAGAGGCAAACACATGTTTCTTTGCCCTCCTCTTAGCTTTCCCCGTCACCCAGCTCCATCCTCTCAACTTGGAGGCAGGTTTCAACATGCTGCATGCTTTTTTGTTCCCCATTTCCCTTTCCTGGTTGTTATGCCTCTCAAAGGACCCTTGCCCTCCTTGTATTTATGGGGCAGCTGGCAGATAGTGCTTCTGTCTATACGATGGATTAAAGGAAAACAAACAGGAGCAGTAACGCCGATAACAAAGCCTGTCACAAGGGCTCAGGATTTGGTGTGACCAGCATCTCCGGGCTGTCTGTGTCCTGGAATCCAGCAAACTGCTTTGCCTGGAGGCATCTTAGTGGGTTTGGGTTCTGTTTTCTCTCCCTTGATAGGGACATTGCTCCACTAAGGAAAGTTCCCATTACTAGTAGTTTGTGTTTCTTGTGTGTGGGGGGAGGGGGGATGTGGTGCGGCTGGTATTTTGCAGGACACATATGTGCTGCAGTACTGGTCTCTTTTGGCCTCTCCCAGGGCTCCTGGCTCCGAGGGCGGTTGGAATAGCCATGGAGTAACTCGCTTTGTTTCCTGACACCTGTTAAGCTACATTTCTGAAGTGTGTCTGTGTGTATGTGTACTAGTGCCTTAGAGGCTAAACAAAACTTCCTGCCTCTGGAGACACTTCTCTTGCTGCCCAGCCTATAGCCACCTACCTCCCCACCCCCACCCTGGCTCTTTCATTCATTGCAGGGGAGGAGGGAGGTGGGGGAAGTGTTTGGGGTGTGGTCATCTGGGAGGGAGGGTGGAGCATCAGAATCCAGGAGTTTTTTTTTTTGTTTTTACTCTTTAAAATGGAGGCACGTGACCACACATGAAATCACTTGCTCTTGCCTGTGGCATTCTTTATGTCGGTACTTATGCATCGCCTGTACTTGGCTGATTGCAAACACTGGTCTTCAGATGAGTGGACTTGCTTTCTCTGAGTGTATTTGTGTATACAGCCGTGGATATATAAAAGCATGGGGTGTTTTTGTTTATGTGTATATGGTATGTTTTCTCAGTACCTCTGCAGATTTTTCATCGTATTTAGCCCCAACTTGTTTGTGCAACTGATCGAACCATTGATTTTGTTTGCAAATAAAAGGCCGAAACATTAAATTGTAGGGGAAGAATGCTGGAAATATCACTGCCACCAGATAGGACTGGATGCTACTTGTACTGCCTCTAACAAAAGGCTTGCAATCCCTGTATTGGCTCTTAAAAACAAACACAGACCTACTGTATAAGAAGTTAGAAGCGCCTCACTTCGGAATTGTGATTCCTGCCGAATCTGAGATAAACTTCAGTGTAAACATTCATGATAGTTCGGTCTTCGAAAATTGCTGATTTTAGGTCACAAAAAAATGTATTTTCTGTGTAGGGCCACAGTAAATACAAAGGTAAAACGTGTACTCTTGTTTCGTGGAACGAGAACCCCATCAGATCCCTTTGTTCTGCTCTTTCCTAGAATGGAATGTTTGCATCCTCTCCATATTCTTAAACCCCTACATCTTTGAAGCCCCAAGTTCTACCGTGCAAATACTCACAACGGTAATCCCTTACATAACAAGTCATTCCTGGGTATCAGGGATCACAAGTGGTGAAAGAAGCAGCAAAACACTGTCTCCCGCAAACCAAGAGTTTTCAGAGGAAATGAATAAGCCTTAGAAGATGTGCATACAGGTCTTGCCGGGTCAGAGACAACAAGGATCAAAGTCAAAGCAGAGGGTTGTAGTGCTGGAGAAGTTCATAGGACCTCGGAGCTAGATTTCACCCTGCAGCACTTATTAGCACTGCTTCCTGTAAGGCTCCGTGGTGAGAAATGAGTCCAAGGCAGGAAAAATCAGACACTGCTAGGGTTTCTGTGCGTGTAAGCGTGTAGGCCGCCCAGGTGATTTGCACAAAAGAGGAAGAAGAGGAAACACCACAATCCTGCTTTCTCAGGCCTGCACTGAGTTGAGTTGAGAACAGTGAAATATTCAGGCAGAGCAAGAGATCTTAGAGGCCCTGGTCACATAAAAAAAGCTCATCTGCAGAAGTTGAAGCCCAGTGTCCAGTTGAGTCTATTTGAATTCTTATCCCTACCACTAAAGGCAACAACTAGGGAGCATGGCCTGGGGAGAAGAAAATGGCCCATCTGGGATGCACTGGTGAGGGGTCGAACCAGTTTTTATAGCCCAGACATAATGTTGCATTTTCTTTCCTCACAGGGGGATTATTTCCAAACCAGCAGTCACAGGAACATGCGGCTTTTAGATTTGCTTTGTCGCAACTCACTGAGCCCCCAAAGCTGCTCCCCCAGATTGATATTGTGAACATCAGCGACAGCTTTGAGATGACCTACAGGTGTAAGTAATCGCTTCTACTTCTGAGATTTCTTTCTGCGATCGACCCGTGAAGAGAGGACCTGTGTGTAGGCGGTGCTGGAACAAACCGGACGAGTTGTCACTCGTCTTCATGAGAGAAAGCCCTCCGAGACAGACTTCCAGGGCCTTCTGAATGATTCCATCAGCTGGGATTTTAGATCCCGCAGTGCTAACTAGAATGGGTTTGCTTTTTCACAGTCAGCTAACTTTAAATGCCAGCACGGGGGCTACGTGGGTTGACTGCGCCTTCCCTACCTCACAGGGATTTTCTGGTTCAGTTGAGTTTCACAGGTAGGAAACTTCTGAGAGACGATGACTTAAAGGTTTTGACTTGGAGAACATAGATTAAAACCCTTGGGTCTTTTCTGTGCACAGTTAAACAGAGAAAATACCCCTGTGGCTTGGTAAGAAAAGATAACTGAGAAGGTGTATATTTCGTTTCCTATTTTTAGAAATGACCAATAATTATTTTAAAATGGATGCCTTGATTGATTCTAAAATGCTTGGAAGTGATCGATGGCTTACATAGTTTTCAGGCTAGCCTGTGAGCACAAAACAGAACAGAGGTGACCTCAAGAAGTAGAAAGGAGACGTGAATTTCTGCCATCCCAAAACCAAATGCATTATAAAATGCAGGCAACAAATACCATTCAGAGTTTTTCTGGCAACTAGGCCTGCAAAGGAAACCTGTGCGGTGGCATGATTGCTGTTTTAAGACAGGTGAAAGCATAAAATTTAATCAGTAGAGACATTTTCCCTCCAGGGATTAGGCTCAAGTAGGAATCGATGGCATAGAAGTGTGAGTTGAATGGGCAAGAACAACTTGAAACTGCATTAAATTGGCACCTTAGGCTCAGTGTGCCACTGTGGACGGGGTGACTTCTGCTGAGCTGCTGTGGACGGCAGAAGGCGAAAACTGTATTTTCTTCATCTCTTTCTCATATTCTCTTCATGGTGGGTTCTCAAGGGTTTGACGTGAACACGCTTTGAAGGCTCAAAATGAGAATTCAGCATTCTCCTATCCCTAAGACCACTCACAAGATAATGTACCTACACACTCCAAGAATTACAGTGATTCCAATTACTCAGCCATAAAAAGAATGAAATAATGCCATTTGCAACAACACAGATGGACCTACAGATAATCATACTAAGTGAAGTAAGACAGACAAAGACAAATCTCCTATGATACCACTTTTCTGTGGAATCTAAAAAAAGATGATATGAATGAACTTATTTATAAAATAGAAATAGACTCCCAGATATAGAAAGTGAGGAAACTTAAGTGAAAGGAGGAAGAGATAAATTAGGGGGACAGGAGGAAGGGATAAATTAGGAGTTAGGGATTAAAAGATATACACTACTATATATAAAATAGATAACATGAACACACTGTATTGTATAGGGAACTATATTCAATGCCTTGTAAGAACCCATAATGGAAAAGAATCTGAAATATTTGCAAGTAAATCACTGGGAAATATACCTGAAACACTGTATACCTGAAACACTGTAAGTCAACTATACTTCAAAAAAAAAAAAAAAAATACTAGAACCATTCCAGCTTCCATTTATTAAAGACTTACTGTGTGTCATAACTATGTTTAAGTATTCTATTGACAATTATGGTAACATTCATTACCATTTACTGAGCATTCGCTATGACCCTGCAACGCACTAATTGCTTTTCACATCTTGGTTTATTTAATCCTCACAGGAGCCCTGGTGCTCTATGTTATCTTCCTTTTTGAGATAAGGAAACTAAGGCTGCAACAGGTTATGTGACTTGCCCAAGGTGACCCACGATGTAAATGGTGGTCTTGGGACCCCAAGGTCCTTATTCTTGGACACTGTGACAGATAGACAGATCTCATGGTCACTTGATCACTTTTACTGAGATTACTCAAGAAACAAAAGCTAGTTTTCAGAGTCTTCGATTCCAGAGAAAGCACCTAAGGAGAAAACCTTATAATGCCTCAAATTGTATTGAATTTTATTTATTGAATAAATAAAATAGCAGTTCTGCATTTTGGTAAAGCTGAGCTTGAAAATCCTGTCAATTGTGTTACTCACTACCCTTAAAAAGAACTGAAGTTTAATTGTTGAATTGTAGTTCTGTGAAACCACCTCCCTGGAAAGCTAAAATAATATTGAGTAGGTATTCGGTTAATAGGTAACCTCTGATTTCTTTCTAGATGGCTAGCAGGGGGGGTCTTTACAGGAAACATTTAGGTGTGGGCATCAAGGTATCTGCCACCAGAGATTCTGCATAACCTCTTGCATACATATGCATATGCTAATTTATTTCCTGAGGCGAGGTGTCATGTCTTTTGTCATACTCCATAGCTTTTGTCATCCTCTCAAAGGGGCCCATTACTCAAGAAGGATTACTTGCTTAGGGAATCCTGAAGAATAAGGGGCTGGCAGGTGTATTCACTGTGGAGAACTGTCTACAACAGAGCTTGCTGGAAAACTGCTATTCTAGTGTCAAGTTGTTGACTGACAGGACAAGATAGTAAAAGACAAAAATGGGAGGAAATGTCCTAAGGCAAAAAGCCGGGCATTTCTGTATTGTTATCTTTACAGCCTAAGACTTGATCTCCAGTTGCGTTGTTGGCTATTTATTGAGAGGACTGAAATATGACACTGGCAATGTTATCCCGTGGTTAGTGAAAGTGGAATGAGTGAATCTGGCCTCTTGAATTTGATTCCTGCCATATACCAGTGTATTTAGGTTTCCATGAATTTGATCGCTCTTTAAATGTTTCTTCAAGGCTCTGCACTGAGATGGATGTTGGGGGAAAAAAAGAGATGATAAAATGTCCTTGCTCTTAAGTAGCTTACAGTGCAGTAGGGACACTGCTGTGGGAATTGCCTGAGAAGCAATCATGTTATCTTGTTCTTAGACCTTAAATTCTTCTCTTTCACAGCAGGATCTAAAAGGATACTGGGCAACTGGGGTGGTCAGGTGGCTTTGTAATCACAAGCCTGCCTGGAAGAGCCTCTGTTAACTTTCATATGAAGGTAGGGAACCCTTTGGAGCTATGTTCACTGTGGTCCATTGGTCTGACGAAAGGGACATCCGTCCCAGTTTGGCTTGAGTGAAAAATGTCAAAGGGAACAGAGAGGTTTTAGGCATGATGCATTAACTAAACATTTACTGAAAACTAAGACAAGGCATCTTATTCAGATTTCATAATTTCACAGATTTTTTTGAACTCTGGATTAGTAGCTAACTTTAAATTAACTACCCCAGTCTTATCTCCAGAAAATAATCAAATCAAATCTTTTCCTTCCATAATGTTTTCCATCCTTTGATTTTTTTTTCCTATACATTTTGCTATTCATGATCCCTCCACCAGAGGGTAGAGAAGCAAAGGAGAGGAAGAGTAGCAGGAACTATTCCTGCTACATATGTTAGCAACAGGGGATTAATTAAAAAAGCAGAGTGGTAGTTATAGGGTTAGGGATTCTGGGGAGAACATTACTAATGCCTCTGGCCAAGATGAGAGTTCTGTGTCTCCTTTACATTCCAACTTTCCCACTTTCCTTGTGCACTATCATTAAGGGATAAAGTCTTTGAATTAGCAACCCAAATGCTTTAGGATCTCCTCTAAGTATGCTTGTAAGCCCACAGGGGCAGGAGTTGAGGATTCTGTCCATAGAGATGGTAGTCTTGGGCCAACTTGCTATTCAGGTTACCTTGGTGCCTTTCTGGGAAATATAAATAAAGGGACAGATAAAATACTAACTGGGGTTTCTATTTGAGATCTGAGGAGTACTACTGCAACTTAATTCTTACCTTTCATTTATTCATCCCTTTATTTATTCAGCAAACATATGCTGAATACCTACTGTGTGCCCAGCACTGTGCTAGGAATGTAATGGCCAACAAAGAAGACATAGCCTCTTTTCCTTGTTGGGTTTACAGTGTAGTCTGGAGACCTCAAACTTCAGTGCACATAAAATTCACCCAAGGAGCTTGTTTAAAGCAAGACTCAGGGGCAGACTCTAGACTTCCCGAATCAGAATATTCAAGAGCTGGGCCTGGGGAGATTCCACAGCAGTTAGTATGGAGATCACACTTGGAGAAACATTTTAGTCTAAAAAGTCATTCCTTAGCAAGCACTTTTGAGCCCTTAACCAAGGTCAGGCATGGTGTTAAGCACTGGAAATGCAGACAAAAGTAAGACATGTTCCCTGCCCTGGAGGACTTTAATCACTCGTGAGTCCAACCATCCTGTAAAGAGTAAATTAAAATGTAAGGTTATAAGTGGTATTATAAGCAGCCATTTGTACGGAATGCTAGAGATGCATTGAGAAGGGGGCTGGCCTCTCTCTCAGAGGGTGGTGGTTGATCTCATGCCAGTGATACATAGGAGCTGTCCAGGAGGTCAAGGTGAGGGGGCCAGAAAGAGATAAGGCAAGTGTGCTCCAAGCAGAGGGAACAGCATGTGCGAAAGAAAAGAGAACTCTTTACCTAGTTTTTGCCCTGCTCTGACCTGCGGTGGCACTCCAGGCTGGGCCTCCCATTTGCCATTTATCAGAGGGTCCAGAAGCAGTCACCCCACGGCCATCCACAAGACACTTTCAACACAGTGTTTAAGAATCAGGGAATTTCACATCAAAATTTGGGTATCTTAGCTCTCTTGGAAATGTCAACCCATTTGGCAATATTGGACCCTGAGTCTAGGCAGCCCCAGTTGGCTAGGATGGGAAAAACCCATCAGAATGGCTTTCTGCTCAACTATCCTACTTTCTCATTTTCTTTACCTGCCTGGCACCTGGAAGCACCGAGTTTTTAAGCCGCACTTGATTTGTCCTGCAATGTTGCCTGCGTTGTGTGTTTATAGGTCAACTCTAGCACCAGAATGTGAACTGCTGTTCAGAAAGACCAAGCACAGCTATCTTTTGGTGTTGTTACGAAAAGCTGGCACAGGGCTATTCCCTCAATACAAATGAACGAATGTATCAGGGAATCATGTGGCAGAAAGATGCTGGGAGCCTACGTGATGATCAGGTGGAAGGCAGTTGTCAACTTCCAGTGGGTCTCCCTCTGTAGTGGTTCTACGTAGGAGGCAAGCAAGGGCATCCTAACAAGACATTGGGGACTGGCAACAGACAGTGGCCTCTTAGCTCTTGTCTGAGCAACCCTCGTCACTTTTAGAGCTGAAAACCAACAGTCCAGAGATTGGTTTTGCTTGACCTGCACAGCCCTTTTCAAAATTTGGCATAAAAATCCAAATTTCTGGCTTCTCTGAAAAAACTTAGGGAATCGGGCAAACCTGGACCCACATTCCTGCTCAGCTTCTGTTGTCAGGAGCTGAGAAGTGCTGCCCCATTTATGTATAAGGCATAATCTCTCGAGTTCACCAAAGTCTGAACCCTCTTAATCATACCTGTGGCCACTATAACAAAAGTACGTTACATGTCCAGGCTTGTGAGCAGGCCAATATGCTTACACCCTTTATATATACCCTTCAGCACCTGTGATTTCGTTATTCCATTCTAATAATTTCTATTCCTCGCTCTGCAACAAAGAGTAGAGGGGTCAAAAGGTATATAACTCCAGCTCTCAAAAAATTGGTCTATGGGAGTTCCCTTGTGACACAGAGGATTAAGGATCTGGCATTGTCACTGCAGTGGCTCAGGTCACTGATGTGGCTCAGATTCGATCCCTGGCCCAGGAACTTCCACGTACCATGGGCACAGCTAAAAAAAAAAAAAAAAAAAGTCTATGTAGAGTAATAACAAGCATAATGGGCTGGTGGCAGGGTAAACAAAGATTATTTTGAGACCTACCATGTGCCAGACACTTCACACATCTTATTTATGCTTTCTAATAATCTTGAAAGGCTAATATCCCCATTTTATAGATGATGCTACTAAGAGAAAATAATTGTCATCTCCGTATTACACCATCAGTAAGAGCCAAAGCTAATATTTGAAGCCAGCTTTGGGGGCTCTAAAACTCAGCGAGCTTTCACTCTTTTAAGATATAGGACTAATACGGACACACACACAAAAATGAAATGGCAGGAAAAGAGCCCGATACAAGAAGTGCCAGAAGAAGCGAAGTTTATGATTCCAGATTAAGTGCTAAGACTTCCGAGGCAGAAACAGATGGCTGTGGATAAGGAATGCTTCCTGGGGAGGTGGAATGGAGCAGGCATTGAAGGCTGGAGCAGGTTTTGGTAGGATGTGAGAGGAAGGTTTTTGAGTGCGTAGAGTCACACTGTTTCTCCTCTCATCTGTACACCTCTGCACACATCTGTTTTTGCAAGGTGGAGAGTCCAGCCTCTCACATCCGCGCTGTGCCCTTGGTTAAATGGCTGATGTCTGTATTCCTCTGGCTGATGTGACAAACACCTTCACCTCTGTCCTCACTTTGAGACACACAGGTCTCAACATTGTCTGTGGCTGACTCTTGATTCTTATGATAATATTGATGACCCTAAGGTTTTTTTGTGTGTGCAGAGAGTGTTTGTGAACATTGTTTTCTCTAGTTTGAAGACCTCTTTGGGATGCTCAAGATCAAGTAGTCAGATAGGTCATTTGGGAAACTGTTGAGATTCATTTATTTATTTGCAATGAGATCCTGCTGTATAGCACGGGGAACTGTATCTAGTCACTTGCGATGGAACATAATGGAGGATAATTTGAGAAAAAGAGTGTGTGTGTGTGTGTATATCACTGTATATATGAATGTGTGTATATATATATATATATATATATATATATATATATAAAAGTATGTATATGTATGATTGGGTCACTTTGCTGTATAGCAGAAATTGACAGAATACTGTAAATCAACTATAACAGAAAAAAAATAAAAATCTTAAAAGAGATTCATTTATTTGTTCATGCATCCCTTAAAGTAATTTTATTATTGCCATCCACGGAGTATATGACTCTGACTACCCCCTTTCATACCCCTGCAGATGGCATTCATTAATTACAGGGTTCTTTTCCACTGGATCTAGACATGGCCTTAAATCCCCTCTCGTCAGAGCATTCCAGGCAGCTACTACAAATCGGTCAGAGTTGAAGTGGATGCAAGAGATAAAACCTATTTGCCATTACAAGGCATTACACTAGGAACTGAGGAAAATAAAATACATTAGGCATTGATTCTTCCCCTGGGGGCTTGGGTTCTTACAGAGAAAATAGGCGTGCACAAAAAAGCTGATACAATGGCAAGGTTCTCTGCACCCCCCTCTCACAGTCACTCACACACACCTTCAGAGAAGGGAAGACCTTCCAGTGGAGAAATCAAACCAGGTTTCCAAAACCAAGAGCACTGGGACTGAATTTGGGAGGGCAAGTAGAATATAGACAAAAGAGGAACACACACACACACACACACACACACACACACACACACACACGTTTGATCAGTGGAAAGTCTATTGGATTGGGCTTTGAAGACATGGGCTCAAATGCTGAATTATTTTCTTGAAGTCATTGATGTACGACTTTAGAGGACCACCCCCATTATTATTTATACAGTGAATCTGCTACAATCGCTAAGAGTCCTTCTAGGGCTATATTTCTATAATGAGAGTGCAAGGAAAACTCTAGGAATAAACAGTTAAGAGAAGATGCTTTTGTACTAGGTTTTGTTGGACAGAGGCTCCCTAAATAGAGACAGTGAGAAAAGCTCTGAACCCTCCCCACCAAGTTACACAGCCAGGCTACCTCTGAATGCAAATACAGGGGTTTTAAGCTACCTGTGACCTCAGGTGTACTCATTCAGTATTCGCCAAGTATTTATGGAGTGCTCATTATTGTGAACAAACAAACAGAAAGCAGCCCTGTGCTCATGGAGCTAACCTGCTAATAAGTGATTCAGCTATCAAATAATCATACAAATGAGTGTATCATTATTGATTGGAAAGGATGTGAAAAAAAGGGCCACAATTTAATGAAAGCATATTATAGAGAAACCAGCTTTCTACCAAGAAAAGAATAGGTGTTTGAAGTGAGAACTAAAGGCTTTTGGTGATGTGGTGTTGGGTACAGGAGGAATATTCTAGAAGTTTTCTGAGCAAAGGGCTTGTAGAGGGAAAAGGGTTAGAGAAAGTGTGGGGCTGGAGAGGGTGGAAAGGACTAGGCATGGTGGTCCTTATTATGGATTTTGATCTTTAGCCCAAGAGTTGTGAGAGATGCATTGGACGCTTTTAACCAGAGAAGTGCCACAATCAGATTTCTGTTTTCTCACCCGGAATCAGAGGCTCCCTTTCCCACTTTCACATTCCCAGGAGGCTTTTTGCTAATGCAGCAATGACCTCTGTTCCTTTCCTCCTGTCTGGACGGGGCCTGGCAGACAGGCAGAAGGATGGGGCAGACGCTGGGGACAAGAGGAAGCTGATGACCGGGAGTTGCAGTGAGGTGTTGGATGTGGCTCCGAGGTGTGTCTGTGGATGTGCTCATGGAGAAGAAGCTGATCCAGCACAGGGCCTAGAAATCTGGTGAATGTGTGTGTGCAGAGGTCGAGAATCATCTAGAACTGCACTTGTTTCATCTACAGGGAAGGCTCCACAATGCTGCAATCAAGCCAAGCAAACTCACACTTTCCTCCACCTACAAATTACTTCCTCCCACATTCCCGTGTCCAAATTCCATCTTTCTGGTCAGTCCTGGCTCTTACAGCATCTTCTCTCCTAATATTTCCTTGCTTCCCCAAGTCCACACCCTCCTCTGCCCCCTGACCCTTTGTTTCTTCTCTGTGGCAACTGTCGTACTTAACCCTAGGTTTTAGTTACCTGGACCCTTATTTTAGCTGCCCAACTGGACTAAGCAACTTTGGGGCAGTGGCCTTATTTTCTTTAGCTTCCCATCACAGGCTCCACCAAGGAACAGTTTGTGATGGTGCTAATTAAATGAATGCATGAACAAGTGAATGAATGAATGTGTAGCTGTATATTATGTAACATCAGTGGCAGTGGTGAAAATAAGGCTGCATTATTGCTGTTTATGGGGTAGTGCTTTGATATTACTTGTTTTGAGAGTTCCAGGAGGCTGCATTGTAAATGCCATGGAAAACAATTTTAACTGTGTAGCTGGAAAGGGATGGAAGAGGAAAACCAGTTATAAGTCAAATCAAAAGCTCATTCCAGCTCTTTCTGGACTATTATCAATAAGGGTCCTAAAGAAGATATAAGGCTCCGTTTTCTTTCCTTTTTTTTTTTCTTTGCTTTTTAGGGCCCCACCCGCGGCATATGGAGGTTCCCAGGCTAGGGGTCGAATTGGAGCGGCAGTCGCGGGCCTACAGCACAGCCACAGCAATGCAGAATCCAAGCCGCATTCTGCTTGCTTCTGCTCTCAGCTCAAGGCAACGCCAGATCCTTATTCCACTGAGCAAGGCCAGGGATTGAACCCACATCCTCATGGATCCTAGTCAGGTTCATTAACCACTGAGCTACAAAGGAAATTCCCAAAGCTCCATTTTCTAAATAAAGGGTTTCTGATTCAAGGCCTGGCTGTGCCACTGATGCTTTGCAAGTCAATTGGGCAAGTCAATTCTCTTTTTTTCTTTCAAATGAAGGTAATGATTATATCAATGGTACAAGCTTATTATGAGGAGTAGATGATCATTGATTTCAAATCAGCTTCCCACTCTAATAAAGTGCCAGGAGGTAGGTATTTTTATTCCCCCGTTTTCGTAGATGGGGAAACTGAGCTCTCGGAGACAGTAAGAAGAAGCAACAGCCTGCGTTTGTGATCCCATCCCCAGACATCTGCAGGCTGGGCAGCTTTCTTGATTTCATTTCCTGCTGTGTCTGCCCACCCCCTCGTGGCTCCTGCAGCTTCCCTCTCATGGCAGCAGCCCTCCTCCCCTGGGGTCAGTGCCTGCTGCTTGTACCACACAGCCCTTTGCACATTCAAGGGACCCGTGCTGCTCAGTGCCAGCTGCAGTCAAGGTGTGCAGTGCACAGAGGTCACTGGAAATCTCCTTCTACCCCCAGTCACTCCTGTGACTTTGGTGTGTCAGAACTGGCTGTCTTGAAGGCACAGGGAAGCTCAAGGTCACAGGAAGTCCAGCTCTCCTGATGCAGGTAAAACCAGGATGAATGAGGCAGCTGGAGGCTATGACATTACATGGAATCTCTGGGATGGAAATGAACTTTCTGAAAATAACTTTTTTTTTGTGTTTAAAAGTTACATGTGGAATGTAGAAAGCCATGTGGACACAGACACCAAACTAATGCAATTTGTGTAATCATAGCACTAGATTAAAACATCTCATCTTTTTTTCTGAACATATCAGTTTAAAAATTAAGAATATATTTATATAATTGGCTAATGGTATGTATATAGCATGCGTTACTTTGAACAGTACACATTCATTTTTAATGTCTTCTTAAAAGCTCATTGTACATACATACTCTTATTTCATTTGTCTGCTTTTATTGAGTATCTAGTTTACTTCCAAATGTTTTTTTCCTAAAAATACTGCTAAAATATCATCCAATAAAGTTTAGTCATTTGTATATAGTACTCTGATTTTAAGAGCAAGGGGACAATTTCCAATGAGATCTAATTGCCTCTACAGGAATTGAAATAATTTGTTCAACATTAGATTTGACATTGACTTGTTGTATGACCTGGAGAAATGTATGTGTCCAGCCTGGTTTCCACATGTATAATGTGAAGTCATAATGCCGTACTTTCAGAGTTATTAAAACAGGTGAATGTCATTGCTGACATGGAAGAACTCTGAAAAATCAGAAGTACTAGGAACACACAGGGTAATATAATAGATGTTTTGTCTGTTGATACAAATGCATAATAAGTACAATGAGACTAAATCATTTTTAGTGTTTTCCTATAAGGGTGGTCATTATGAATCTACTTTGCGGATGGGGAAAATTGAAATCTTAAGGAGGCTAAGTTTGCCCTAGGTCCAAATAGGCAGCAAAACTATCTGGGAAAGCATTTCTTTTCATCTATGATTCAGTCCACAGATTAGACTAAATACATGGGCTTGACAGTGTCTTTAGCTTAAAACATTTACTGTTTATAGGACAAGGAGGCAACCTTAGGTGAGCAGTGAGCAGTCAGGGCTCTTTTGGTGGTGAATGATAGAAAGCTAGCTAAATAGTTTTGACTCCATGTACAGCTAGATGCAGGGGCTTGTATTATATCTTCAGGACTGAAATAAACCGTCCAGATTTTCATGCTTAGCTCTTCTCTAAATTGGCTTTACTCTCAGGCAAATGTGCGTTATATGTCAGATTCCACATATGCAGGTCCCAATGCAGCCAGCCTTCACTTACTCAACTCAAAATCCAGTGGAAAGGAAACTTCTTTTTTCCCATCAGTTTCGCAAAAAGACTGGGCCTGATACCACTGAATAAAATCAGGACACCTGCTCATTTCTGAACATGACACAGAGGCTAGCATATTGTCGTGTTTTGGTTGGTCTATGGCTAGTCACACGTCCATTCTTAGATGGCAGGACAGTGAGAAGGACCAAGTGAATTATTGGTTACGTTCAGCCCATCCAAACTACACGGACATTGTGGAGGAGTTCCTCCAAAGGAAATCAGGATGCTGTTACCAATGGAGAGTAGATGCTTAGGAGGCAAAAACACAGATGTCCTCCCACCACCCATCTCTTTAGAATGGAATATTCAGGGAGGCTGGAGCTAGACCAAGGGTCAATATGCTAAAGAAGAGAAGAACCACTAACAAGAGAAGAGCATACAAGGGATGCTGATGGGCCAGTGCAGGCAAAACGAAATCCAGGCATACTTATGAGTTAATCAAAGCTGTGAGGCATCTTTGCTAATCTCTGCTCAGCCAGAAGCAAACCTGTATTCATGGAACAGTTTTAGGAAGTGTTGTCCACCCACATGAGTGTGGCTGGGGGCTTCCTTCAGACCTCTCTGATAGCACATTGGGGCTGTCAGCCCTAAGATACCTGGGAATCTTGAGGCACTTGCACTCTCACCAATGACCAAGACCTTCCCAGCTTTTCTAAGACACTCAAGCTGCTGTGCACAAATTCTTTAACAGTCCCATTTGGAATCTTGGCTACAGTTCTGATAAGCCCACACCACCAGATGGTAGGTTCTTCTAATTGGTTCCATCTCTTCTAGTTTTTGGCAGGAATGAAGCCTTCCCTATGCCTCAAGACAGGATAGAGGGAGCCCAGATGAAATGAAGGAGGCTTTAACCTCTGTTAAACAGGCAGAGATCTTAACTTAGTTTTTGTTGAAGGAGAACAGACTGGTATGGTTTTTTTCGCACTAGGTCATGGACTCACCATTGACTGAAATTCTAAAACTAATGCTGACAGAACACAGAAGTATAATGATTGGAAAATGCTTTAGCTAGAAATGTCAACTGATCGAGGGGAAGGCATTCATCAATTCCATCTGATATTTACAGAGCATCATGGTAGATTAAATTCTTATTTGGTAATTATTCATCTCACCCCCAAAACTCCTTAGGAAGGGTATATCTCCCTGCCCCATTAATATTATGGTAATGTATAATACATAATATTATATGTATTGTATAATCTGACTTGCCTTATCAAATGGGATACTATTAGGCATGTTTCAAGAAAAACCATGAGAAGAACATGCTTCAGAGAGCCTGCTGGTCCCAGGAGAAAGAGAAATGTAAAAAACAGAGGTGTAGTAGTCAACCCACAGACTAAAGTCTGAAGCAAATCTTCCCAAATGACTGGCCAACCCAAGAACATATAGTAAATGTTCATTGTTACATACCACTAAATTTGGGGGTAGTCTGCTATACAGCAACAGCTAACCAATACAATCAATTACTATATATTCCACATTTTACTGGACACTAAGGAAACACTGGAGAATAATAGCTATGGTCTTGGTCTCCATGGAGCATATGTTCTATAGGGAACTAGGCAATAAATAAGTTTACAAGTAAAGAATAATAAGAGATTGTTACTTAGGTCCTAAAGAAAGTAGGAAGTGGTGACAAATCACTATTGCAGAGAGAATACCTACTTTGGATTAAGTGGTTAGGGAAAATGAAGGGCTCTGAAAAAATTCCTTGCAAATCAGGTCAGTTGGTTGTCCTAGAGCAGATGCTGGCTGGTCTGCACCATGTTGCATTGCAAGTCAAGGGCTCACAAATATGCATTTACTGCCAAGACAAGACAGCCACAGGACATGGAAGCCACTGAGAGCAGCAGCAGAAGCTAAGCCTTCCTACAGCATTCCTAACAGGTTATGGCATGGACATCCGTCCTGTCTCGGCTCTAGAACAGTCAAGAGTTGTTTCTGTTGCTTCTAAGGATGGCAAGAAATGTGTGTGTGCGTGTGTGTGTACATGTGTACATTTATTTCTTCTTTCACAGAGAAGGAAGATGAATGACACGGCTTCTAGACCCCCTTCCAAGTCTGTGATTATAAACTTAATAATTCTGCGATTTAAATTATGTGCGAAGGAAACACTAAATCAAAGAACTTGATATGAGCTCTGTGTCAAACTCCATTTGTTAATTGAGATGGTTAATTAGGGCACAGTCACTCTCGAGCAAGGAGGATATGCTTCAGCCATCCTTCACATATCTGGTAAAATGCATGGAGGTGTCAGAGCTTCAGGGGAGGGCAGAGAACATCTAATGCAATGCCTGAATTTAATCTGTACTCCAGACACTGAAAAGCAGGAGTTTGGGGGGATGAGCTTATGAGGGTAAATGTACAGTCTAGAATCTGGGTAGTTTATTTGCTTTGGGAAAATCACTTAAGATGCACTGACTACCTTAAGATGCACTGACTTCTTACTCCAAGTTCATTCGGAATACCTTAAAATAAGGTTTCTACTCTAATTATTCCAATGACCCAGTTTCTCTAGGGTTATGATAATTTCTCACCTGCAAAAATTACGTTTTTTTTTTCTTGGAGCACAAGGCCTCTGAGAATCTTCACACATCTTCCTAAGAATCCTTAGCTTTCTGATACCACACTCTCCCCACCCTCACTCCCTGGGCTCTGTGACCCCTCTGCGCCCCTTTTCTCCCCAGTTTCTACTCTTTCCTCAAGTTACTAGTCTGTTCATTTGGGGTTAAACATATCAAAGCCAGAAGTGGGCATCTTTCCTGCCAAAACCCTTGCCTACCCCTGATTTTATTTCTGTTGAATCACGTCCTCACAAAACGTAGGTCTGGTTTGAGTCCTCGGACTCTGGCAACCTCTCCGTCTAATACTGTAATCTGTTTCATTCCTGAGTCTTAAATCGGTCCCCACTTTTCTTCTTCATCAGACTATATCTTTAGCCTCCTGACTAGTCTCTCCATGCTATAGTCCACTTGCCACACAGTGGGTAGGTCAATTTCTCAAAGATTATTTCTAGTCACGAATCTTCTTTGTCTTAAACAAGTTGTCAGTGGCTCGCCATCTTGTTTGAAGTTCAAAATTAGCCAAGAATATGAGTCTTTCAATTATACAGTCTCGGTCCGCCTACTTTCTGAGACACATCAAACACCGCACCCTCCATTTTCCAGTTGAAGAAGGCTGCCCAGGGTTACCACAAACATGCCTCTCAATCTCTTACCACTTTGCTTTTGTTCACGCTTCTGCTTCTACCAGGCATGGTCCTCACCACCAATGAATGAAAGACGCATTCATCTTCCATCCGTTTATTTACTGAGTGTCCCTCTTATTAGACACTGGAGACGCAGCAGAGAACAGAATCAACCAAGTCCCTGTACTCTTCGGGTCTGTATTCTGGTGGACAAATAAATAAATAAATAAATGATTACACATCATGTTGACTTGTCTGCACCATGTCGCATTGCAAGTCAAGGGCTGACAAAGATGCATTTACTGCCACAGGACATGGAAGCCACTGAGAGCAGCGGCAGAGGCTAAGGCTTCCTAGAGCATTCCCAACAGACAGGTGATGGCATTGACTATCCTTCCTGTCTCGGCTCTAGAACAGTCAAGAGTTGTTTCTGTTGCTTCTAAGGATGGCAAGAAATGTGTGTGTGCATGCGTGAAATGCTACAAATACAGTCAAATAGGGTTTGGAACACAGAGTAGGCTAGAGAAGAGTTTTAAATGGGGACTAGGATTCTCTAAAGAGGTGATACTTCAACTGAGTCTTGTTATGACCCAAAAGAACTTTCTGCAATGATGGGAAACATTCTGTGCAGGAGTTCCCATCTTGGCTCAGTGGTTAACAAACCCAACTAGTATCCATGAGGACGCGGGTTCGATCCCTGGCCTTGCTCAGTGGGTTGGGGAATCTGGCATTGCCATGAGCTGTGGTGTAGGTCACAAATGTGTTTCAGATCCTGTGCTGATGTGGCTGAGACGTAGACCAGCAGCTGTAGCTCTGATTAGATTCCTAGCCTAGGAATCTCCATATGCTACGGGTGTGGCCATAAAAAGAGAAAAGACCCCCCCCCAAAAAAAAAAAAATCTGTGCTAACCTGTTAGCCACTAGTGACAAATGCCTACTGAGCATTTGAAATGTGGCTAGTATGACTGAGGCACTAAAACTTTAATCTTATTCAATTTTAAGTCGTTTAAATTTCAATAACCACATGTGGCTAATGGCTAGCATATTAGACAGCTAACAGTTCCAGACAAAACGAATAGCAAGTGTAAAGGCTTTGAAGTGTAAGTATGTGTATTCAGAGAATAAACAGAAGGCTAATGGGACTAAAGCAGACTGAACAAAGAATTACGCAGGGTATTTTGAAGGCCATGCTAAGGAACTGAGAGTGACTTAAAATACAATAAAAAATGTGGGATGGGGAGGGAGTAGGATGAACTGGGAATTGGGTGTTAATAGAAGCAAACTTTTGCCTTTGGAATGGATAAGCAATGAGATCCTGCCTGTACAGCACTGGGAACTATATCTAGTCACTTACGGAGCATGATAATGTGAGAAAAAAGAATGTATATATGTATGTATGACTGGGTCACGTTGCTGTACAGTAGAAAATTGGCAGAAAACTGTAAACCAGCTATAATGGAAAAAAATAAAAATAATTTTAAAAATAAAATAAAATCGACCAATGGGGCTTAAGTTTGGGAGTGGGTGATGTGATTTATACTTTTAAATGATTACTGCATTCTTCTGTGGAGAAGGGAAAAGTGATAAATTGATACGGAAATGATGTGTATCAGTCAGTGATTGCTGCATAACAAATAACATCAAAAATTTAGTGGCTTTTACAAAACTGTTTTTTAAAAAACAGTCATAGTCTGCAGACTAACTACAGTTCATATGTTTGGGGCTGGATCAGGCTGGATGGAGGGTTTAGGCCTGCCCCGTGTGTCTGTTTTAGAAGTAAGGGTGGAGAGACAGGAGTTAAAAAAATATCTGGTATTCTCATGGAGCATCATAGGAACATAACAGGTCAAAGGTCGTATCATGAAAGCATATTTAAAACCTCTTGTATTTTGTCTTCTAATATTCCATTGGCTCAAGCAAGACATGTAACCCTCCTGGGGCAGAGAAATGTACTCTGCCTTCTAAGAGGGATTACCACGTCTCAGGGCAAGAGGTGGAAAAGTGTAATGCTTCTCAGATATTCTACCAAACTGCTTCTCATTCTTGCTTTATTCATACCTGGTGCAACTGATCCCTTCCTCCTTCACTTTACTAGCTCCCTTTTTCATACTGCTTTTATTGGCCCATATGACTTTCCACCTTCTGCGCTTGGGGTAAGGTCGTATCTACTATGAAGACTCGAGATCTTTGAGGGTGGGGAAACAAAATTATTTGTATTTGCGACCCAACTGCTTGAGACAGATGCTTGAGAAATATTTTCAAGGCAGTATAATGGTAACAGCAAGGACACTGGAAGCAGCTTTATAATCTTGAATCCTATGTGATTTAAAAAAAAAAATAGCTTTTATTTAGATTTTTTTTTTTTTTTTTTTTGGCTACACCATAGCATAGGGCAGTTCCCAGGCCAGGGATCAAACCCAAGCCACAGCAGTAACAACATCAGATCCTTCACTATTAGGCCACCAGAGAACTCCAGATCATGTTCATGATCTTTACAAGTGACTTCACCTCGCAAAGCCTTGGTTTCTTGTTTTGTAAAGTGGCAGTAATAACACATTCCTCTTAGAGCAGTTGTAAGGATTGAATGAGATAAACTTGGAAAGTGCTTAGCGTAGGGCCTGGCATGGTAAGTGCCCAATAAATGGGTGCTCTTATTGTTTGTTCACTTTAATTGTTTGTGATGACAAGCTTCTCTGTAAATGCCCCCCAGAGCCTTCATCAGAAAAGCCACTGTTCTCGTTGAAATGAAGGGCATGGAAAATAAAAAACGCCGTGGACGGGATTTTGTAATTTAGTTAGGAAATATCTAGATCTAAGGCTTCTTTGATCTGAAAATGACAGCAACAACAAAACCCCAAAATAGAGCCACTTTGCTACTTGTTTCCTTTCACCATCTGCCAAGATGATTCCTTTTAGTTCTCCAGGTCTTGCTTGGAGTCAGCTGCCTTAAAATAATAAAATAAAATTTAAATCTGGCCCTGTACTTCTTTGGGAATGAGAAAGCAAAAGGCTTTAACTAAATATGTAGCTAGTTGCTGCTGGAATGAAATGTAGGGCAATGGTGACTAAAATGTTTGAGGAATGAATCGCAGTTGGAAAGTGAATTTTAGGATAAAGAAGAGGATTAGTAAGAACCTGACTTTTAAAAAATATTCGTAATGAGACAGTTTCTGAAATGTACTCCTCTGCTTTCCTGCCTTAATAAAAACTGTTTTGATCCTAGTTTAATATTGCCTTGACCATAGCGTTCTGACAAGTCCAGGGGGCACTGTAAACATAACGTGTCCAGGATTATAGATGAGAATGAAATTATAAAAAAAAAAAAAAAAAGAGTTCATGAAAGAGGTGGTAGGTTGACATAATTAGTTTGAAGATTTGGATGAAGTTTTCCAGGGAGTTCGTTTTATTTTGGGGCGGGGGGTCGTTTTAGGGCTGCACCCACAGCATATGGAAGTTTGCAAGCTAGGGGTCTAATCCGAGCTGCAGCTGTCAGCCTACACCACAGCAATGCCAGATTCAAACTGTATCTGTGAGCTACACCACGGCTCACGGCGACGCTGGACCCTTAGCCCACTGCGCAAAGCCAGGGATCAAACCCCCGTCCTCATGGATACTAGTCAGATTCATTACTGATGAGTGATGACGGGAACCCCCCCCACCAGGGAGTTTTGGAAGTTTTTTTCTCCAATGGCTGTGCCTGTGGTATATGGACGTTCCCAGGCCAGGGATTAAATCTGAGCCACAACCACTGCCTATGACACAAATGCAACAAAGCTGGATCCTTTAACCCACTGTGTGGTGCCAGATATTGAACCCATGCTTCCACAGAGACCCAAGCTACTGTAGTTGGATTCTTAACCCACTGCATCACAGTGGGAACTCTTCTAGAAGATACATTTGAAGAAGTAGACTGATTTCAGGCTAGAGAAGGCTTTGAAGACCAGTAAAAGGTATTTCAGAGATAGGATAATTGAAATTTCACAGCTGATATTCAAAAGATCTCTTTTTATATAAAAAAAGAATGTTTTATTTAGTAGTTATAAGAATAATCTTGTAAATCTGTCTTGTAAAATTGTTACCTTTATTTTCTCTATGCCAAATGACACAGACAAACCGTGTTTCTACATGACAGACATTAAAGGGTTTGTTTTTAAAGGGTTTTGAAGAACCCATCTAGTCTGTTTCCCATTAGAACTCTGATGTTTGGAGGCTAACCGCTTTTCCTTGGGGGCTGACGTAATTAGGGAAGGTTGCAGAGTCATAAAATGGATTAATGCTGGATTAAACAAAGGGGGGGGTTCTATTGTTCAGGATTTTGAAGGATCTTTAATATGCTAATTTGTTTTGTTCATTTCTCAGAGGAGGGGAGAGTATTATTTTCCCAATTTCATACTCCCACTTTTTTACTAAATTGCCTTTTAAAAACATGTGGGACTCAGTGCCTAGTTTGGTCCTGTTCTATATCCCCTGAACCTAAGGCCCAGAGTACAAAGGGCTTTGTCTGCTGGGTCATGACTCTTACACAGGCTGTCTGACCACCAAGCAAGGCCTCATTTCACTTTTCCTGGCTTCCTCTCAATTTTTGGAGCCAGTTCTACAAACGGATTTAGCCAGAGCAAGGAACTGCCAGTGATTTCAGAAAGGCACCAGCAGACCCAAGGGAAACACGTGTCAAACTGGCCCAGGCCAGCCTTGCTGCTGTGCTTCCTTTCTCATCCCTGCAAAGCCAGTTCTGAGTAAGCTATGCTTAGATATCCATCCAGGAATAACCTCAGCCTCTGTACTACTCCTGTACATGGTTTTTTGGGTTGTCCTTTTCTTTTTTTTTAGCCTCAAGTTGAAATGCACTGCTTTTAATGCAACATGTAAAGTTAGTATCAAAAAATTAAAGAGGCAGTTTGCACAGAGAGGCTGAGGAAGTGCTGACACATGGTCGGGAGGGTGACAAGACTGGGTGGAGGCAGTTTGAAGCGGCCTGAGGCAGCAAAAACTCATTTTGCTCTAGGTCTTTATCTATTCTTACTAATACTAGAAATCTGGTGATTGGACCCATTGCACCTTGGGTAACTGGACTTTGGGCTTCACCCCCAGGTTACAGGAATAGTGGTGCCATACTTAAAGATTATGTGCAAATGGTCTGGAAGGCATTTCCAGTGAGAATGCTCTGAGAAGCAAAGTCATAGACTGAGTAAGGCTCACTGTCTACCCCCAAACATCTAACAGCCATCTCTCGTGTGTGCGTGTGTCTTTTTAGTGCTGTACCGCTGGCATGTGGACGTTCCCAGGCTAAGGGTCAAATTGGAGCTGCCATTGCCAGCCTACCCCACAGCCACAGCAACGCAGGATCCGAGCTGCACCTGTGACCGACACCACAGCTCACGGCAACGCCGGATCTTTAACTCACTGAGCAAGGCCAGGGGTCGAACTCACATCCTCATGGATACTAGCCGGGTTCATTACCTCTGAGCCACAGTGGGAACTCCTAACAGGCATCTTTGGAAAGAATTGCTTTTATTCTCTGTAGCTTAGGAGGCCAAATAAAGACCAGTGAAAAGGAGATTTGTCTTCACAGATCTTGGCTCAGCATAGCAGAGCCTACTCTAAGAGTGTGAACTCTCTAGCAGTGCAGAGGGTTCCCGTTATCTGGTTCTGGGCATCTCATAACCAGCATGGCTGTTGGAAGCCTGGCCCTTTTACAGATTATCTTATCACCGCCACCCTGATGAGCCAGCACCTGTGATACCACTTGTGAGAAAGGTATCCCTGGCTTTCAAGCTTGCCTTCTCAGCATCCCTGATCAAGAAAGACAAATCTTTCTGAGCCTGGCACTGATGAATGCTGTGAAGTGGGGCCATGGACTGAATTGTGTTCCTCCAAAATCTGTCTGTTAAGTTCCTAATCCCCGAGGGTATGGAATTCAGAGATGCAGTCTGTGGAGGAACTTTGGGTTTCGATGAAATCATAAGGGTGGGGTCTTCACAGTGGGATTCGTGCCCTTATAGGAAGAAGTACCAGAGAGCTTGTGCTTGTGTTCTCTCTGTGTGTCTATGTCTCTGACTCTCTCACTACACACATACACATACACACACACACACACACGCACAAAGTCATGTGAGCACACAGTGAAATAGCAGCCATCTGCAAGCCAGCCTGAGGACTCTTATCAGAACTCAGTCAAGTCAGCACCCTGATCTCAGACCTCCAGCTCTAGAACAGTGAGCAAATAGATCTCTGTTATATAAGCCTCCCAACCTATGATACTTTGGTATGGTAGCCTGCACAGATTAGTACAACTGGTAGCTGAGGTATTTCCCCTATGATAATGAAACTACTTAGATGGTGGACAGGAAGCAAACAAGCTTAAGCAAAAGGGTGGAGGGTGGTGCCTTGGGGAACTAGAGAGAGTCCTGCAGGCTAGACCTAGCATTTAACAGTTCTGTAGAGGGCTGGCCCTATGCCCAGCCTCCTCCCACTTCTCTTCATCTCACTAGACCAAGAAAATATGCACATCTGTTCTCCACAAATACTCTGAATTTCCCCGCCAACGCAGATCCCCGGGAAAACCTAACACAGGCAGAACAGTGGAAAAGATACATAAGCTATTTGGTGCTTTCTCGGGAGGACAGCTGATTTTTCTGACACCTTCTATCTTGGTCTCAATTTGTTCCTAGTTGGTGAGCCACAGTGCAGTCCAGAGGCAAGATGCAATTAGGACAATTGGGCTTAAGCCTTGGTTCTGGCACTGATTATCCATGTGATCTTGGGCAACTCAGGAGTCCTATCCTTACTTCAAGCTCCCCTCCACAGCCCAGCTACACACACAGCCCCAGTTCCCCCTTGGATCCCTTGTTTAATAAAGAACCATAAAGAGGAGTGATTATGAACTCAGACTTTGGGGACAAACATCTCATAAATTCTACATCTGCTGCTTCTCACCTGTGAAACCTTGGACAAATTTAGGTAATAGCTCCGAGTTTCCATTTTATAGCCATCAAATGGGGTTACCAACCGTGTCATGAATAGTCATCCCAGGCACAGAATGAAAGATTGCTCGTGAAAAGTTAAGCACAGAGCCTATGATGCTTAGTAAATATCTTCAGTGCCACAGGATAACTTGCAGGCCCCCAAACTCCTGCTGCACTACCCCTCTAGGCCCTGGCTATGCTGTCCTGAGAAACTCCTGGTCACCTTTTGAGTCCCCAGTAAAAACCTGTCGAACTCAAGGAAGGCTTTCCTGATTCTGCAGGTACTGGGTCTAATTCTCTCAACGAAGAAGAATTGTGCCTTTTTTCAGCCATCATTGCTAATAACCCATTGTGCTGTGAAGAATTTTTAAAAGATTGTCTTTCTTGCTGGGTCTCACATTTCTACAGAGCCAAGCTCATTGCCTTTTTTTAAACCAGTTCTTAACCAAGTTAGCATGGCCTTCATTACACATTAAGTATTTGAAAGGTGGCCACTGGGCAGCTGGATGGATAAACGGACAGATGATTGAGTGGACAAATCATGACCCACCACATCCACTTCTGAGGCATAAACATGTAACCATTCCCTTTAATTTTGCATCAGTTTAATAATTCTACGAACACCTTCTGCAAGACCCGCATTTGGAGTCTTTGTACATCATTCATGTGAACCAGTCGCATGAATCTCACTTGATCTTCACAGCGGCCTTTGAGGAAAATGAGAAGGTGAGGATCTGATTTTACCAACGAGCGAAGACCCAGAAAAGTTCAAGATGACCCTAAAAGGTCACACAGCATCCAGGAATGTGTAAAGACCTGGATTTCAGTCTTCTGCACACTACTGGTTTGTGGTGTGACCTTGACGTACACATGTCTCTTCTCTGGGGTTTGGGGTGATCTCTGAAGTCCCTTCTGCCTCTGGAGTCCTGTGAGCTGGAGAGCTTATCAGCTGGGAAAACCACAAGGCTGGCTGTTTCCAGATCTCCCTCCATGAGGGAGCACAGTGTATGCGCTGGGAACCCATCAAAGTGCTTGGATGGCATGGAGGACAGTTATCACATGCCTGGTGGATCCTTCCTAAGCTGGCAATTAAGCGTTCCCATGCCAACGGAAGGGAAGAAAATTTAAAAACTAAAGAACCAAAATCAAACACAAAAGCCGAGTATGATATATGTCTGATGAAAAATATTCTACTGATTGCAACATGCGTTACCATATTCGAGGGAAAAAGTAAGAGAAAACTTGGCTAGTCTTTAATGGTGGGAGCCTAGGACAGATGAAAAAGGAAGAGAGACTGGGTCTGAGAAGATGCAGGGGCTGGGACGGAAGCAGGCTCTGGGGTCAAATTCCCTTGTTTGTAACATCTGTCAAAGAATAGCTTGTCCTCAGCAACCCAGGAAACCAAGCAGGCCAGGAAGAAGCCTTCTGCTTTTTTCAAGGTTCTGCCACTCCCACCAGCACCAGGAGGCCCAAACCAGCAAGACAACAACTCTCTCTTAATATTCAACTGGGTTTGTTTTCAGTTTCCTGCCAGCATCCCGGATCCCCAGAGTGCCTGCGTGGCTTTATTTTGTCATCCGCTGTCTGCTGACTGGCCGCCCTGCTAATGTCCCCCCAGAGGGCTTGCTTTGTGGCCCACAGGGAGGAAGACATCTGGGTTTCTGGGGAAGCCCCCACCAGTGCCGGACTGCAGAGCTTCAGGAATCGGGGCAGGGACTTTCAAGGAGCCTCGGAAAGCCCCTTAGGCCCTGAGAAAGGGAGGGACTGAAGCAGATAAGGGAGATAGGGATTACAGGCAAGCAGATGGAAGCTAAGTAGCTGTGGCAGCTTCTTATAAAGAAATCACAGCTGGAGATGTGTTCATTAAGTCCCCTCAGAGGTTCTCTGTTCCTTTTTCCTGTACCCCTACATCTTGTTCATCAGCCAGTCTGTCAGTACTAGCTACACAATATTTTTGGAATCCAAACACTTTTGGCCCCCTAAATCCACTGCTTCCTCATATTCCATACCAATACATTCTTTTCCCCATGTCCCTTCACGAACCTCTAGCTTGCCTTCTTGCCTCCTTCTTCCAGGTCATGTGCCACCCAGAGGCTAACAGGATCTTTTGAAAGGATTAAGCCAAACTTGACATTCTTGTCTAAAAAAAAAAAGCCGCTGTACCTCAGCTCCCAAGGCCTTCTGTGAAGCTATCCGTGTGCCTTCTAGGGTTAGCTCTTATCCTACACTCATGGAACTCGATTCCAGTCTTCTGGACCTTCTTTCCATCACTTGCACAGGCCAAGCTGCTTCCTGCCTCAGGGCCTTTGGACTGGCTGTTTCCTCCTCTTAGATCCCATGGCGGCTGGTGCAGTCTCCTTATTCAGATCTCAGCTCCCATGTCACTTCCTCAAAGAGAACATCCCTGAACACTCTATCTAAAGGAAATACCTAACTCCTCTACTTCAGAGCTCTTTATTCCTTCAAAGCATTTTCTTAATTAGTAATTCTTTTGCCTATTTACTCATAGTAATTAAGGCCTCTCTCACCCACTCAGGGCAAACTCCATGAGAACAGGATCTACTGCTTCTCATTAGTTGTATGCCCCAGAGTCTAGCCTGGACCTGGCCCAGAGCAAAAGTTCAGCAAGCATTTATCATTTATATGAATAAATGAGCGATTGAGCAAGTTCCTGCAATGTGTTCTCCCTTTGTGTCTAGCATTGACGTCATCCCTGGGGATACAGAAATGAACATGACAGGAGCACTGCTCTGAGGCTGCTCTCAGTCTAATGAGGGAAGCTGAGATGCCAACGGTTTCAGAGTAAGAAGTATAATAATACACTCACGTACCATTGTGATGATAACAGTGGCTAATCCTGAACATTGATTGTGTGCCCAGCACTGTGCAAAATATTTTGCATGGTTTTTTTTTCAGTTAATCATCACAATAACCCCATACATTATCATGATCACATTTAAACTATGTAACAACCCATTCAACAGATGCAGAGATAAAGACTCAGAGAGGTTCAAGTAACTTGCCTCTGGGGACAACTGGTAAGTGGCTAAGACTTCAGCCTGGCATCTTTACTCTATCCGTCTTAAGCACTGGGCTAGTGATTCTCAGAGTGTGATGCTCCTAGACAGGCAGTGACCTCATCACCTCGCAACTTGTTGGAAATACCAATTCTCAGACCCCACTCCAGACCTCCTGACTCAGAACTTCGCGGATGGTGCCCAGAAATCCGTTTTAACAAGGCCCCCTGGGTGATGCTGGTGATACTTGCTAAAGTTGGAGAACCACTGCCCACTGAATGACTTGCTTTATCTGGATAATCAGAGTGGAGTCAGGATTTTTCCTGTAATGAGTCCAGTTTCAGCTCAAGCTCTGTGAGTATGGAATATTTTCTGATCCTGAGCTCAAGCAGCCACACTGTGACCTGAATTGAGCCAGCGATCCCGGCTGCTCCTGGCCCCTAGTACCTGCAGCATGTAAAACATCACCCAGATGTGCAGCCCCTGTAAAGAGAGCTGATCTGAACAAGATGGAGTTGGTGACCCTATGAACCTCGAGAAATGAGTGTCACCAAGAAAAGAGAACAGGGCCCAAGACAGGGGACCATCCTAAGAAGCTCTCTTCCAAATGCAATCGACTGGTTGTTCAGCAACACTTCATGGAAGATTTATTGCTGTGGCAAAAGGTCATTTATGTAATGATAATAAATCATGGTAATAAAAAATAATCACAGTACAAGTAAAAATAGTCATAAATTTTGACTACATTGGTACCATTTTGAGACATTTTCACCTCTATTTTCTCTCTTCAAAATCTTTCCAGTCATGCAGAGTAGAATAGGACTAAAATTTTTGTGCCTCTCTCTGGCCAGTGAAGAAGGAGAATAAAGAAATGTGTCTCAGGGTTTATAAGCCTAGTAGTAATGACAGCTAATGTGTGATGAGAGCTTATGTGGGCCAGGCTCTGTGCTACATGTGTCAAGCTCAGCTGAATTTCATGAAACCTCTAGACTTGAGGCTTCCAGGCACCCAAGTGGTCAGCTTCAGCCAGCAAGGTTCCTTTACTTTGACTTCACTCCGGACTTCCTCAAACTCTCTAGCCATTTGTTTATTTTATTCCTTCAACTTCAATTTCACTCAAATGCCATGCAGAGAAGGTGAAGGGCACAGAGATGAATGGCTAACCCACAAGCTGCTAGAGGGGCACGGAGAAATGCTGTGTCACCGAAGGTGGATCTTACAGGACAAAGGCAAATTATTTACCATTTTCAAGGTTGCCAGATACAAGATCCTCTGGAGTGCTTTGAGGTTTAAGGTTGGTGCATGAGAAAGGATAATTTTGTTTCTGATCAAATACGCACCACCAGGCCATCTATGGAAGTCGCTGAAGTGAATGAGTACTCCATCAATTTGCCTTCATGGGAGTGTGAATGTGGAAGGAGGCAGGGAAGGTGTGTCCAGGCAGAGGGAGGATTCAAGGATGGGAGTTTTCTAGAAGTCGTCCTACAGGATCCATAGTTCTGACCCTGATGAACTCTGACTTTGGGCAATCCTCTCTAACCATCAAATCCTCTGCTTCTTCTTTCCAGAGCTAAGGACAGGGATTCTTGGCTTGCCTGCTGCATGGGGGCCTTTAAAAGTCAAATCTGAGAATTAGTAATAGTAACAACAATAATATGAATGGCTAACATCTATTGAGCAACTAGATGCCCTCCTCAATCCTACCGGCTTATTTAATTCTCAGAGGACCTCTTCTCAGCAGTTACTATTTCAGACCCCGGTTCATAGATGAACAAAAAGGGGGACAACATTACTTCGTACTTACTTGGTCACTCCTCCAAAATGGAGAACCAAGGACATGAATTCAGGTCTGTCTCATACCCAGACCTATGGCTATTAAACCACTGTAGCCAAGTTCAAAATCAACTGGGAAAACCATAAAGACTGAAACAGTAAGTCAGGAGATTAAATGGGTGAAATTCAAAGGGAAGGAAAGTGAAGGCCTGGGATTAGAAGCTGTGAGCTTGGCTTCTGGGACGGAAAGTATTTCCAGATACGAGATGCTCTACAGAGTTACCACAAGAGTCCAAGCTAAGCAGCAGACCCCAGATGGTGAGTTAAGATTTAAGAGTCAGAGTTAACCTGCAGGAGAAAGGGCTCATGCAGGGTGACTGATACATTCTATAAACTCCAGAAAGCAGCCGGGACTGGAGACACACACACTGAGAAGCAGAGGTGGTGTCAGGGAGCTGCAGAACCCAAAGGCCATTGAGTTTTTGCTATAGTTCCAAGGGGACATTTCATTTAACTCCATTCCCAGCCACCTGGTAGCAGGCGTGGGGGTTCTTCGGAGGGCTAATGGCTTCCACCTCTGGCTCAGTAGGTGAGGGGACATGGTTCTCCCCAGGCAAAGAGGAGCTCAGGCTTGCTGCTCTCCCCTGAGCTGGATAAGGACCAGCTTGGGAGGTGAGTTTCTGAGCATCACTTGAGAGTAACTTGAGGGACCGACTGTTACTTCACTGCAAAATTTCTAATGCCTTCAGATACATCTCCATTGATCAAAGCTAAGAACAATAATGAAAATAATATGAGAGTCAGTGTCTATTGAACTCTCTATCAGGGGGTCCTTTTAAGGCATATTTTAGGCTCTAGGCATTTTTCAAGTCCTGCCTCTCATATCATGTCAAAGATATCCCAGGGTACCCACATCTCACATTAACTATGACTTATGTGAGTTGAGTGGTGTGGATGTTAGTTGACATTATGACAAGTTTTATAGTCGTTTAAGTATTTATTAATTTGATACTGCAGTTTGTGTTTAATATTTCAGAGAAAATGTATTTATTTTTCTTGCTAGAAATCCTTTTTCAGGTTCTTCAATCAATCAGAGGCCCTAGACACTGTGCTTGTCATGCCAAAAAATAATTTTCTGATTACTGTGTGCTTTTTCATGCATTGCCAGCAGATAAGTGTGGGGACTCTGGAATTAAACTGCCTTGGATTGGACTCCTGGGCCCCACTACTTATTAGCTGGGTGATCTCTGGCAAGTGCCATAATCCTGTCTCTGCCTTAGTTTCCTCATTTGCAAAACAGTTATTGCGAGGATTAAATCAGAGAACATACATACAAAGCTTAGAACGTTGCCTATAACACTGCATGAAAAGTTGGGTTCTTATTTTATTATTATTTTTTACAGTGTCCCCATGTGATAGACACTGCAGTGGTTGAAGATGAGACTAGAAAGGTTGTGATTTGCCAAACTTCGTAAATGTGTAGGAGGGATTCTGAACAAAGATTACCTTTTTAACCCAGTAAGCATTTGTATCAGTGACAGGTTACGTAAGGTAGCAATGACTCCCACACTGCAAAGGACAGATGAACAGTGAGTGTATCTCCCATCCATGCTACAAGCCCAGCTCAGGATGGCACAGGGGCATTGCCACTCAGATGCACCGAGGGGTCCAGGCTGGGAGAGATTCCTGCCTAAGAAATGCTCCCATCAAATACATGTGGCAGGAGGTCCTGCTGTGACACAGTGGGTTAAGAACATGACTGCAGTGGCTGGGGTTGCTGCAGAGGTATAGGTTTGATCCTAGCTGGGCACAGTGGGTTAAAGGATCGGGCATTGCCACAGCTGTAGCTTGGATTCAGTCCCTGGCCTGGGAACTTCTGTATGCAGCATATGTAGCCATAAAAATATATGTGTGTGTGTGTCTATACATACACATGGCAGAACACACTGGCTCCTCAAGCTTCATCTTACAGGTAGCTGACAACACTTCCACTCACAGGTCCTTAAACCAAGTCAGTGTCAAGGCTGGGCTGAACTTCCACAGGGGCGGGGAAGGGCAGTGACACCATGTGACTAGAAGGATAACTGGGGACTTTTAGGAACAATGCTAGTGTTATTTCATAAGGAACTTTTGAGGAGAAAGTTAATGAATCCATGTAAATGTCTAAGAAGACGGCCTGGAACATAGTAAAAGCTCCTTAAATGTGAGGTGTTAATTCGCATTAGTTAATGAATTGTCTCCTGTAACAACGCTCCTGTATCAATATTTTCCACCTGACTCTCTTGTTCATGGTGTCCCTCGCCCAGGGATCCGTTTTGCAGACCATCTGCTCCATTTTGTTCTCAAATCTCCCTCTCATCCTATCATCTTTCAGTGATTCCTCACTGTCTCACAGCGTAAAGTTCAGACAACCAAGTAAAACATCAGAAGGCACCCCGTCATCCGCTGCCAACCTACTGTGGAGTTTTCTCTCCCTTTCTTGACACCTTGGCTCTGCTCCAGCTGGAAGGACCTACTCAGGGTTCCCAAAATCAGTCTTGCACATCCCTACCTCATACTTTGATGGACACTCTTCCTTCTCACGTGACATCCCCTCCCCAAATGCATCTTCCCTTTCCGGGTTCCTGGAAGCCCTACGGTACAGTTTCCCACCTCCTCCAAGGAGCCTGCACCTCCACCCCAGTCCACAATGATTTCATTCAGAGCTAAACAGCCTCAGTATTCAGAAACTATACCACTCCTTTGGCACTGAACTCAGACTGATATGAACATTTTGTTTTATCTTTTTATGCTCATATGGCTACTGCTGAAAGAATACACAGTACAGCATCAGACAGATGTTGGTCTAAATTTCAGGTCTGTCACTTACTGACCTTCAGACCCTGTGTTTCCCTGAGTTTCCTGATCCTTTCCTGCAACAGTGGAAGTGACTGTATCGACCTCACAAGGATTGCCAATCCACTAGTACCTGGAACAGTACCTGACACGTAACAGAAATTTCAGTGCCTGTTTCCTGAATGGATGATTGATTATTATTCACCACTAACCCTTACCACGTGCTAGTTTTCTCCAAAAAGTCTGTTTCTTAAAGACAGGGAGTTTGAAAAGTAAATGTTCTTCGGAAAAGAAGTCTTAAGCAATGGTCCTCAAACTTTAGCATGAAAAAGAAAGAAGATTTTTAAAAATGCTGATTGATGGAATCTAGATTTTATGAATCAAAAACTTTGACACAGAGTCTGAAAATCTGTGTTATAGCAAGCGTCCTAAATGATAGTGATGCTAGGGTCTACAGGTTATGCTTTGAGAAGACTTACCTTGGGATCGTTCCCCCCTTGAGTGGATACAAATCCCACCAGGTAAGTCTCGGCAGGGCATGCCATCCAGAAGGGATGGTCCTCCTGGACCAGCCTCTCCACTTAGATAATTCATTGAATTCCAGACTAGAGTACTTCTAACAATCAGTTCCTTAGAACTGGATTCATCTCTGTCCACTGAATGGGTATAGTGTGTGCTTTTCTAAAGGGCACTAGGTTTGAAGTGAAGACAGTGATGATTCTTTTGAGTAGACCTCTCTGAAAATACTTGATTTTATCTTTCTGAGTAGTATCTTTTTTTTTTGTCTTTTTTGGGGCTGTACCTATGGCATATGGAAATTCCCAGGCTAAGTGTTGAATCAGAGCTGCAGCTGCCAGTCTATGCCACAGCCACAGCACTGCAGAATCCAAACAGCATCTGTGACCCACACCACAGCTCACGGCAACACCAGATCCTTAACCCACTGAGCAAGACTGGGGATCCAACCCGCATCCTCATGGATATTAGTCGAGTTCATTTCCCATGAACCACAACGGAAACTCCTCTAACAAGGGCCTTCTGTTGAGCATCCAGTTCAGGGATCTGTACGCTGGTGGCCAATAACTTGCTGATGGAGGGGGAAATACAATTTCCTAATTGCAAATCCAGTGGACCCGAGATTCAAGATCGAATGGGTCTCTGGAGGAAAGCATTGTTCTCAAAGTCAAAGATCATCCATTAAACCTGTCTGATAGTTGATAGAAGCCCAGGGAAAATATTTGCTATCTTTTGGCAGTTCTTGGATAAATAGTGAACAGACACATTCGGTCTTAGCAATGTCAGCTCAGGATCTTTCAAGGATTCAAGTATTTACTTAACTGAGGTACTGCCCCTGGGACAAACATCACCTGTTGAATTCCAGAGCTTAGCAGTTTATTAGAAGTATACACAATGCGTCTGCTCAAAAGAGCCAACACATCCAGTTGCCATGATGATTTACCTTTTCCTTCTTTCTTTGCAGTCTAGTGCAGTGGTTCCCAACTGGGGGTGATTTTGCCTCCTTCCCTTTCCTGGGGCACACAGAGCAATGTCTAGAGACATTTCTTGTTGTCACAACTTGGGAGTGGGTGGGGGACTACTGGCACACAGGTAGAAGCAAGAGATGCTGCCAAACAGCCCTTAATATGCAAGACAAAGCCCTACCACAAAAAGTTATCTTTTATAAAACGTCAACAGTGCTGAGGTTAAGAAACCCTAGTCTAGCTTCTTGCATTGTCTACGTTCTGGGTGCCTGTCCCCTCTGACATTTCATCGTACGAGATTTAAATGGGTTATTTGAAGCATTCCTTGCTCAGCATCAACTCCAGTTGGCTTCCCATGCGTGAGTAGACAATGCATGCGGGATACGAGTAGTTCCCGTTCCTCCACTCCTCAAACCTCAAACAGCTTTTCTGTGGTGGAGCAGTAACAGGCTTTGTAGGATTTTGTGTGGCAATGTGGAAACCTGTCACTGGCATTTTATGAACCAATCATCATGGCTCTCCCTCTAGACGGAACCCAAACCACCATGTCCTCGGCTGGCTTACTGTAGGATCCAGGCATGGGTTTCTCCAGATACGATCCTCACCACCAATTCCCTGGACTGGCTAGAAAACAGCTCAGTAAATAAAAGAATCTCAACCTGGCGCTTTGATGGATGAAACTTTGTTAGCTGTGACTGCTGTGTAGAACGGACAGGATGGAAGCCAGCTCCCCTCTCAGCTTCTCATCAATAGTCACTCAATGCTATAAAACAAAGCCAGTCCTATGGGCAGTACTGAGCAGAACTGTCCTGTGCTTAAAAGGGTCCTGGGTTCAATCCAACAGGGCTGGGTTTGAGGCTTGGCTAGTGGGTCTGTTTCTTTATTTGTACAATAGGAATATTAATTCCCATCCTGGGATTGAGAGGACCAATAAGATCATTGCTCTGCTATTCTGTAAATTGCTCTCCAAATGTAGACCTTAGTATTAGGAAATCTCCCAAACTGGCCCCAATCTGTAGAACCATTTTACAAATCACTGTATTATAATTTGAAGAAATATTTTTGTGACTGCAGCAAATCAGAAAAATGAGGCCAATAGAGTGATGCAAAATGTATATTTTATGGGCCTCCTTTGTTCTGAGGTTATGTGCATTTTCTTTTTTGTAGTTCAAGCGCCCTTTCTATTATGAAATACAATAGCAGTAGATTGCAAGATGTTTTGTTTGGTTTTAAAATACCCTGACATGAAAATATGAAAAATTAACATCCTATGTCATTCTCTGAAATGTCTTTAAATTTTTTCTGGTCTACAAAACCCATTGCAAGGGAACTCGGTGATTTCACCTCAGCGGGCATGTTAGATTTCACCTCAGCGGGAATGTTATGATTGCTGGTGATACATCGTGCATAAGTTTGTATGCATGTGACCTGGATGTGTGTGGCCTGCTTGCAAAGGACCTTTCATACAATTTCCTAATCCAGACAGATCTCATTTGCCAAGGATCACACTGAAATGCAGAGAGGGTGATGGATGTGCAGTGTAGAAAAGTAGAAAGGTCAGCTGCTTTGGACTCGGGCATAGCTGATACCTGCTCTGGGCTCAGCCGCTGGATGACCTGTTAAACACATGGCAGTGCTGGACCCTCCTGCAGAGTTTCTGATTTAAAAGGTCTAGGGTGGAGACAAGAATCTGCATTCTTACCCACTTCCAAACAATGCTGACTCTGCTGTCTAGGCGCCACCTGTTGGGAACCACTGGGCTAAATGTTCCCTTCTCTTCTTGGCCAACAGTTCACTCTTGTGGTTCCTGACTGTTGGCTGCAGTTTTTCAGGTCATTTTCCAAACCTGGCCCTCATCCAGCATCTCCTGTCGTTGGAGAGACACCACAGCCTTCCAGCAAAAGGCATCCTCCTATTTACCTCCCTCTCTCTCCCCCCACGTCCCATCCATCTGCAGGTGTCGTCTCACTTGCTCCTGGTCCAGCCTCTCAATTAGCGGACACCCGCCTCGTCGTGGTGCCCAACTAGTTTGAATTATCCCCCTTCCACTTAACAGCTATGTGATCATGTGTAGGTTAGTCTCCAGAGAAGACATCAAAGAATAAATGGGTCTCCCCCAACCTCAAGAACTTCATTAGTAGTGTCCTGCCTGGAACAACGGAGACCGTCTATTGTCAGCCAACAGAAACAATTACAGCAGATCTTCTCATTAGGGTCATGTTTATCTATTTTGGATAATGAGTATTGTTTGTTTCGACTGAGTCATCTTTATCCCATTTCTGCTTCACAATAAGAGGCATCTGTGCCTACAGTCCAGGGGGTGAATGACAATACAGTCTTGCTGTGTGTGACAGGGCTGTCCCCTCCGGGGAACTTCCTTCCAGAATGCCAGTTCTCAGAGAGGTACCAGGGAGTGCAGGACTTAAGCTACTGAGTGATCTTTTACAGCAGAACTACCTGTGGATCTCAAAGTCCTGGGCTCCTCCTTCCAGAACTCAAGTTCAGACCTTTGGTCCAGGACTCAGCCATAACCTGGGAGGCCAGGCCTCTAGGAAGGGCACCTCTAATTCATGAACTGCCTCTGCCCAGTTGCTCAGTCTTGATTCAAATACTTCCTCCAAAGGAGAGTTGAAACTTCAAACAGTCACAGCCTTGGGGAAAGACAAGTTGACTTCATCACATCAAGGTGTTCAGGACAAGCATCGAAACTCTTCTGAGGGCTGCTTCCACCAAGCCGATAAGGAAGAATGCACAGAACACCAGACCCTAAAAGTCCGGGCAGCACACCTTCATGGATTAGAAACGAGCAGGCTGGCCACTGGGAGTCCCAAAGGAGCACTGCGAGGTTCACCGGCTCTGAGGGGTTGCGGTAACTTGCACCTGGCCTTGGGGTGAGGGACATCCTGAGGCTCTGGGCAGACCGCATCCCAATTCCCCAACCTTCCACTTTGCTTGGAAGTGATATTTGCATGAAGAGAGGAGCTTTCTGGAATTCACACATCGGGACGAGCACCATTGAGGCCCCCTGCTGGGTTACCTTGGGGAGCTCACTTTTCCTTTCTAAGCCTCTGTTTCTGGTTTCATCATGCTTGTTTGTGTGTTTGTTTGACTGCACCAGTAACATGCGGAAGTTCTTGGGCCAGAGAGCAAACCTCCGCCACAGCGGCGACAACGCCAAATCCTTAATCTCTAGGCCACCAGGGAACTCCAACTGGTTTCCTCATTTTTTGAAATGGATCAGTAACCTCTGTTCTGCCCACCTCCCGGTAATGTTGTGAAGCGGAAATGCTGCTGCTGATAATGAAAAAGAGAAAAACAACAACAACCACATGATGGTTGTTATAGCAACAGCTCTACCAGCACAAGCACTCGTGGTCCGCTTGGCTCTGTGGACCATCTTCTATGCTGGGTCAGCCCATTCTGTCAACAGTCCTGGAAGGCAGTTGGTGTCATCTTACCCACCTAATAAGGCGAAGAAAATCAGGCACGGAAAGGCAAAATAGTTTTGCTCAAGGTAGAGGCAGGTGGCCAATATGGTAGAGTCAGGCTTGGAGCCCGGCTCTGAGTCACCGGCATTTAACCTCTAAGAGACACTGCTTTGCGTAAACGTGAACTATCTTTGTGGATGGAAGATGACTTCTTTGCCACACCACAGCTTGCTCTCCAAAGTTAAATGGATCACCACAGAGCCTGACTCTTCTTGGCCTTGGCTGCCTCCATCTAGGTGGCTTGCCTTGTACGGGTTCTTGTCATTTCTTTGTTTCTCTTCCTTGCATTATGAAAATGAGAAGCAGCTGTGAGCGCTGCAGATCGCACATGGGGCTGTGAGTGCCGCCACCTCGGCTAACAAGTAATTCATTACCAGACAGCAGACAGTTTCCATGGCGCTGTGACAATCTATTTGGTGCCACACAGAATCAAAAATGATTTGCTCAGGGGCTGGGGCTGGGTGGTGTTTGCATTCAGCCAGGAGGCTCTGGTCCCTGTACCTCTGAAGGGTGGGCTTTCTGGTGAGGAGGCATCTTCCCGGGCAGGAAAGGCTCCGTGCATGAGATACAGAGACTGGAGAATCCTTCCGGGCTTGGAAGGGAATCAGTCTGGTCTCTCGTCCTTTTTAAGAAATACTCGGCAAATATTCCATGAGCATACATGATATGCCAAGTACCATGTCAGGAGGTAGAGACACGAGGGGGTGATAAGGCAGAATCCCTGCTTGTATTTGGATTGGGGAAAAGCACACAGCAACCAAGTCAACAGAGAAGTCATGGCGATGATTTCAGATTATAAGAAGGGGCAAGAAGAAAAGAAAGCTTGGTGACATGACAGTTGTTGGGCTGGGCAGGGAGGGATCCTTTAGTTAGGGTGCTCAGAGCGGGCCTGGTGCAAGATGGGATATTTGACCTGGGATGGAAATGGTAAGAATTGGTCCTGGGATAAATAGTATCAGAAAGAACACTCTAGGCAAAGGGAACTTCAAGTGCCAAAGCTCTTAGGTGGGTCCCGTTGGAAAGGTTCAAGAAATAGGAAAGAGGTCCCAAAAGGGCCAGTGGGGGACAAACCATGCAGGGCACACAGACCACGGTCCTGCCTAGGGGTCTTCTCTTCGAGGAATCCTCTGGGGTCCCGTCAGTCAAGGAAGGAGCCACTCTCCACGTATTCATCATATCTCTAAAGATGCTCTGAACCACTCCGAGGTTAGGGACCATGTCTGTCTTTTTCTTTCTTTATCTCCCCAACCCAACCTTATGCAGTTCTGGGCACACAGCCAATTCTCCAGATAGCCTGATGCCTAAGGTGTGGCTTAAGGAAGATGTTACAGACCACAGACGTGACGCCCAAGAAAGAAATTTTTCCTACTCACCAAAAAGATCGACTGCCTCAGTAGGTACTGAGCTCCCTGTTTCAAGAGGTATGTAAGCAGAAAATGGAAGATCAGGTAGCAGAAACATAGGGATAAAGACAGTAGTAGAAGTGGTTACAATTGTCAAAGCAGTAATATTCCCATGTATCGACCCATCAATACATGCCAAGCACTTTGGGTGTATCTCATTTAATTCTCCTGAAAACTCTGTAAGGATGTGCTATTACTACCCCCATTTTCCAGGCCTTGAAACTGAAATCCTGGTAGTCTGAAAAGTGTATGTCCTGTGTGCCTGAGGCCACACAGTGAGTAAACGGCATGGCCCAGATTGGAAGTCCATTCTTGGAAATCATCTCTAGAAAAACTGGATGACTCGAGTCCCTATTTTAGCACCCATTTATCTTGGTTTTTATTTTATCATGAGCATTATCATGTGGTACATGCAGAGCCACTGCAGTCCCCTCACACATGTTAAGTTATGATATAAAGCAGAATCTCATCTAATAGAATATGTTGGAAATTGCAGCTGAAAGCATATTTTCCCACTAGCAAAATCATTCTCCTACACTCTTGTTGTGGTTCGCCAACCTACCCATTTCTCTTCACTTTATCTGAGCAATATGTTAGCTGCCAAAAGCAAAGGTTAAACTATGTCAATGAAGAAATAAAAATAAAAATTCACCAGCCCAGGAACCTGATTCTTCTATCACCTTTCTTTACAACATTTTAAATGAGGGCATGGCTCTCTGTAAGCTGATACACAAGCTTCTGGAGAATAGGGGAAGGGATTTAAAGAGTGAGGGAAAAAAGGAACTTTCAGCATGAAAATGAATGTATCTAGAGTTCAGTTTGTATAACACTCCGTGTCCTTCCTAGCCTTGCTCAAGTCCTTCTTTGCAACCTTATTTACAAGAAACTCCCACCCTACCCCCAATCCTACTGAAGCCTCCTCCATCCTAGATCCATTTGGGTTAAAATGGTCCCCCTGAGAACTTAAGCTGGCCCCAGTGACATTTATTTGGGGAAGCCTCATGTTTTAAAAAGACTAAGGAGAGAGTTCCTGTTGTGGCAAAGCAAACCCAACAAACAAATCCAACTCGTATCCATGAGGATGCGGGTTCGATTCCCGGTCTTGTTCAGTGGCTTAAGGATCTGATGTTGCCATGAGCTGTGGTGTAGGTTGCAGATGCGGCTCAGATCTGGCATTGCTCTGGCTGTGGCATAGGCCAGCAGCTACAGCTCTGATTCAACCCCTAGCCTAGGAACTTCCATATGCCACAGGTGTGGTCCTAAAAAGCAAAAAAAATAAAAAAATAAAAAAAAAGACTAATGAGTTTCTTTAAAAGGATGCATGGGCTTCCCAGGCCAGCCCTTCCTCACCCACTCATGACCCTTACCTGGCCCCTATGCATTTGCCCTGAGACCCTGCTGAAGCTCGTAGAACTCTGGAGTCACAAGGGATCCCGAAGCTCATCTTGGACAACATTCTGTGAAATCTGTCAAAGAGGAACACTGGACACTGGGCTTGTTTCACTGAACATTGGCCCTGACCAGCCTAGATTTGTAAAAAGCCAGTGTCTAATATTTATGAAATTTGATAATGTTATTAACAACCGTTATTACCGTTTACTATAAATGTTTACTAGAATTTCCCAGATCTTAGGCTAAATGTTCTTAGTCTTTACCACACTCCTCTGCAGTGGGGACAGTGTGTGTGTGTGTGTGTGTGTGTGTGTGTGTGTGTGTGTGTGTGTCATTAGTAAGATGAGGTTAAGATGCTTGTTCAAGGTCACACAGCTGGTAAGAAGGTAGAACTGATGTTTGCCCACAGATCCTGACTTCACGGCATACTTCCAGAACTGAAAACACTGGGAAGATTAACCAAAATGCTCGGGTCAGGGGATCCAAACCCAAATGTCCACAGGAGCTATACTGATGATGTGACCTAGCGGTGACCAGAGGGTATCATAAAAGCAAGAGTAATAATAAATGACAGACATACAAGATAGCCTCGGCACTGGGGTGACTGAGACAGTGTGAGACAGTGTGAGCGTATGTGCGGGGTGGGGGGAGGCACGTGGGAAACGGAGAACATTTCCCAACTTAATGGAGGTGGGCATTAATGGCCTTCAGGCTCCCGTGGCCATATGTGAGTGTCTAACCTTCAAATTTTTCAAGGAAAGTTGAAAACCTGAACTTGTATATGAAATGATTCAACTGTTTAATCTTGGCAAGTAATTCAAATTTTTTGAAACATTTTGCCAACTGAACAAAAGACACCCAACTTTATGTCACTGTGCATCGCATCCAACCCCTTTATCCTCTGTCTGGGCAAATGAAGGGAGAAGGAAGCCAGAGAAGGAGGATGGCCTGTCAGGGATCATACAATAAAGCAGTGCCAAGGCTGAGCCTACAGCTCAGGGCTCTTTTTTTTTTAATTTTTTTGTCTAATTTTTTTTTTAATTTTTCCATTATAGCTGCCTTATAGTTTTCTGAAAACTGTAAATCAGGGCTCTTTCATTGCAAGGTGCCCCTTGCAGTTTCCAGATGGTATAGATTACCCGATGTGGTGCCGTAGGTTAAGGATCTGGCACGGTCTCTGCAGCAGCTCCAGTTACTTCAATCCCTGGCCCAGGCCAGTGTGTTAAGGATCCAATCTGATGTTGCCGTGGCTGTGTCGAAGGTCACAGCTGTGACTTGGAGTCGATCCCGTCCATATGCCACAGGTGCGGCCATTAAAAAAAAAAAAAACTCCCTCCACTCTGACCTCCACCCATGCCTGCATATCTCTGATGCTCAAGAAGTTTTAAATTCAGCTCCTTCTAGTCCCTCTCATGTTTCTCCAGGAGTTAAGTAGGGAATTGTTCTTCACTGAGGGTGGAGACGAGGTTGTAAGATGAGGTCACCACTGGGGGAAGCCAGTGGGGGCCTTCTTTCCTACTGCTTTGTCTTGGCAGTCAGACCAAGAGTCCCCTGCCGTCCTTCCCGAGCACAGACTTTGGCTGTTCTCTTGCTGCCCGTGACACTGGACCTGGAGAATGTGCTTGCCTTTGCTGGACAGAGAGGCCAGCTTGCTATCATTTTAAGTGAGGGCGTACGCCTTTCTCTTACTACCCTGTCTTGGGCTCAGGGTCTGCTCTTCCTCCCCAGGAGGTCACAGAAGCCCCGAGAAGAAGGCCTGGCCCAGATGGAACCACAGAGACAAGATTCCCTCCATGAAACAGTCGTTCTGGGGAGCAGGTGGTGGGGGCACCAGCGATCTGAGAGTCCACTGAGGTGTCAGTCACGGCCCTGGGCTCTTCCATTCTTCTTCTCTGAACTGCCTATAAGGTAGCTGCTGTTTCACAGATGAGAAGGCAGAGGCTCCAGGAGTGCTGTGACTTGGCCCAGAAAGTATTTCTGGAGTCAAAAGGAAGAGAGAGTCTTGGGGGTTGGGGAGCTCAGGGAAGACTTCCCAGAGGGGCTGGGGAGCCCACAGTGCACAGGATTTCTGTGAGCGAGGGGGAGAGAGGAAGGGGATGTGGGTTCTAAGACCAGAACCTTTTCCTTTTCTTTTCTTTCTTTTTTTTTTTTTTTT
>PVHT020000165.1:18310679-18332456 GCA_004024745.2 Catagonus wagneri | reverse complement strand
AACTTTGTTGGAAAGCCAGAATCTCCCCGTGAGGAAGGGGCTTCCCGGGTTGCCTGAGAAAGACCCCGAGGCATGGGGCTGTGTCTGTGGAGGGCGGTGAGAGAACAGCACCTCCGAAGGACCGGCTGCAGTTGTATTTTTTGGACTTAAAGTCCTAGCAGGTGCTCAGAATGAGAGGACTCACCAGGCAGGATTCCAGAAGAAAACGCTGGCTTGTGAAAGAGGGAGTTTGTGGGGGTGGGGGTGTGTTTCTTCCACAGCCTCTGCCAGTGGAGGAGTTATTCTGGGCAGAAGCCAGCAGAGCCCACCTCGAACAGGAAGGGATCTCCTGGGAGGAGTCAGGCAATGTGCCTGACTCTGAAAGCAGGAGAAACTGCTTTCACTGGAAGCATTGCTGAGCTTCTGCTCATGCACCCCTTTCTGCCTCGGTCTCATTTGGCCAGGGTAGGGTGCCATGAACCCTGAGTCTTCTGGGATTTTTATCAGGAAGAGGAATATTGCTTTTCTCAAGCCAACTGGGGGAATAGCTTCGGGGAACCCCACTAGAGGCTGATCCCCAAACACCATGAAACGATTCAGCTTGGAAGAATGTCACCCATAGAGACCTTGGTCACACATGTGAGTCAAAGGGGGTTCCAACAGGCAGCTGCAGACAGGTTTCTCAGGAATGGTCTCCCGCATACAGGCCATAACAGCTCACCTGACTGGCCAAAGCAAGGCCTTCATCCCTCCAAATCAAGGCCTGACATCTCTCATGGCCTTCCCTCCAAAGGAAGCTTGGAGCACGGGGAGGCCATGAGAAATGTCAGGAAGAGCACTAGACTTGGAGATGGGAGAACTAGTTCACATCTTTGGCTGCCAGTTACTAGCTTGACCTTGATAAAGCACTTCCTCCTTTTTCCTGAATGTTTGTGAATCTGTAAAATGTGAATGGGAGTGGAAACTTTCATCCTTAAAGTCACCTTAGGGAACCTTCTGATACGCTCCTCTTGCAGGACACAGTCTCCCCTTTAACACGACCTATGCATCTCCATGGAATGTGGTCCGCACCCACCATACCAGCCCTGCATCCTTGCTCTGTCCTCACCTCAGCTCTGCCAAGCTCCTTCCACCTCAGGACCCTTCGCCCAGGCATTCCCCCTACAGAATACTTCCCTCGTACCTCCCCCTCTCCCTTGCTAACTCCTCTTCATCCCTGGTCTCTGCATCAGCACCACTTCTTCAGGGAGCCCTCCCTCCTTCCTCAGCCCAGATTAGGTTCTTCTTCCTAGGATTTGATAAGCACCGTATGCGAAACATTCACAACAATGCAAATTAGATCACTGCTTATGTAATCGCATGCATATCACATCATCTTTCTCTATCGGAGAATAACTTCAATTAAGTTATGAACCAGGTAGGCCTCCTTCACAACTGTTATTTTCAGCATTAGAACCCATAAGAGGTACCCAAGAACTCTTTGTGGAAAGAAGAGCTGTAGGTATAAGTAATTCCCCCCACCCCGTACCCTTATTCACCAATGACATAGCATTAGCAATGGGAAAGCAATAGAGCCCCTGTGAGGATCATAAATCCATTGGCCAAACCCTCACTTTCCTGGCCTGATGAGAAGGTAGAGCATCTTAAATGTCCCCATATTTATCTTCAATGTAGATCAGAAATCACACCCAACAGATGGCACAACATAGAACTGACTCACCTGGATGTGCTGAAATAAAAAGAGAGATGCTGATAGAAGAAATATGTTCCCTTTGTCTCATGGAAGACTCTGCCCACACAGCCAGGCAGAATCGGCTACATCTACCAAAATAGTGGCGGTAGAGTAAGACGGGAGTGACAAGTCAGCTATGTAGCCAAGAGGATAATGACAGGCAATTTATTGCAAAGAGTATTTACTGGGCACCTACTATTTATTGCGATGTCATACTTTGCTTCATATTGCTGATATAAATGTCGTCATGGTATTTAGTGGCTAATGTTCAAAGATGAAAAGTGATTTACCCAAAGTGACGTAAGTCTTAGCCAGAAGGACTGACTAAATCCAGGTTGGCCGGCAGTCAATCTTTTCTCTGGGATTTATGGCTTCATATCACAAAAGAAAAAAAAAAAAAAAAAAACTGATCTGAGGCTTTGAGAGGCTTAGTCTGGTGAGGCTTGTACCTCCTAGACCATTAATTCACAATGTCTGCTCTCTTGTTCCCACCTACTTTTGTGACAATGGGACTCTGGTAAGATATCTGTCTAAGGGGCACAAGTATGCAGTGCTCCTTGCAGAGAGAAGGCCAGTGGTGAGAAAAGTTAATTTTAAAACTAAGGGTCCAAAGACCTGCAGTCAAGTCCTGGGTCAATTTCTCCATCTTATGTACACTTGTCCTCATGCCCCCATTTGTAAAATAAGGGATGTCCTGTAATTGCTGAGACCTGATGCACTCAATGGGAACTGAAACTTCAGGGGTTTTGCTCCATACCCCTAAAATCTAACCAGCTCTTTCCCTGTCGGAGGTCTCCTCACCAACAGCCAGGAAAGGTTAATGTCCTAAGGATTCTCTCCAAAGGCCATATACCCAGAGCTGTCAAGGCTCCACTTAGAGTTAAGACTGAAGCCAGGGAGAAGCAGGAATTTACTGACCTTTCTTCAGGGTTCCTGTCTAGAGCCCCAAGGCCCAGCCATCTGCCTGCCTGCAGTGGGGGAGCTAAAGAGCTCCATCTGATTTCTGGAAGGTTTGAACGTGTTTGACTTGGATGTGTGAGGGTGCAGGCAGTCAGGCTGACAGCGTGTCAGGTCCTCTTCCACCCACCCTGCCAGCAGTGGCCTCAACACCCCAGCTCAAACAGGCTCAAGAACCCATCTATCTGCCCACAGGAGAGACGATCAATAAATGTGTAACCACATACTCTGTCTTACATTACAGCAACTAACTTTCTCACTCATTTGGCTCTCACTGCAGTTATTACTGTGCCCATTTTACAAGTTAAGAAACTGAAGCCGGGAGTTCCCTTCGTGGCTCAGTGGTTAACGAATCCGACTAAGAACCACGAGGTTGCGGGTTCGATCCCTGACCTTGCTCAGTGGGTTAAGGATCCGGCGTTTCCGTGAGCTGTGGTGAAGGTTGCAGACGCGGCTCGGATCCCGCGTTGCTGTGGCTGTGGTGTAGGCCAGCGGCTACAGCTCCTGTTAGACCCCTAGCCTGGGAACCTCCATATGCCACGGGTGCGGCTCTACATAAAGGCAAAAAGACAAAAAAAAAAGAAAGAAAGAAACTGAAGCCTGCAGGTTGAGTAGTTTGCTCGTGGCCACTGCTGATAAACCTCCTACTCTGTGTGGCAAACTTCCTTCTAATATTACACGTCTATGAGCTTCATATTTTTCTTTCTTGGGCCATTTGTGTTTCTCTGAATAATTTAGCCTCAAGATAGTCCTAGGCTAGTAGTTAGCGAATTTTCTCATTTGACATGATCCATATTTATTTACTTATTCCCACCTAAATATAGAGAAGTCCTGCTCTTGAAAAGAGCTACAAATCTAGTGAAGCATATCACTCATAAACATGTGAGTGGTTTATAGGCATTCATTCATTTATTTAAAAAATGTTTATCACCTGCAACCTACTAGGGACTGTTCTAGAAATAAGGAGTAGAGAGATGACAAGGCAGCTTCCTATTCCCCCAGTGCTTACAGTCTCATGGTTGTGGATGGGGAAAAAGATAAACTGTAGATAAACCCATCAATAAAAAAACCTCAGTCCTCTTATACTGTATGTGGGAATGTAAATTGGTACAACCACTATGGAGGACAGTATGGAGCTTCCTTAAAAAAACTAAAAATAGGACAACCATATGATCCAGCAATCCCACTCTTGGGCATCTATCTGGAGAAAACCATAAGGCAAAAAGATACATGCACCCCAATATTCACTGCACCACCATTTACAGTAGCCAAGACATGGAAGCAACCTAAATGTCCATGCACCAAAGAAGATGTGGTGCATGTACATAACAGAATATTATTTGGTCATAAATAGAATGAAATAATGCCATTTGCAGCAGCATGAATGGACCTAGAGATTATCATACTGAGTGAAGTAAGTCAGACAAAGACTAAATGATATCATTTATATGTGGAATCTAATAAAAATGATACCAAAGGAGTTATTTATAAAACAGAAACAAACTCACGGATGGATTTCAAAACCAATCTTAACGGTTGTCATAGGTGAAACTGGTGGTGGGGCAGGAAGTACTGGGAGAGAGGGAATAACATATGCACACCACCATATAAAATAGATGATTAACGAGAACCTACTGTGTGGATATCCAACAGGAAATTCTACTCAATAGTTTGTAATAACGTATATGGGGAAAAAGAAGGGATATGCTTATATGTATGACTGATTCACAGTGTTGTACACCTGAAACTAATACAATACTGAAAGTCAACTATACTCCAATAAAATTAAATTTAAAAAAAACCTCACTAATTAAGTGCTAGGAGAAAAAAACATTTAAAAAAAAAAAAGGAAGACAATGGGACAGGAGAGGAAAACTAGCTATCCAGGAAAGGCGGTCAGGCAGGGAGGCTGTGACACTTGAGTCTATGAAGAGCAGGTGTCAATCATGTCAGCAGGGAGGTCAAGTGCATGACTCTGGGGCAGGAACAGGCATGGAGCATCCAAAGACTAGAAAGAAGGTCCCTGAGGCTAAAACAACCTGAGCAAAATGAGGAGGAGAGTGGAGTCGACACAGTTATTGAAGCAAACAAGGGCCAGGTCCTAGAGGACCTAAGAGGCCATGGTAGGTTAGAGCAGTGTAAAAACTTGGACCAGGCTACAAGCCATGGGATACTTGGACTGTGAGTTCGGAGGAGAGGGAGATTGTGGTAGGCTGGGCAGTCAGGGAAACATTTCCAGTGTTTGCAGGAGGAGCAGTATCTGGCTGGAAGTATGGAGGGCATTTGGGGTGGGTAAGTAGGGGTGCCATGGGGAACTGATGTGTGTATATATACGTGTAGGTGTGTGTGTGCATGAGCACGTAATTGTTTATGAGTGGTGGCTACCAGGAGAAAAGATAAAGTTTAATGGTCAGATCAGAGTGTAAGATCACTAAGCAGGTGTACCGGAAAAATCAAAATATTCAAGGTAGTGTCTTTTTAGGACCAAATGAACGGTTTCATTCAGGGCCCAAGAGAGGTTCCAGATTTCCTATGAGGTATCTGTAAAGTCCTGACATCCTGAAATCCTTTATCCCCTGTTACTTATATTCCAGAAGGGACAGCCCAGCTAGAAAACATTGAACTGTGAAGTATCAGGGTTTAGAGTTGTTCAATCCATGCCCCACCCTCAGCCTTGTATTTCAAACAGATGAACAAATTGAGGCCCAGGAAGGGGAAGGGACTGGACTACACACAGGTGGCGCTTGAGCTGGATGTCTGATCTTCATGTTCCTTCCTGATTCCTGACCAGGAATTAGTGGATTACACATCCTACAGGAGCCTTCTGGGGAGTGGAGCGGGGTGTGGGGAGGAGGTGTCAGGACTTTTTCTGGTCCTTTTCTCCCAGCAGGTCTGTCCTACTCTGTGGGCCGCAGGCTTGGGGGGGCCCTCCATCAGATGGTACAAGGGAGAAGAACTGCGGATCCCTGCTTCTGAAAGCCGAGTGCTCCTTCACATGGGCAGAGCCCGCAGCTTGTGTATTAGCTCCGAGCAGATTTAGAAGGACTGCAACAAGGGGAAAAAAAATGCCATCCTCTGAATAGAAACCTAATTGTGGAAAATGAATCCATTTCTTACATTTCTTACCCTGCCCTCACCTTCGTCAACCTCCCTGCAAAGCCTGCTGCCAGTCGCATTGATCTGCTTCATTCATGATTCTCACAGAGTCTTGGAGTTCATTTAGTCCTGATCTGTTCTCACTACAGGAAATGAGAGTTCATTTGCAGGGTGGGGAGATGCTATGTGCGGTGACTGGAGAGATCCACAGCAAGACTTCCCAGCCACTAAGGTTTCCTGTGATTAGATTTCCCTGTTCTCTAGGCTACATTTCTCTCTCTTACTACCCCTCCCTGAGTTTAAGTGAAGGAATTAGTACTTTTAACCGACAAGTTACTCACAGAGGTCTAATATAAGAATTATTCACCAGCTCTTTATACATGAAGAGCTGGAAAGGCTCTAACTCGCTGACCCTCTGAGAATTTACACAAAAGCAAATATTAAGCAGGAATATAGCTGAAGATCCACGATTCTCTGAGAGGCTTTCATAAAGGTGAGCGAGAACAGAACAGAAGAGATACCCCACACACCTGCTTGCCATCTACTGACAAATGAACACCGCCTCAATAGGCTACAAGTATCTAAACATTGTGGGTCAAGGACCTCACTCAATTCATAGTACAAGGTCATAGCAAAATGGATGGCGAGAGCAGTTGCCCGTAGATGTGTATTTGCTTCACTAGCAGTATCTTTTAAAAACTGTATGTGGGTTCTTTTCCAAGAGGAATGTGCATCCCTGCAGTTAGCTACTACTCTTGGTTTTCCGTATTGTATAATTACCAGCCTTTCTCGCTTATGTTAGTTACCCACGTGGCTTCCAAAGGCATTTGACTTTATGAATCTTCCCACCACACGTAGTAAATCTGTCTTTAATCAAACGGTGAGGATCTACTGTGTGGGGCTCTGTAGGATACAAAGAGGACTGAAAGAGACATTCATCCATTTACTCATTCATTCGTTCAGCCAGTGTCCATTGGGTACCTATCATTTGCTAAGTACTGTGGATACAACTCAAACCCTGATGAGAAGACAGGTATGAAGTCACAATAAACTGATGAGGGTGACGGTCGAAGAAGTGCAGAGCTCTATAGGAATGAATATAGAGTATAAGGTGATGGCAATAGAGTTTATACTCTATAAGTATAGAGTATAAGTACCCTCGAGTACTTTGAAGAACTGACATGCAAATAAAAGCATTATGTGAGAGTCAGAACAGTAGCAATCAATGTTCAAAGGAGCAATGATCACCAGCTGGGGGAGGGAGCTAGCAAAGCATGGTATGTGGGAGAGAGAGCATCTGAGCTGATCTTTCAAGGATGGTTGGATTTCAACTCTTGGCAGTAGTGACGGGAAAGGCCATTCTAAGCATGTGCACAGGTGGAAAAGCAAGAGGGCAGAAGATATTTGGCTAGAAGGTTGCAAGAGTACAACAGCTGTCAAATGAGGACTAGATATGCTGCTAAACACACCCTGTGCATAATCTCACCGCTCAGAACAGTCCTAGGACTCAGTCCATTATAATGCCCATCTAGAAGTGGTAAGCTCATCTGAAGCTCAGAATAACTTACCCAAGGTCACTCATCTAAAAAAATTCAGAGCTGGGAATCAAATCAAGGCCTGTCAAATTCCAGAGTGTGGGGACTGACCAAAAGACCCTCTGCCACCAAGTCAAGGTGTTTCTATACTTGACTTGTGACAAGGATTCCTTTGAACGTTTGGGGCTGCCCTCATGCTTGCCCCGGAAGAGCTGTCCCAACTGGGAACCATTATTTTGTTCCAAATTTGAGAGAAGGGCATTACTCCTACTTTCCTCTCTGTGCCTCTGCTGCTGACTTTTCTCTGAAGCTTAAGGTCCAAGGAGTATAATTAGCAGACTGGCCTGTCTTGGAAAACAGTTATTTGACTTCAGTATTTGATTCCAACTGAAGGTTGAGCTGAAAGACTGACTAATAAATGCCTCTCTTGGGAGAAGGAGCTGTGAAATAGCCTGGATCTATTGGCAGAAACAATAGGGGGAAAAAATCCTTAGAAATTCAAGCTGAAAAAAACTGTCTAGGGAAAACAAAAAGACCAACTAAAGTAGTAAACGCTTCAATAAACTTTGATAATAGCAACCTGAAAAATCTTGCATGCTCAGTTCTATTTCATAAACCCCTTCAGTAATGGGATGAATAAAGATTTCTTGCCTGGAACTGTAACTGGTAAATACACAAATGGTAAGATATTGTCATCAGCTCACAGAAGGCAGTGTCAGGTTGTGGCTTGGGCCTCTGAACAGTGACTTCCAGCTGTGCGACCCTGGGCACGCCATATATATTCATGGGCAGCTATGAAAAAGGATTATAACTCCTCATTCTAATGCACTGGCCAGGCTTAAACAAGAGTCAGATAAAATCTGATTTCCATGGGATGCATATCAATGTCTTTAGGGGAAGGGGTATATTTGAAAAAGTTTACTCAACATTGTAATGTGGTTTCACAAAAGGAGATAATTATACTCATTGAGGTTTTTTAATACATGGAAATAATATTTCAAGAAGTCTTTTTGGCTCAGCAGATGCTAAATTCTGAATGAACCCAGCAACTTCTTCATTGGGTCCATAAATCCATTTTAGTGGGGTGTATTAAAATCTCTACGAGACGGAAAGTGGCACATGGATTTCACATTCTAAAGAGGCATAGGCCATTTTTACTGTGTTGTTGGGATCAGGTGAGTGTTTAGAGTGTTGGATGTGTATTCAGAGTAACCCTACTACCCACTGTCCACCACCATTGTTCATTTAATTGCATGTCTAAGAATTGAGATAGCCTTTTAGCCCATTGGAGATATGATCCAAGGTGACCAGAGGTTGGCCTGTGTCCGCTGAACAGAGCAGGTTACCTGGTACACAGGGGGGCTGAAACCAATCTCTCCAAATCTGTGAACATCATTCCCTAGCCAGCCAAACAAACAGGTGGTATACCAGAGCATAGCTAATGCAAATTGGTTCAAGACGTGTTTGGAAATTGGGTGACAGGAACATAAGCAGCTTTGATTTCTTGACCTCAAATTAGCTCTACCTATAAAGCAACCATCCCCAATATTAAATAAGCACCTACAAATGCCAGTTGTTCATTGCATAGTTACATGCAAATCCAAGTTCATATCTTCTACCTCCACCTTATTCTGTCCCTCCTCTTATAGCCTCTGTCTCAGTAATGGTGCTTTCATCCACCCAGGAAGAGATCAAGAGCGTTTAGACTATTCTCTTACCCAGGTCTTTGATCTGTCACCAGGTTTTCAGTCTGTCACTCTCCCAAAAGCCAAGGCTGACAGTCCTCTAGGTCTAGGATATCCTTGCCACCAAATCTATCCCCACTTCTGCTATCAAAATCATTACCTTAAAATATGTATGCTACTAAGCCACCCCCTTTTCCACTCATGGACAAGTCCAGGCTTCACCTGTAACATTCAAGACTCAGCAGATGCTGACCTGATCCCGTCACACTCGAACACTGCCACAAACCCACAGCCAAGCTCTAAACCATGGCCAGATCTCCCTTCTGTACTCCCCTGCCTCCACACCTAGGGTCAAGCTAGTCACGTTGCCAGCACTGTGCTCTCTTTCTCTTCGTCTTCACCCTTCCCTCTCTCTACTTAAGATTTTTAATCATCTTCAAGGACCAAGTTTAGATCTAATCTGCATCAGTAAACGTTCTTGGACCTCCTACCCCCAACCCCACAAGCATTGGCTTCCCCCCTCACTATACTCCATATTATTCTGCCCTACATTAGCAAGATCTGAGTGCATGACTGTCTCCCCACTAGGACTGGCAGCTCCTCTGGGGGAAAGGCCCCCAACACACTTATACATAGTCTTCTTCCTCTCCCCTCATCCCTCCTCACCCTCTCCCCGCAAGCCCAGACATCTATGCAACAGACACCCTAGCCAATTTTGTTGAATAGAATCCATTAATGTGGGGAATTCCCATTGTAGCTCAGCAGAAACGAACCAACTAGTACTCATGAGGATGCGGGTTATAACGATCCCAGGCCTGGCTCAGTGGGTTAAGGATTCAGTGCTGCCTTGAGCTACAGGGCAGGATCCGGCATTGCTGAGGCTGTGGTGCAGGCTGGCAGCTGCAGCTCCAGTTCAGCCCCTAGCCTGGGAACTTCCATGTGGCACAGGTGTTGCCCTGAAGGAGGAAGGAAAGAAGGAAGGAAGGAAGGAAGGAAGAAAGGAAGGAAGGAAGGAAGAATCCATTATGTGTACTCTGTTTCCTCAGTAGTGTTTGTTGGAATACTTTGGGATGAATGAAAATTTCAACTAACATAATGTTGGAAAAAAACTTCTCTGCTCATACTCCTTTTCAAAACATGTTGCTTTGTTCCCTCACTCCACCTCTACCTGCTAACGTTTTAAGGAACTTGAGGTTGCAGAGAAAGGGCAGCTGGCTTATTTTTCTACCTCTTTCATATTTCCAATTGCTTCTCTCTTCTCCATTACTACTGGCAGTGCTTTTCCTGAGACGGTTCACCTTTGTGGTTTAAGGTCAAGGGTCCTGAGATCAGAGTGTTTGGATTTTAATTCTAGTTGTGCCAATAGACCGACCTTGGACAAGTTCATCACTTTTTCTGGGTCTCAGTTTCCTCAACTGTAAAATAAAGATATCAGTGCTATCTGTTTTGGAGAGAGGGGTTCCATAGGCCTGATGGCTGAGCAGGAGAAATAAAAGCAGTGGGACATCTTGGGAACCAGGTAATCTATACACCCGCCAATGATACCTGCTGTTTACTTTCAACCGCACCCCATGCTGTGTGTGCCCCCATAGATTGGAAACCTAGAGAGGAAAGAGAGTTCCCACTGTGGAACAGAGAAAACAATTCCAACTAGTATCCATAAGGATGCGGAGTCAATCCCTGGCCTCCCTCTCTGGGTCAGGGATCTGGTGTTGCCATGAGCTATGGTGTAGGTCACAGATGTGGCTCAGATAGATCCCGCGTTGCTGTGGCTGTGGCACAGGCCAGCAGCTATAGCTCAATTCAACTCCTAGCCTGAGAACATCCATATCCTGCACCTGTGGCCCTAAAAAGCAAAAAAGAAAGAGGAAAGAATAAAGAAACCTAGAGAGGAAAGAGATGATGCCTGCTCCACTCTGCATCCATGTGTGGCTCCTAACGTGTATAAAGCTTGCATTAAACAACCTTTGCCAAGCAAAACCCAGCTCTGGACTTCTGTGGCAGCCCAGAGACCCAGGCCTGAATATCAAGGCCCTGTGAAATACTAATGATCTCTCCCCAAAAGCCCTGACTAGTGAAGGGCCCCAAGGGTGCTGGCTGGTGAAAACATTCTTCATTCTCCACATGCCCTAGGCTCTCCCTCTCCCTGCCCACCTCCAGTCTCTCAGTCAAGCTATCGTGTGTCTTTGCTCTCTATTTCTTATCACCTGGGTTCCTCTCTGCACTGTTGGCAAAGCACTGTCTGTGATGTCTTTAGTGTGAAAGGTGATTCACAGAAATAAATTGCATTGTGTTTTAGGTCTGTGGCAGTCCACGTCTGTAATTATGTCTATAAGGGACTTCGTAATAGCTTAAGGGCCTTGGTGTCAGAACCAGGGACTCTTGGGGCTTCAAGATAGATTAATGCTACAACCAAATGCACATGCAGCCAGTGAAGTCATGCGTTAGAGGTGAGGATGGAGGTGCTGGTGCTATGACCCAGCCATACTTCCAGTCTTTTTATCTGTAAGTTGATAGAAATCAAAAGATGAAAGTTTGTTTTGTGGTTGTCTTGTTCAGCTTTTACAAGACTTCTCAAAGTGGGAAAGAAAAGGCCACAACTAGAAATAGGAAAATTACAAAAGGAAAAAAATCTCATTTTTTGTTTTTTAATAATCACTAGAAAATGGAAGCTTCTTTAACCTAGGCTCGGCTGACATCTTGTGCTCTCACCAGCCCTGAGATTTGATGAAAGAGAAAGTTCATGATGTTGCCACGGAAAGAGAGAAGCACAAAGCTGAGGTGATTCAGGGGTTGGTACAGTGAATGGTAGGGAACAGCTGGGCCAGGATCTGGGGGCCGGAGCAGGCTTGGGTCTGTTTCAATCGTCAACCAACACATTGCTGGGTGGTAAGGAACTGATGGGATGGACTCAACAATGGGGGGATGAGCACTGACAGGAAAGAAAAGAGGAGGCAAGTTGGTTCTGCCCTAAGACTCAGAAATGATGGAGAGTAAGGGGAATTCTGTTTCCTTGAGCACATTAACAAAAAGAGGCCCAATTCTCCTCATTTACAGTTTTACTGATATATAAGTTATAGACCATAAAGTTCACTCATTTAGAGTGTACATCCCATGACATTTTTTTTTCTTTTGGCAGCAACATACCTTTTTTTTAAACGATTTTTGTTTTTTCCATTATAGTTGTTCAACAACTTGGTTTACAGTGTTGTGTCAATTTTCTACTGTATAGCAAAGTGACCCAGTGACACACACACACACACACATTCTTTTTATCACATTATCTTCCATCATGTTCCATCACAAGTGACTAGATACAGTTCCCTGTGCTATACAGCAGGATCACATTGCTTATCCACTCCAAATGCAATAGTTTGCATCTATTAACCCCAGATTCCTAGTCCATCCCACTCTCTCCCCCTCTCCCTCCCCTTTGGCAACCACAAGTCTGTTCTCCAAGTCCATGAGTTTCTTTTCTGTGGAAAGATTCACTTGTGCTATGCATGAGATCCCAGCTATAAGTGATATCATATGCTATTTGTCTAGGTGACAAATTGACTATAAGAAGATTTAGGGGAAACAGCATGAAGCAAAGACCATGATACGGGTACAGAAGGTTGGCAGAGGGGTGTGCTTTGTTTTTTTAAGTGTGTCTGCTCCCCCAGCGACTAATAGTTCAGCCTTCATCCAACCCTCCACCTCCTTCAGGCCTGTCCTTGCCTGCAGGCTCTCTGCACAGTATCAGAATGTAGCTCTTGGTCAGCTCACAGGACAGTCATACAGTTTGATGCTGGAAATCCCTCTGGGAAGCCTATTGAAATCTGGGCTATTTGAAGTTTCTCCCACTTAAACTTTCTTCCAGGCAAGAATTTCTGGAAATTTGCATTTTTATTATCATTCATCCAGTTGACAATAGAGTATTGTAAAGTTTAAGGCCACTGCCTTCGAGCCTGTGTAGAACAATGAAGAGTAAAACTGAACTGTGAATAGGAACCAAGAGGTCTGGGCTCTAGGCCAGTTTACAGTGTAAACTTGGGATCACCTTTCCCCTTTAGTTTCCCTGTTTGAATAGTGAGAAGGTCATGAGATTCTGTGCTGCCACATTTGACTTTCTAAAACTGCCCTTCTGCTGAAACATTTATATCCATCATCCAGAGACTAAAAACCAAGGATCTCAACACAAACTTCATGGCCCCTCAGGCCACTACTAACCCAGTCTCTTTGCCTTGACTCCCATGATTGACAAATTGATTCATTGATCAACAAATTAATTAGCTTACCTACCATATTTTTGAAATGCCTCCTATGTGTCAGTCTCTGCTAGTAACTGAGAATTCTCATCAGTGAACTAGTTATCAATATGATTTCTGGTACCTATTTCTTTACAGCCTGGCTTATTGTCCTTTGACCCACCCTACCTTCCTACTGGTAATTAAGTCTTGCACCTGAACCATTCTATCCCAGGCTTCATTTGCAGTGTTTATTCCAAAGTCCTTAATGTTCAAGCAGTGGCATTAACCAACATTTTGACCACCTAAAAGAGTATCCCAAGAACAAACTCATTTTCTCTAATGCCACAAGACAGAACTTCTAAAAGTGAAGAAATCGTGTCTTTCCTACATTCTTTACACATTCTGGGAGACGTCCAAACACTCTCTTTTCCTGTGCATTACTGAACAGCTGTGGAATCAGCATGGCCTACAAGCCTTCCGTCTTTCTGAAGGAATTTCAGGGAGCAGGACTTGTCACATTGTGGTGACGGGCTTACTTCAGATGTATAATGAATGGTGTCCTGTTGAGAATGCCTTGACAGCAGCTGACAACACTTGGCAAAGCATTCTTCACGAGCTAAGGGGTGAAACCACCACTTTGCCCAGAGTAGAGTCTTTATGAGCAGCTGGAGACCAGAGACTAGAGAAAACAGTTCTGTACTACAGAATGTGGGTTTGCAGAGGACATTCGGTGGAGTGAACTCTAGGTCCCAGAGCCACCTTTGCTCTGCCAGCTAGTATGAGGCCTTAGCGAACCATCTCATGTTCTAAGATTTGCCTCATGATGCCTCCTCGAAGAAGCTCTCCTTACCCATGCCTATGTAGTACCTTTCCGTTTCCTTCAGTCACCACACAGTAACACCATAGTTATATAAGCACCTCCCACCTTCACTACATCTTGTGAATACAGTAGAGTGGTTAAGGACCTTAGTATCAGGCTAATACACTCTTCATTGCATTATTGTGATGGTGGTGGTGGTGTGGTGGTAATGCGGAGATATAGTGGTGGTGATAGTGGTAAGGATGCTGCAGATGATCGATGTAGGGGTGATAGTGATGATGATGCTGGTGACGAGTGATATGGTAATGACAGCGGTGACGATGCTGATAATGAGTGCTGTGGAGTTGATGATGATGATGCTGGTGATGAATGATGTGGGGCTGATAGTCATGATGATGCCGGTAATGAGTGAAATGGTGATGATGGTGATGATGTTGATGATGAGTGATGTGGTGGTAAGAGTGATGCTGCTGATGATGATGAATGATGCGGTGGTGATAGTGATGACATTGCTGATGAATGATGGGGTAACAGTGATGATGATGCGGGTGATGAATAATGCGGTGGCGGTGATGGTGGCAATATTGGGATGTGGTGGTAGTGATATCATAATGCTGTGATGGTGGTAGGGATGGTGGTAGTGATAATACATAAAGATGATAAAATTAGCAGCTAACACTTAGTGAGAGATTACTGTATGCCAGGCATTATACTAGGTACTTGTTTATAGCTAATGTATCCTCTTGGTATCTTCTAGATACTACTAGCATCCCCCATCTTTAAGAGAGTGAAATAAGGTTTCACTAGTTGAATAATGTGCCTTAAATACTACATATAAGAAATTAAGACAAAATCGGGTAATTTGACAGAGGCTGTGTGATATCACTACATAGACACAAAGCACTCAACTCTAATTGGTGATGTGAATAAGAGGGGAGGTAAGGAAAGGAAGGAGGGAGGGAAGGAAAGGAAGGAGAGAGGGAAGGAAAGGAAGGAGGGAGGGAGAAAAGAACTGACTTGTTTTCTGATCTTAAGATTCCTTTTCTGAAAACGAAGAAAATAATCCTCACTTTTATAAAAATCAAATGAGATAAAGGAAATCAAAGCCCTCTGAAAACTGCCCAGTCCTCTCTATGTATAAAGACCAAACCAAGAGTGGCAGCAGCTATGTAATTACTCATTCATGGAATAAATACTTTGCTCTAGGCACTGGTAGTATAATGAACAAAACAGACTGAAGTGCCCTCCCTGAAAACAATACTGTGTAGTTGATTGTTGAACAAGGTGCAGGTTAGGGGTGCCAGCATCTCACACAGTTAAAAACTCTCAAGTAACTTTTGACTCCCCCAAATTTAATTACTAATAGTCTACTGTTGACCAGAAGCCTTACCAATAACATACAATTAATACATATTCTGTATATTATATGTATTATATATTATATTCTTATAATAAAGGAAGAAAAGAATATTAATCATAAGGCAGAGAAAACATATTTACAGAACATATATGTATTTACTGAAGTCCACGTATAAGTGGGCCTGCACAGTTCAAACTTTTCTTGTTGGAGGGTCAACAATGTTATAAATTTTAAAGGTGCTGAGAGACTAGCACCTTAATGTTCCCACCACAAAAAAAAAAAAAAAGAATTGATAATTATGTGGTGTAATAAAGGTTTGAGTCAACACTACAATGGTAATCATACTGCAATATATGAATGTGTCAAATCAATGCATTCTACACCTTAAACTTAATGCAAATTTATATGTCAATTATATCTCAATATAAATAAATAGCCTGGGCTCATGGAGCACTCATCAAATGAAAGACAATTAGCAAAAACAAGAAGATTGTGGCGGAAAATAAAGCATGGAGGGGCTACAGGGTGTAGAATTAAGGGGAATCATTCTTTAAAATGAGGTGGTCAGGGAAAGCCTCTGATAAAGTAACATTCGAGCAGAGCTTGAAGGAAGTGAGTCAGGGAGCTATTCCAGGGAAGAGTGTTCTATACCCCAGAAGACAGTTTAGAAGTAAAACTAGCAATATTCGGAAACAATTAGGTCAGTGCAAAGCAAATGCTGGGAATGAGCTGATTCAGGAAACCCAAGGTCTGTTCCCAGCAGCATAATGAAGAATTGAATTCAGTGTTTTCAACAGTAACCTCCCTAGTATGGTTCCTGAAGCCTCAGACAAGACACAATAACCTGGAGGAGAGAGACCATTATCTGGAAGCATGGTTTCCCTAGCAACAGGCCATGGACCGGAGAGAAGTGGCTTCTACTCACCACTCAACCATCCATGGATAAGACGATGCTAGATGGGTCACCTGTGCTCATGGTCATCTGTGCTCAGGGCCTTCTCACTCTTCCCAGCGGGGAAAGACAAAAGCAAAATCAGAGGTTCTCACCACATCAAAAAGGAAAAGGATGCACTCAGCCCAGCTCCGCAGGGGTCCACAATGAGACTGGCACTGTTTATTAAAATCCATAATGATCTAAAATGAAGCCCAGTGTACATTATTCAGATTTATGGTTGATGCCAAATGACATAGAAATGCAAGCACAGGAGAAGGTGATAAAAGAAATTATCAACTGGACTGAAGAGCTTAGAGGAAGAGGTAAACAGTCCAGGGAAGAGATTTAATTTAGATAAACTGAAAGCAGGGTCTCTGGAAGGTTTCAAGGTCAGGGGAGAACAGAGAGGAAAAAATAGCTATTCAGACGGAAGAGACACAGGAAGGGTTCTGGGAAGGATGTTGGTAGCAATCTGATCAATATCATGATAAATGCAAAGGAAATGAAATTAAAAAATGAAACTAAAAAAAAAAAAAAGTGACCTCTCTTTAGAATCCAGAGTGTAAAGGGGTAGCACGTGGAACAGAGCACCAGACAGGGAGCCTGAGGGCTAGAGTTCAAGTCAACCAGGAACGGGCTCTGTGATTAGGAAAAGCCTTTTGATATTTCTGACCTTTGGCTGACTCTTCAGCAATGACTTACACTGTGGCTCCCAGCTCAAAATCTTTGGATCTCTTACATTTGAGAAGGTGTCTTGAGCTCTGAGGAGACTCTGAATCCACCCCTGCTGTACCTCAGCAGACCCTGATGGGACCCAATGAAACATACTAATTCATGACAGAGGCCCTTTGGAAGAGCATTCATCTGCGAGATGGAGCGAAGGTCCAGGCCTCCTCAGAGACACTGAAATAAGTTTAAAGTTTGTAGAACTGAGGAAGGATGATAGTTTTGTGAGGTCAGTATAACTAAGTTACACCAGGGACCAAAGAAAAAAAATAAAAGGGAAAGTTGGGCTAAAGTGGTCAAGGTGTGCATGCAATGCAAGATGATGGTTGTATTAAATAAGACAAGATATAGGTGGAATCTTTTCCAGGACTGGGGTGAAGTTTGGGTGACTTTAGGACGGTGTGACAGTCTAAGATGCAGGGACGGTTGTATTCTGCTGTAGATGATAGCCATCCAGCCATTTCAGAATCTGCTGAAGGAGATTTGCAAAGAAGAACATCTCAGAGAAATAACATTGGGCTCATTGCGGATACCCAGCTCATGGACTTGATCACCACTTCAGCAACAGGGAAGCTGACTGCATGAGAAGCTGGGTGTGCACGGTCAGCAAAGTTTTTCTGTAAAAGGCCAGGTGCTAAATATGTTAGGCTTTGTGGGTCACAGGATTTCTGTTGCAACCCCTCCACCCTGTTATTGAGAGTGAAAACAGCCACAGATAATATGGAAATGAATGGGTGTAGCTGAATTCCAATAAAACTTAGAAAAACAGGCAGCCAGCTTCGACCTGCACACCATCATCTGCCAATTCATGTTTCAATATGTGATGACCCCACCTAACAGCAAATGTTCCCTCTGCAGTATCCTGAAATCCGTTCGATTTTATGAATAATTCCTTCCTATCAGAGAATCAAGTGAACATGGAAAAGCCCTTTTCCAATAGGTGTTCTAAAGAATGGAATCACTTACTGAGACATGTGTCACTGGAAATTCACTTCAACGAGACAAAACTCCCACATTTTTAACATGGACAATGGGGTATGAGGATGAATTTGTAGAATATCAGATGCTCATAATTAGTGATGTGTTTTGAGACAGACTCACCTACGTGGAGGTAGGTTGTAACTTCCTTCAGGGAGTAAGAGATGAAGAAACAGACCTCTCAAGACTGGAAGAGAGAGAACTGAGGGAACATGAGGGAAGAGAGAGAGGAAAGCCGAATGGGTTGAAGTTACAGGTAACTGTTGTAACAGAAATGATCCGGTGCTTTGTATTTTAGAAGGGCTTTGTTCACTAACTTAACAGAAGATGTAAAGACCTCTCACATAGGTTCCCGAATATGAAAGGATTCAATCATAATTATTGATAATGATCAATTATACCTACAATAATACAATAGAAATGAACACAGCTGTAGCCATTGCTGAGTTACTAGGCTGATGCTTTCCATGCATCACCTAACTGAGTCTTCACAGCAATCTTGGGAAGCAGGTAGGAGAAGCATTTTACAGGTGAAGAAACTGAGAGTCATGGTTGGTAACTACTCAAGGAAACACAGTTCGCAGTAAGTGCCAGAGCTCAGCCCCGAACACAGATCTCACCCCATGGTTAACACTCTCCGTCACCACATTCTCCTGCTCCACGGCTATGGCATTCCTTCATCAGCCAGTATGTTTACTTGGTGACTCGGTGTTTGGACCAGTGACCTATAAAGATCCTTTAAAACAAGCTTTTATTCTGGTTGAAGGACAGCAAACTAAATTATTGAAATGTGTAAACAGAGATAGAGGCCAGAATATAATATCCATGAAGGCAAGGTCCATATCTGTTTTTTTTTAAACAGTATTATTTCTAACATATATTTGTTTCTGATAAATATTTGAATCAATAAGTCAATGCATGAACACAGGATTATTTCTCTTGTTAGTATAAAAGCTTCATAACCATCCAGCCCAGTGATTTTATGCCTCATGCTCTTCTCTCTCTTAACCACATAGTCCAATACCCTGGACACAGCAGGCACTTAATGAATATTAGCCAATGATGAAGAATGACAGTGGACTCTGAATATGTAACATGCTATATAGCTACAGTAATCAACTGTAATTAACAAGCTTTTATCCCTTCCAGCTCCCATGACAGATGCAGCCACTTCTCTCTTTGTAGGAGTTGGAACTCAACCCTTTCCTCTCCCACTTATGCATGCAGGTTAGAAAGTAAATCAGAAAGAAACGAGCTAAAAATATGCTCTAATTTATAAACGGTACTTTGGCTGAAACTTTGGTGATTGTGTTAATAATGGTGGATTACTTGGAACACAGTTTAGAGCTACTGACAGAAAACCTTAGTGGGGTTATTATGTGGCTCCCTATGGCAGAGCTCAGACTTGTGGAAGAAGGGGCGGGGGGTGGTAAGAGCTGGAAAGATGTGATCACAAAGCCATCCAGAGAGTGAATGGGCAGAGAGGTGAGGTTGTGAGCCCTGGGACCTCAGAGATACTGAAGCAGAGCTGACCAGGGGTGAGGGCTAGAGAGAACAACCGAGTTGTGGAGGTTAGGTAAAACCATCACTAAAGCCCCTTGAGAAGATAAACTTCTTAGACTTTTGATTTCCCCCCATCTCAGTTTACTATGATATGATCCTTTGGTAAACAAAACCTTTTTCTTTTAAACTTTTTATCAAAATGTAATAAACATCACTTGCTTGGCTTTTTACTCCTCCTGAAGCCGTCTCAGCCCGGTTGGTAACCTTGGCAGGACCCCCGTCTATGACAGGCACATTCATTCTTCCCCTGAACTAAGGGTGCAATGATTTTTAATCGGTGAAGTTCACCCTACGTCACACCACGTTAGCCCATGTGTCTAGGAAAGAAAACCGCCCTGACAATCAGCCCGTAAGAATTAGTTTAGCACTTTCGTGTCAGTTCTGGGTTATGCTGGAATGACCTGAGGCAGGTTCCAGCAGTGTGTATTTTTTAAAGACGTCTTTATTCTGAAACATCGTCCTGAGATGGGACCCCATTATTTAATCTTTACAGGAGCCTGTAAGGGGAATGGCGTTATCTCCATTTTACTTAACAGTCAGCTGAAACCCAAAAAATCAAGAGCCTCTCTGATTAGAGGTACAGCAGCAGGCAGGGTCAGATTTGGGGCTAAAATCCATGTTAGTTTTCTCAATACAAAAAACTACCAGGCAACGTTTTTATAGAACACTCAACTTCAGAACTGATGATCTGGCTGACTGTGGATTGGTTACATGTACAGGTTTATGTGGAGTATGATAAAAGTAGCATTCTTTTAAAATACATGAGTGATACATGTTTACTATGGGAAAGTATAACATATAGGTAAAAAAAAGGGGGAGGAATAAAAACACCTGTCATTGTACAATTCTGAGATAACACTTTCATATCATTTTAGATTTACTTTCCATTTATTGGGTAAAGACTGGGATAACGGTGTATACAAAATTATTCATTCTCCAGTATTCACTTACTGAAAGATGAGCATCTTTCATGCTGATCCCTAGATAGCCATACCTTGTGCCTATTAGAATGGCTATCATCAGAAAGACAAGAGATGCTGGCAAGGATGTGGAGAAAAGAGAACACTTCTGCACTGTTGGTAGGAATGTAAACTGGTACATACATATACTATGGAAAACAGTATGCAGTTCCCTCAAAAAATTAAAAATAGAACTACCATATGATCCAACGATTCCTCTTCTGGGAATACATCCAAACGGAAAGAAAATATGTTACAGAGTATCTGCACCCCCATGTTTATAGCAGCATTATTTACAATATCCAAGACATGGAAAAACCTAAATGTCCACCAATGGGTAAAGGGGTAAAGGACTGTGCCATGTGTATGCAATGGGTTATTATGCAACCATGAAAAAGGAAAGCCTGCATTTGTGACAGCACAGATGAAACTTGACATTATGCTAAGCTAAATAAGTCAGAGAAAGACAATACTATATGATCTCACTCGTATGTGGAATCTAAACAAACAGATAAAAACTTCTTAGAGAAAAAGAACAGATTTGTGGTTAACAGAGGCAGGAGGCAGGATGGGGTTGCTGACTGAGAGCAGCCAAAAGATACAGATTTCAGAGTGCCGTTGTGGCTCAGCAGGTGAAGAACCCAACTACTGTCCATGAGGATGTGCGTTTGATCCCTGGCTTCACACAGTGGGTTAAAGGATACGGCATTGCTGTGAGCTGTGGTGTAGGTTGCAGATGCTACTCTGATTTGGTGTTGCTGTGGCTGTGGTGTAGGGTGGCAGCTACAGCTCTGATTTGATCCCTAGCCTGGAAACTTCCAAAAGCTGCATGATCTGCCCTAAAAAGCAAAAAAAAAAAAAAGATAGAGATTTTTAGTTATAAGTAACTTCTAGAGATGTACAGCATGACAGCTATAGTTAATGCTGTTATGATATATTTGAAAGTTATTAAGAGAGTGGATCCTGAGACTTCTCATCACAAGAAATAAAGCATTAATTTTTTTTGTATCTATATGAGATGATGAATATTAACTAAACTTATTGTGGTAATCATTTCCCAATATATAAATCTAGTTACCATGCTGTACACCTGAAACTTGAATATGCTATATGTCAACTACATCTCAAAAAAACTGGAAAAAATTTAAATAAGCAAATATCCACACTAGTACTTAAATGACTGTTGAATTCCTTGATGGACTACATTATATTGTGTTCAAC
>PVHT020000165.1:18179622-18309679 GCA_004024745.2 Catagonus wagneri | reverse complement strand
TTTTTTTTTTTTTTTTGGCTGAGCCCATCACATGTGGAAGTTCCTGATACAGGCATTGAACCCCCTGCGACACCAGCAACCCAAGGTCACTGCAGTTACAACTCCAGAGTCTTAACACATTGTAACACAAGAGAACTCCTAGGCTTTGGTTTTCTAGCCATTGAATAAAACTGGAGACACATTAGAGAGGACACATCAAGAATTCCACTTCTGGAGTTGCCATCATGGCTCTGCAGAAACAAATCTGACTAGCATCCATGAGGATGCAGGTTCGATCCCTGGCCTCGCTCAGTGCGTTAAGGATCCGGTGTTGCCATGAGCTGTGGTGTACGTCACAGACATGGCTTGGATCCTGCATTGCTGTGGCTGTGGCGTAGGCTGGCAGCTACAGCTCCGATTCAGCCCCTAGCCTGGGAACATCCATATGCCTTGGGTGCAGCCCTAAAAATACCAAAAAAATTCAAAATAAAAACAAAAGGATAAAATAAAAAAGAATTCCATTTCTACCACTTATTAACCATATGAAAGAATTCCATTTCTACCACTTATTAACCATATGAAATTGAATTGCTTCTTTAATGTCTTTGGAGTCTCAATCTTCCAGACCTGAAAAGAGAGATTAAAAATATGTACCTTATAAGATTGTACTGAATATCAAAACAAAACGAGGTATATAAAAAGCTTAGCCAAGGATCCATGATGCAGCAGATGCTCAATAATTACAAGAGTTGGCAGCTGTTTTATTTTCTTTGTTCCCTTCTAGCACCACGGTATTATTCTATAACGGGTGCTGGGGTATAGAGAGATGCTAAGATACTGTTCATCGCTTCCAAAGAGTTACAGTCCACTGTGGGGAGCAGACATGTGAGCACAGCTGTGCTGGAAGATCAAGAAGAAAGCTGTATAACTGAGGCGGAGCTGAAGCATCCTCACCAGGGGCGGGTGGGGGAGGGCCTCACAGAGGAGGCAGCCATGGAGGTGGGCATTAAAGGATGAAAACAAATCAAGGCAGAGTAGGAGTAAAAGCATAGAGATAAGGGAGTTCCCACTGTGCCTATGTACGAACCTGACTAGTATCCATAAGGACTCCAGTTGGAGCTACGGCTTCACTCAATGGGTTAAGGGATCTGGCATTGCCTTGATCTGTGAGGCAGGTCACAGATGTGGTTCAGATCCTGCTTTGCCTGTGGCATAGGCTAGCGGCTGCAGAGCCGATTCGACCCCTAGCCTGGGAATTCCATATCCCTCGGGTACAGCCCTAAAAAAGAAAGAAGAAAAAAAAAGGAAGCCGGTAAGAAAGTAAAAGGTACAACTGGATGGATGAGTTGTTACTTTACTTTTATAGTTCTTTTTTTTTGAGCCGCACCTGCGGCATGCAGGAATTCTGGGGCCAGAGACTGAACCTGTGCCAACAGGGAACTCCCATCCATACTTCTAATGGGCTAATACAGTTGTTAAGCTGAGAAAAAAGTCAGCATATGTATTTGCAGCTGGACCCACATCAACTACCACTACAAAATTAAGCTTTTACCCTCCAGATCAAAGTAGCAAAAGCCTGGTGTCTTGTTTGGCTACTAACAGTCTGACCTTGGGCCTATGACATCACCTGCTCCTCACCTCCAAAATGAGGATTGTACGTTCTGCCTGTCCACTTCCATCAGTTGTGAAAATCGACTGAGATTACATAGGATCTGCTTAAGAATCACCTGGAAGGCTTGGGAAAGCACAGATTACTGGATGCTACCTCCACTGGCTCTGATTCAGTAGATTTGAGATGGGAGCCTAGAATTTATACTCCTAACAAGCTCCCAAGTGATACTGATATGGCTGTTACGAGGACTGCACTTTGAAAACCACTGCTTTAGGGCACAGTGTTTTCCTAAGCTACTATTTGCAACTGATTCAAGAGTAATGTAAGTGTTTGTTATGTTTTATTCTGTTCCTTGCCCCTTAAGAGACTCCAGAGGGAATACGCACAAGTAGAAGATATGATATTTGCTCTGGCTGCCCCTGCACTATATCGGCCTTGCTCGGTCATATATAGTTAATGAATATGTTGATTTGATTTGTCCTTATATAGCTTCTAGTCTCCTTAGAGAGATGTAACAAATTTATTAGAATGAGAGCATTCATTGGAATAAGATGAAGTCTTTTTTCCTGTTCTTCGCTTAGTAATCAGGCCTATGATTCCTAAAGGACTCTTTTCTCTTCTCTTAACCTGTCATACAAACTGTCTCCTTAATGTGTCCATGCTCTCGCTCTCTCTCTCCCTCTCTCTCGCTCTCTCTCTCTCCCTCTCTCTCTCTCTCTCTCTCTCTCTCTCTCTCTGCTTCTCTGACCACCTACCCCAGTAGTCTTTAAAGGCCCCAGGTCGGATGGGATTTTGTTTAGCCTAAGAGAACCGATATCTGTGTAAACAGAGCCAGCTATCTCCTGCAATGTCTCCGAAATGGGCATTTCAGCCATCAGAGCTGTAAATCAACTTCAAAAGACTTCTTCTCCCAGGAGTGGAGTCTTGGCTTTAGGCATAGGCCCACTGCTACAGGAGGCTCTTGTCTCGAGAAGATGATACCAATCACCAAGCTTTCACACCCATCCCCCTCCCGCACCCCACCCTCTTCCCTGGCCTCTGTGCCTCCATGCCTCACATCCACATCGTCTGAGGCACGCTCTCTTCTTTGAACTCCTTTGGGGAGCAGCATTTTCCAAGGCCTGGCTCCAGCCACGCCACAAATATTGCTTTTCCATGATCATGATATATTTTAAAGTATCTGCTTCCTCTTGGAAAGACAAAGAACAGCAGCCATTCCAATAACTCTGAGCAACGGGATCAAGTAAGACTGCCTCATTCCCACTGAAGCAGTTACATGCTCTCTTCCGAATGTCTCAGTCTTTGGAATTGTCTGCCTGTGTTTAGTGTGGTGGCCTCGTAGTCTTTCTACTTGTAAATCTGTATTCTCTCCGTCAGAGGTCCCAAACTGGTCTCCATGGGCCGTATTCACCCTGGGTGACAAAGCTGTTGTGTTGTGTGGGTGGATGTGTTTAAGTAAAGAAAATTGAGTTTGTGACCAGCATTACAAAATCTGAGAGAGAGAATTTATATAAAATTTGGATTTCTATCTTCTCAAAAACAAAAAGTTGAGATGATGCGTCAGCTTGGAATCCCATCGATAAACGCAACACTGAAGGAGCTGAGTACTGGCCACCTCCTCCGGCCCAGGGCCCAACCAAGCTCTCCAGTTTGCCACTGTCTACACTGGCTTGTCACTAGTTTACATTATCTGCTTGGTTCCTGAAAGTATTTAAATTAGTGGCTTATTTTTGTTCTTCTTGACAGGTCTGCAGATGCGGAGAGTTTGGGAGCTAGGGAGGTCCCTTAGAGAGAGATTTCCCATGAAAATCACCTAGCAGGCTCTACAAATCCCTCCACCCAGGCTGTGCTGAATGCCACTTAAGGAAGGGTCTCTGGAGTAGGACCAAGTCATCAGTACTGCCTCTTAACCGCCAAGATGATTCTAATATACAGACACATTTAGGAACCAGTACCTTAAAGGTGTTTCCTCCACATTGCTATGCATTTGAACCTGGGGATCTTGTTATACAGTCAGGTTCTAATTCAGTAGGTCTGGGTGGAGCCTGAGATACAGCATTTCATGCAAATTAAGCCTGCTGGTCTGAGGACAATATTTTCCATATCAGAACCTTAGAGTTCTAGTCCGGCCTTGCTCACAGGTTCAGAGCAATGCCCTAATAGTACTTTATTTATAACAGTTAGGTATCTAAGCTTAGGGAAAAAAAATTACTCTTTAAAACATTTACTTTCAAAAATATAATTGATAGTGGTGTCAAGGACATTTCTATTACAACATGGGCATTTCTGCCTTTACTTACATTCCGTTATGGCTTCTTGACTATGAGAGGCAGAAACAGGTCTTTAGCCGGCAGAACATTATTTCCCCCCAGTGATTCCCATCTTTTTGGTGGCGGGTGGAGAGGAGATTAGAAAATAGATCCTTACCCAGCCCTTCACATTATTGCTCAAGACCACTAACTATGAAGTATAAGAGACAATCCACTGAGAAAAATAGCACCATCCGTCTTTGTAAGTGGCCTAGAAGTCTAAGAGTTTCTCTGTCTGCTTGAGTTTGGAGCCGTGGCAGGTGAGAGTGAAGCAGTCAGCCAGGTCTAATTGCCTGGTTATGAGAATGAAAAAAGTAGGGAACTTGCAACAGTTTAATGTGAAGTCTAAACTTAAAGGTTTGGGAGTTCTCTTGGTGGCTCAGTCGTTAATGAACCCGACAAGGATCCATGAGGATGCGACTTCAATCCCTGACCTCACTCAGTAGGTTTAAGGATCTGGCATTGCTGTGAGCTGTGGTATAAGTCACAGATGTAGCTCGGATCCCGAGTTGCTGTAGCTGTGCTGTAGGCAGGCAGCTGTAGCTCTGATTCAACCCCTAGCCTGGGAAATTCCATATGCCAGGGGGCGTCCCTAAAAAAAAAAAGTGCTTGGAGGATTGAAGCTAGGGCATTTCCTGGGGCCAAAAGATTTCTTTCAGGCTGGCCATCTCTCTGAGCAGAAAATGCCACCAGGGTGGAGTCATTCTTCTAGATGCGTGTTTCTCGAAGTATCATCTGGGGACAAGATGTGTGTCAGAACCCCGTGAGGATCTAGTTAATGTGTATTTCCAGGCCCCATACCCAGAGATGCACCGTTGGTAGATCTAGGGTGGGCGCCAGGAATGAACATTTTTAAGAGAATTTGTCCAAGTAAATTTGATGCATCGTGGAGCTACAGGTGTAGGAAAAAATGGTCTGTAACTAAACAACCTTCCTTCGCTGGCTGCTAGTGTAGCGGCTATGTTCTCTGGACCTGGGCTGCAGCCTAGGAACCAGCACAGGAACAGCCTCTTCATTTGTTAAATCACGGCAGAGACCACGTGTGATCGCTTTGACTGCCGGGACCTGCCGCTTGGGAACCCCCCAGTTCTCAGCCGTGTAGTCATTTCCCTAGCACAGAGCAGCTAGGAGGTTTTCCCAATGCACTTTTACTACAAGAGGACACGAAACGGGGTGAACCTTCTCTGTCTTTGGATTTTGAGGTCTCACGATGGCAGTGTTCTGCGACTTTTTAAAAAAGGCTTAATGATTACCCCTTTGTATTATCATAAAAGCCTCTCACCCTGCTGTCCACCACTAGATTTGAATATATCTTTGCACAATGCTCCCTATTAAGTACCACCAAATACAGAGAGCAAGTTCAGTTTTCTTTTTCTTTGTCTTTTTGCCTTTTCTAGAGCCACACTCGCGGCATGTGGAGGTTCCTAGGTTAGGGGTCTAATCGGAGCTGTAGCCTCCAGCCTATGCCACAGCCACAGCAATGCGGGATCCGAGCCGCGTCTGCAACCTACACCACAGCTCACGGCACGCCAGATCCTTAACCCACTGAGCAAGGCCAGGGATCAAACCCACAACTTCATGGTTCCTAGTCGGATTCGTTAACCACTGAGCCACGACGGGAACTCCCAAGTTCGGTTTTCTATGCACTGCGATGAATGCAGAAAAAGGTACATTATTTTTGGAAATCTGCACCATTAAAACAAAAGGTATACATAAATGATTAATGACTGATAATATTTAATATTGAATAGGCTTTGGCCACCACCCCCATTGTCCCCATTGTCCTAGAGGAATATTGTGATATATTATTACAAAACCTCTTCCTCTAGCAGGCACCACCCCCGCCACTGCCTTGCACCCCCTCGACTGAGACTCACTGTTAAAATGGGAAGGCCAGGGAGGGCTGGAAAGGCAGCTGGGAGCAAGCCTGTGACCACAGGGAGCCCAGACCAGGGAGAGAATGATTGGTCTCTGGGTGCAGAGACCTAGCTAGAAGGCCTCTGTGCATCTGAATTGGCTTGTCCAGGCTGGAGTCTGACAGCCCATGAAAGGGGACTCAGGTGTACACTTCAGCAGGCTGATAACTTCCCCTGCTAGGTGTCAAATGATTTGGTCCAAAGGGAAGGAGGCTGAAATTGCCCTTTCTGGCTTTTTTGATCAGGAAGAATCTTTCAAGTGATACAGAATGAAAATGTAGAAACTGGGGTAATGAGTTGAGGACAGCTGCATTAATTAAGAGACGATAATATGTCGGGCACACGCTTTATCTTGTTTAATCCTTATACCAATCCTGGGAGGCAGAGGTATCACTCTTAGTCTCATTTTACATAAAGGAGGTTTAGACCTATTAAGTGACCTGGACATGTGAACATAGGTAGTAGAGGGCCCGGGTTTGAACCCAGGTCCATATCACCCTCAAGTCTATTCTACTCTCCCTCATTGCACCATCCTTATGCAATTCCCTGTTACAGTTACCATTTTGGAAGGCTTTTAATTGTTACACTGGGGAAGTTCTTGATTTTCGCACAGTGTGGGCACTGAAGTTGGTCCTTTTAGAAAGTCAACTATTTTCTCATGCGGTCTTGGCCAAGAAAAAGAGCCTCAGAGGTCAGTTGGTATCTCAAATGTCACTTGTCCTGCAGCTCACTTAACCCATATGCAGGTCTACTTACTCCCAGTCAAGTGCTCCAGCAAGATCCAGAGACTGAATATTCCCTGGACCTCTTCTGGTCCATCAGAATAACCTACAGAGTCTTCAAGCAGTAGGTCTTATTTTTGGTGTCCAGCTTACTGCAGTGTCTAGAACTTAGTAAGTGTGCCACTGATACTGGCTGCAAAAATGAACATCACCAGTAAGAAATGTGAATTTGAAGAGAGCACTGTATTTTCTTTCTTCAGTTTTTCTATCTTTGAAATAAGTAGGTGTCGTCTAAGTGTTTGGAAGGACTTCAAGCTACTTCAAAACTTGTTTAACCCTAAAGTAGGGATCCTTTACCTGAGGTCTGAATATTGGTCGATGTACTCACTCTAACCATACACATACTTTCCTCAAAATTTGATTGACTGTAGTGTAATTTCTAGACAGTAAAAGGTACCTCTATTAGGTATCCTTTTGACAAATCTATATAATCATATAACCACTATTCTACTCGAGATATAGAATATATTAATTAGTCCAAAAAATCCCCTTATATACCTTTGCAAGCAGTTCCCTTTCTGAGATTCAGCAGTGTTGTTGTGTGTATTAGCAGTCTGATCCTTTTTATAACTGGGCAAAAACTACATTATATGGAGGTACTGCAATTTTTTTATTCATTCCAGCCAGTGGACATTCAGATTGTGTCCCGTTTGGAGCATTTTTGAATGAAGCTGTTATAAATATTCACGTATAGGTTTTTCAGACATATTTCTTAATATCCCTTAGGTATGTATCATGAGAGAGGGCCTATGCAAAACTAACGCGTGTAGATATATATTCTTTTTCTGGGGAGGTGCTTCATAGTTTTTGTCGAGTCCCAAAATGGTCAGGGCTTACGAAAGGTTAAGAACCACTAACCTTGCTGCTGCTTCCTTTTACATGTGTTGAGTTCCTCAAGCTCAGTGACATGACTTCTCCAGTAGAATATTATCAGATTGAGAGACAGCCTACCCTACTAAAATAGGCCTGGATTAAATTTGGGGTGCTGCCCCACTAGAGTATAGTCTCTAACTGGGTAACATTGCCAGTCCTCTTTCTCCTTCCAGGACCTCAGCAACCCTGTCCATCAATAATGGGTTTAATGGCTAAGCTCCATTTCCCCATCCTGCGTTTCCCAGACAACATAATGCATGCTTCCTCCCTGGCCTCCCACCCCTTTAAAGCTCTGGCGCAAACCCTCCAAAGTCCTACCCTTCATATCTGGCCTGCTTCCTGCAGAGGCACTGAGAGCACGAAACTTTCTATTCAGTTGTTCTCGCTGTTGCTAATTAATGTCTGGGAGGATGCATGCCAAGAAGAATGTTTATCAAGACATGGCAAAACACAACCGGTGACCAGATTTCCAGTCCTGGTTTTGCTAACAGAAGCTCACCGGAGGTGGGAAAATCATTTTCACTTCCCTTGCTTAATATCCCGAGCAGCGCTCCGAAGTCCTTGGGATGGAGACTCAAAACCTTCACAAGACCTGTAGGACCTTCCTTTGCCTTACTCTCTCCCACCTGCCCTGCAGTCACTTCGAATGACTCCCTCCCAAACCAGTGATTTGGAAGGTACCATGGAGGCGTTGGGCAAAAGCTGTGAGCTTTGGGATTTGAGTCTCTCCAACGTTTACCTGGGCAATTACATCATACCACTAAGTGGAGCTCTAAAGATGCTCCCACAGAAGACTTTAAGTTAGAGAAGCAGAACAATGAAGGTCTGCGTATGTGGAGAAGACTGAAAAAAAAAGGTCAATTTTCAGGCTGCAAATTTCTCATACAGGAAGAAAGATTTAAGACCAAGAAACAAGGTGTTTTTTTGTTTGTTTGTTTGTTTGTTTTGGGGGGTGTTTGGTTAGATCCTCTATTTAAGTAACTTCTTTCTCCCCAGTTACACAGATTTCTCTGTGACACATGTCTTTAGGACAGCCTTAGATTCTTCACATGGCCTTGATTTATTCAGTTAGCATTTATTAAGCCTGCAGGGAGAAGATCAGGAGTCCACTAAGACATTAGGTCCTGGCCTCCAAGCAGCTTTTTCAGGTCGGGGTTGGGGAAGCTATCATCTCTCTCTGTGTTCAGCATCTTGCTGATTTTTCCATCCATTATCTTACATAATCCTATAATAAACTTAACACTATCCACATTTTACAAATAAGGTAACTGAGGATTACACTAAGACAGTTGACAAAGGTCATGAAGCAGGTAACTTGTAGACCTGCCCTCAATTCAAATCCCTGTGATGCCAAAACCTATGCATGTAACTGCTAATTACTATGTGGGAAATCAGTTCATGACTTAACCTTGTTAAGCCTCAGTTTCCTCTGTGAAATGGGATGACAAACTTCTCGTGCTTCTAGCATTTGCAGGAACTGGAAAGATAACTAATGTCAAGGATTTATTTATCATTAATGCCTGGCACATTGCAAGTCTCAGTATGGGCTAGCTGCTGATATTCTCATTGTCACAGTCATCATTCTTACTGTTTGCCAAGAGAGAGGTATACGCAAAGCAGTATGGTGGTTCACACGAGGGGCAGGGCTTTCACCAAGAGGATAGTCAGGGTGTGTGAGGATAAGTGTAAGGTTCAAAAAAATCAAAACTGACCTCAAAAGGAGAATATGTACATAGAGATTTGGACTCAAAAGGGCCAATATAAGACACAACATGAATGAAAGCAAAGGGATAATCGGAGAACACTAGTAATTACCACAAATGGTAAAAAGGCCATCTTGGCTGATTGATTTGTCATCAATGCAGATGAGGTTGGACAGATGCCTTGGGGTAAAAGTTGGAGAACCCAGTTGAGTAGAGGCTTGGTTTTATAAGAAGAGAGGTAAGGCTGAATACTTATGAGCAGGGGAGCAACAAAGAGGATATGAATTTTATAGGATATGAATGAGATTTGGGAAGGATCAGTTCATGCTAAGTCTGACCCAATACAATGCTGTATCCAATCAGCAAGACCTATTCTGGCTTTGGATGAGGATGGAGAATCTGTGACTTCTGTATCAACCTTGTGAAATGCCCAAGACTTAACAGGTCTTGCAAGGTGCATTTTCAACCCATCATGGCACTTTAATAATAGTCCTTAACTTGGCTGTGTTAATTTGAAATTCATTCATGTCTTTCAAGTCCATTGGATTCTCACAACAACTCGGTGATGGGATGAGGGAAATATTTTGACTTGTGAGCTTACAGAAGGGAAAGAAATTGTGCATGATGAGTGACTGCTTGATTTTTGCATATTTAACAAATAAGTATGTGAGTGAGTACATATTTGATTCAAGCAATCAAAGTGAGGAGATAGGATGAAAGTACCTCAAGGTCTCATGGTTGGTAATGCACATGACTAGGACTTGAACCCAGGGTTTTGCGACTCTTCCCAACTTCATTATTTCCACGCCTCTCCATTTATTCTTTCTTAAAGGGGTGCTTTCCAAAGTATACATAATTTAATGACCCGAAACCCTGCTTGCTTTTTTTTCCTTCCTAAAAGCAATGCTTTGCTAGTTCCCTTTTAAGTCAGTCACAGGGAGAGAGCATTGGCTTTGTCCCCTCTGAGAGCTGATTTTTCCAGCCCCCTGCTCTGATTCTGATGTGAGATAATGGAGCTTAGCCTTCAAAGCTATGAAAGGTACCAATTGTTTTGTTTCCTAAGCATTCAGAGACAGCTGTTTTTTGTTGGTTTTTTTCCCCACACAAAGCTTTCTTTTCCTTACAGCAAGGAGAGTGGATGATGGAAGGCAGAAGGGGAAGTCGGGTTCATCTATGCCTCAGAGGCCTTAAATAGTTTGGAGGAAAAAATGAAATAACACAAAATTATAATTTCTCATTGTTCTCTGCTGCATTCACCTCCTGCTGCCAGTCTACTTTTTCTATCAAAAATGTATAATATGGGTTGTGGAACATATCAAAAAATTCTCTTTTCACTGGGATGTGCAGTCATCCCATCTTGAAGAAGGAGCATGGCATCAAAGAAGTTCATTGTCACCCTCACCCCCCATTTCTATCCTTCCTCTCTCCTTCAGGGGGAACAAAAAGCCTGGGTTGCAAAAAGACTCTTTCATCTCAAATTGGTCTCTTCCATTAATTTCTTGGCTCTCAGGAGGAAAGAGAGAAAGAAAGAAAGAAAGAGAGAAAGAAAGAAAGAAAGAAAGAAAGAAAGAAAGAAAGAAAGAAAGAAAGAAAGAAAGAAAGAAAGGCAGATATTCTATAAACAGCATTACTGAAGACACTAAATGCTTATTAATAAGATTTTATAGTTGTATAGTACAATATATGTTTATTTTACAAATAGCAACATATGCTGCTGGTTTATGAACAGTTTGATTGAGCTCTGCTGTGCATGTTGTATAAACCATGACTGCTTGTTAAAGGGTGTACAGAGATAAGGTGTGACCTCTGCACGATTTAGGGCTCTCATGTTGGCCAAGTCCAGAGTCTCAGCTTTGCCAATACTCCAAGACCATTAGGTTCAAGATGCCTGCATCATGACAACTGAACCCTTGAGAAACTGCCCTAAGAACAGTTGCTGCAGTGGCATCTATTTACTGGGATAAATACCCAGTCATGCGGACCAGACCTTAGAGGCAACAAACAGTACAGCCTTTCCTAGTAGGAAAGTCTTCTTAGGGAGCCTAATTCTGATTAGGAGAAGTTTTGCTCTGTTTTGTTTTTTGTCATTGTGATTAAGAACAATGGGTTTAGGAGTTCCCTTCGTGGCTCAGTTGTTGACGAATCTAAGAACCATGAGGTTGCAGGTTCGATCCCTGGCCTTGCTCAGTGGGTTAAGGATCCGGCGTTGCCGTGAGCTGTGGTGAAGGTTGCAGACGCGGCTCGGATCCCTCGTTGCTGTGTCTGTGGTGAAGGCTGGCAGCTACAGCTCCTGTTAGACCCCTAGCCTGGGAACCTCCATATGCGGCTCTACATAAAGGCAAAAAGACAAAAAAAAAAAACAATGGGTTTAGAATCACGGATTTTGTATGTTAGATCCCTATTGCTGCATAACAAGTCACCCCAAACATGGTGGCTTATGACAATGATATTTATTATCTCTTAGGCATCTGTGGGTCAGGGATTCAAACAGAATACAGTGGAGATGACTTGTCTCTGCTTCACACTGTCCGAGATCTTAGCTGGAATGCTTGAAAACTGGAGTCTGGAATCATCTGAAAGCTCAGTCATTCTCATTTGGGCTTTGCTGGAACTGACAGGAAGAGCCTCTGCCCATGGGCTTGCCATGTGGCCTGGGCTTCCCCTCAACATGGTGACTGGGCTCCAAGACCTAGCATGGCATAAACTGGCAAAGACCAGGATATTATGATGCCTCATGGAGAGTTACATCAGCAACAGAAAGTAGGTGGTTAAGATACAAAAAAAATTGCGGCGGGTGGGGGTGGTGTTGGGAGGGAGGGAGACAGAGAGCCAGGGAGACACAGAGAGAGGAGGAAAGGAGACCAAACGCAGCCATGTTTGTCTAACACGGCTTCAAAGAACCAACAGATTAAAAAATGATGCCTTCTCCCCCTTGCCATATCTACATATTATGTAGAAATGAATGTATCGGGAAATGGTATTTAATAATAAAACATCCAACTAGTAGCCCCTCCCTCATTCTGGATCACCACTACTGCCTAACTAACATTATCTGAGTCCCTCCTTTGTCTGAGCATCCTTACAAGCAGAGTCTCCTTTAAGTCCCACGACATCCTGATGAACCCAGTGTTGTAATTTCCACTCCTTTTTGTCTGAATCACAGTTTTGAGGATATGTACACTTCTCAGGCCCCCCTCTCATAAACTACTGCTGAGAGTGTTTGTTTTCAAAGAAGTGGAACCTAGGTCTACGTCTATGTCACTATGCCACCTTACTCCCTTATTTTAGTCTCAGAAAGTACTTCAGTGGGGATCCAATCTAGTCCTTATGGTCATAAGGGAAAGTCTTTTGACTGACTGGTTCAGGAATTCTTAGCACATGATTTAATTTAACTTTTTTTTTTTTCCTGCCAGCAGACACCCCTTCGATTTCCCCTGCCATTATTCTTCCAAAATCACCCCCAATAAAAAATCTACACTAAACAAGGAAGCGTCCTTCAATAGATATGTATTTCTAAGCAGCTGCCTCCTCTCCCAAACAGCTAAAGTGGTCCTTTCAAATAGAAATAAAAGTTCTCTCCATTTGTTTCTATTGTCATCTTTTTTTTTCTTTTAAAAGCTTTATTAAGACATAGGCCACATATAATTCACCATTTTTTGTTTCTTTGCCCACAGCAGTTAGAAGTTCCCAGGCCAGGGACAGAACCTGCACCACAGCAGTGACCTGAGCCAAGCCACAGCAGAGGCGATGCCAGATCCTTACCCCACTGAGACACCGGGAGCTCCACAACTCACCATTTAAAGTGTTGAACTCGCTGTCTTTTAGTATATTCACAAACGTGTGCATTCGTGATCACAATCTAATTTTTTTTTTTATTGTTTATTTTGTCTTTTTAGCCCTGCGCCCATGCCATAAGGAAGTTCCCAGGCGAGGGGTCAGACTGGAGCTGTAGCTGCTGGCCTACACCACAGCCACAGGAACGCCAGATCCAAGCCAGGTCTCTGACCTACACCACAGCTCACAGCAACACCAGATCTTTAACCCACTGAGTGAGGTCAGGGATCCAACCTGCATCCTCATGGATACTAGCCGGGTTTGTTACCACTGAGCCACAAGAGGAAATTCCAGTATGAGTGTTTTCATTTTCATCCTCTCTTATTACTAGCTTGTCAAGGTCAGGTACTTGTACTGGCCTTGCTACCCACATCGCCCTAGGGCAATGCGTACAACAGCTGAGCCACAATGGGAACCTCAAGGTCTAATTTTAGAATGTTTCCCTCCCAAGGAAAAGAAGCTCAAGCTCTATACCCATCAGCTGTCAGTCTCCATTGCCCATCACCCCACCCCACCCCACCCCAGTCTCCAGTCCTAAGAGAACACTAATCTATGATGTCTCAATAGATTTGCCTCAGACATTTTATATAAAAGGAATCATTCAATATGTGCTCTTTCGTGACTGACTTTTTTCCTTAAGCATATTTTTATAACATGTATTACATTCCTTTTTGAGGCTGAATAATATTCACATTCTTATTCTTCAATTGATAGACATTGGCTATTCCCTTTTTTTTTTTTTTTTGGCTATTATAACTAATGAAGCTATGAACATTCCCATACAAGTCATCTGGGCATGTTTTCATTTTTCTTAAGTATGTACCTAACAGTGGAATTGCTGTACTATATAGCAACATTATGTTTAACTTTTTGAGGAACCGAAAAACTGATCCTAAAGTGACTATACTATTTTACATTCCCGTCAGGAATACACGAGAGCTTCAATGTCTTTGCATCTTTACCAACACTTGCTGGTCTGTCTTTTTGGCTATAGCCATTCTTGTGGGTGTGAACTAGTATCTCACTGTGGTTTTGATTTGCATTTTCCTAATGACTAACTGAGTTGAACATCTTATGTGCTTAGTAGCTATCTGCATATCTTCTTTGGAGAAATATTTATGCAAATCTCTTGCATATTTTTAAATTGCATGCTTGTCTTTTTATTGTTGAATTATCTGAGTTCTTACTGATTCTATATACATGTCCCTTATCAGATATATATGTTTGCAAATATTTTCTTCCACTCTGTGTCTTTTGTCTCTTCTTGATGCTATCATTTGCACCACAGTCTTGGGGTTTTTTTTTTTTTGCGGTGGGGAGAGGGATCTGGGAGAGAAATTGTTTGTTTTGGCCACACTCACAGCATATGGAAGTTCCCGGGCCAGGGACTGAGTCCAAGCTGCAGTCATGACCTATGCCACAGCTGTGGCAATGCCAGCTTCTTAACCCACTGCGCCACAGCGGGAACTTCCAGAGTTTTTTTATTTTGATGTTCTTTGGTTATTTATTCATTTGTTTCATTTTTTTGTTCACTATTCACTTCTGTTTTCATTTATTCATTCATTCATTCATTTTTTTTTTCATCCATCCATTGAGTGCCTATTATGTTTCAGAAGTTGTTCTAGGCACTTCATTAATGAAAAAGTAGGACAATGTTCTGACTGCCATAAACTACTGTTCCAGTAAAGGGAGACAAGTGATAGACAAATACATCAAATAATTTTAGACAATAGTGACTGTTGTTGAGAAAACTGAGTGGGGGTAATGAGGTAGAAATTTTTTATGGGGCAAGTGTCAGAAGTGGGGAACACTGACTATTGATGTGTCAGGCCAGAGTTCTTTGCTGCAGGGGTCTGTCCTATGCATTGTAGGAGATTCAGCACCATTCCTGGCCTCTGCTACCCACTAGGTACCAGTGGCACCACCTGCCCCAGCTATGACAAGCACTGCCAAATGTTCCCTAGGGACAAAGTTGCCCTCAGCTGAGAGCCACTGATGTTGATGGCTGAGGAAAACATCTCTAAACGGAAACCTAGGGAAGGAGTCCATTTCACGGGAAGTTCCAAGGCAGAGCCATTCATATATTAAGTGTAGATCAGGTACAAAGGTCGCAAGGCGGATAGGTACTTTTCTGTGTGAGAAACAGAAACCAGGCCTTTGAGTCAGAGTATAGTGAATGAGCAGAGGATTGGAAGATGAAATCTGAGAGGTGGGCAGGGCCCAGATTATGATGAACCTAGCAGAGAGTAATAAGCAATTTGGGATTTATTCCAAGTATAATTGGAAGCCAGTGAGTTAGGAATGCTGTTTTAGTCTGTCCAGGCATCTAACAAAAACAGTACAGACTGAGTGGCTTACATTTTACTTCTCATAGTTCTGGAGGCTGGAAGGTCCCAAATGAAAGCACTAGCAGACACAGTGTCTGGGGAGAGACTGCTTCCTGATTCCTAAGTGGCTACATTCTGTCTGTGTCTTCTCAAGGTGAAAAGGCGAAGGGCAGGGCTCTCTGAAAGCTCTTCTATAAAAAAAGGCGCAAATCTCCTCATGAGGGATCCACCCTCGTGGATCACTGCCCAGATGTCCCACCTCTAAATACCACCACGTTAGGCATTAAGCTGCAACATATGAATTTGTGGGGAAACAAACATTCAGTCTATTCCATTCTGCCCCTCCTCTTTGTCTTACTGCTCTGCCTTCCAGGCCCACTGGGGCGGTCACCTCAGCCCCATGGCGGGGTGGGGTGGCCCTGCAGCAGCTCTCTGTTGGCCTCCCATGCCCGAGTCTCTTCTGGGCTAGATTCCCATCCCATGGCTCTCCCAGTTCGGGGTCCCTATCCCCTGCTTCTACCAGGTGGCCACATCCTTTGAAATCTAGATGGATGGAGTCATGTCTTCATGGCTGTGCTGGGCACAGTTCATGCCACAGCCCTCTGAAGGGGTCCTAACCCTGAGGCACTGGGTGGGGGCATCCTTCCACCCTCCCCAAAGAAAACTGGACAGGAGGCCCCACCCTTTGAAACCACTATGCCCCCCACCCCAGGTCCTTGCACTCTGGACCTGCGATGGGAATGGCAGCCTTGATGATTTCTGAACTACCTTCAGAGTCATTCTTCTACTATCTGGGAGAATAGCTCCCAACTTCTGTTGAGTTGGTTGATCCTTACTAATCTCCTTATCAAACCATAACTTGGCCACACCCTTAATGTTCTCGTTTTTTTTGTTTTTTTTTTTTTGAAATATAAACAGGCCTAGAATTTTCTAAATCGTTAAGTGCTAGTTCCTTTTTGCTTAAATATCCCCTTTTCCAAATCATGTCTCTCCTCTGGCATTTCCTATAAGCAGTCAGGAGAAGCCAAGCCACACCTTCAACACTTTGCTTAGAAGATGCAACAGCTAAATATCCAATTTCATTGCTGGCACCTTCTGTCTTTCACAAAATGCCAGAACAGGAACAGAGTTCAGCCGAGTTCTTTGACACTTTACAGCCAGGATCACCTTTCCTCCAGTTCCCAGCACCACGTTTCTCATTTCTGTTAGAGAAATCATTAGAATGAACTTCACCACCCCTGTTCCTACCAACATTCTGTTTATGGTTACTTAGGTATTCTCCAAGAAGACAGGGACTTTTCTACACCTCTCCTTTTCTCTCCGATTTCTCACTAGAATCACCTTTAAAGATTCATTTAGGACTTTTTCAAGCATACACCTCAATGGTCTTCTAAGCTCTCTATCTGTTACCTGGTTCCAAAGCCACAACAACATTTTTAGAAATTTGTTACTGCAACACCCCCACATCTCAGCACCAATTTCTGTCTTATTCCATTCAGGCTGCTATAATAAAAATATTACAGATGGAGTAACATAAACAACGTTTATTTCTCACAGCTATAGAGGTTGGGAGGTCCAGGATCAAGACACCAGCAGGTTTGTGTCTGCTGAAAGCTTGTTCCTGTTACAAAGATGGCAATGTTCTCACTGTGTCCTCATACAGCAGAAGAAGCAAGGAAACACACTTGGGTATTTCTCATAAGGGCATTAACACCATTCATGAGGACTCCATTCTCACAACCTAATCACCGCCCAAAGGCCACACCTCCAGTACCATCACATTGGAGATAGTTTTCGACATAACGAATTTTGGGAATGCACAAATATAGTATTTAGCAGGTGCTCTTCAATATAGGAAAAACGAGTGGATTTGGCAGACAAGGGAAGGAAAGGGACCAGGATGATGTTATAATAAGACCTTGATTATAGCACCATTAGTCTTCTGACTCAGTGAAAGCCCATCAAAAACCATGTTTTCTTACCCAAGGATCTAAAAACAGACAGTGATAGAATTAAGACTGATACCCCTGCCTCCTGACTCCTAGACTAGTTGTCCTCCCATTAAATAAGGGGCACTAAGCAGTCCTCACCTGCTAAGAGATGGGAAGATTGCAGGTGACCGTTAATACAACTGTCCATTCCCAGAGTTCCTGTCATGGCTCAGTGGAAACGAATCTAACATCCATGAGGACACAGATTCGATCCCTGGCCTCACGCAGTAGGTTAAAGATTCGGAATTGCCGTGAGCTGTGGTGTAGGTCACAGGCATACCTTGGATCTGGCATTGCTGTGGCTGTGGCACAGGCCGCGGACTACAGCTCCAATTTGACCCTGAGCCTGGGAGCCTCCATTTGACAAGGTTCAGCCCTAAAAGAGATAAATTAAATTAAATAAAATAAAACAAAACAAAACTGTCCATTCCCTTAATCTACCTTATGTAAGAAGTCTTAACACAGTGGTCAACACTGGCATGAAAATCAAAGAAAAAACTCTAGCCCGTTGCTAATTAAAGTATGGTTCACAGACCAGTAGCATCAATGTCATCAGAATCTCAGGCCCCATCTCAAGCTTACTGAATCAAAATCTGTATTTTAAAAAGTAATTTGTATTCATGTTAAAGCTTGAGAAGCACTGATCAAGTTTATCCAAATATCATCAGAAGCAATTTAGTGATTCAGATGGTTTTTGATGGCTTTCACTGAGTCAGAAGACTAATGGTGCTATAATCAAGTTCTTATTTTAACACCAACTTGATCCCTTTCCTTCCCTTGTTTCCAGTAAGTGTTCAGTCACAAAGTCACACATTAAGGAGTTTTCCTTAATTACAACACACATCCTTTCCTTTCCATTTCTACATCTGCCACTTTTTTTTTTTTTTTGCTTATTTAGGGCCACATCCTAGACATATGGAAGTTCCCAGGCTAAGGGTCAAATTGGAGCTGCAACTGCCAGCCTACCCCACAGCCTCAGAAACTCGGGATCCGAGCCACTTCTGCAACCTACACCACAGCTCACAGCAATGACAGATCCCCGACCCACTGAGCGAGGCCAGGGATCAAACCCGCATCCTCGGACACTTGTCAGATTCATTTCTGCTGAGCCACAACGGGTATTCCTACAACCACTGTGACCTTTGCCTTGGCCCTAACTACTCTGCATCAATGCAGATTCAGACTTATGCCCTGACCCTCTCCAGACCCTTCCAATTGCGTAAAGCTCTCTAATTTTCAACCATTCTCTGACTTTGTCTCGCTTTCAAGGTAAAAGTAATTTCCTAACTCTGGATTTGGAGGTCATTACATTCAATCCCCAAAACACTCTGCAGAGAATCTGCTGCATATATATGTTCTTCTGTCCATGCCTTTGCTCATGGGCTGGAATTCCCTTTCTCATCTTTTCCACTGCCGTTGAGGCTCTGCTGAAATCTCACTTCCATCACGAAAGTCAGATCTACCGATGTCCCTGTCGCCTTCCCTTGTTCTGAGGTCCTGTGGCATCTGTCGCCTATCCCAGTCTTTGTTCGCCTGCAGTATAGTTTCAGGTGAAAGTGCGTGTCTCCCAACTAGACTGTAAACTTGTGGGGGACAGGGGCCTCTCCTGTCTTCAGCATCTGACCAGGTACTGAGCACATAGTAGGTAATCAGAAAATATTTTGCTTCTGGATCTGATGAAATTGTAGAGTCACGCCCAGATTTACAAGCACATCACTCCCGCTAATTTATTTCCTCCAAGGGTCCATGCTACAGTTCAGCAATTATGCAAACAGCATTGTTTATAAAAACCATCCATGGGTAGGCAGCCTCTGAGCAGCAAGGCGGTAGGCATTGGAGACAGTCCAGAATTTCTGACCAAATAAAAACTGAATGTTTACTTAAAGAGCCACTGTGTTCTATGGAACAAAGCTCTGGTCTGGGCGTCAGAACAACAGGTAACCCTTCCCAGCTCCCCGCTGCAGCACTCAAGGCCAGTTGCTCTGAACAGCTGCGTCAGACATAGCCAGGGCAGCCAGATCCACAATGCTGAGGCTGATGACATTAACCCTGATTCTGTATTTCGCTACAATTTGGTCTTTTCTTAGTACATCCTTTTTTATTTTTTTTTCTTCTTTCTTTTTAGGGCCACGCCTGAGGCATATGGAAGTTCCCAGGCTAGGGGTCAAATCAGAGCCCCAGCCACAGCAATGCAGGATCCAAGCCACATCTGCGACCTATATCCAGCTCACGGCAATTCCAGATCCTTAACCCAGTGAGCGAGGCCAGGGATCAAACCCGCGTCCTCATGGGTTTGATCAGGTTCATTACTGCTGAGCCACAACAGGAACTCCAGTATTTCCTTCTTGAGGTTGTTGATGACAATTGCGTTGGCTGGTCGCTTGGCTCAGTTTACAGCCATCCCCTGGTCTTCACAGAGACTGGGCCCAGGACGATTACAGATGCTCAAATCCATGGATCTTCAAGTCCCTTATATAAAATGGCTGGTACAGTAACAGAGGTTAGTTTTCCTGTGCCTGGGCCTTGGACTGTAAAGATTCTCATGAGGAGACATTGCTGCAAACAACATTTTCTGTATATATTCTAGATCCTTCGGATCTCCGAAACCCAAAGAGATAGAGGGGAAATGCCACCCTTCCCTTTCTACAACTAGGGAAACTGAGGTCCAGACAAGCAGTCTAACTTGCCCGACATCACAAAGGTTTGTTCAGGAGCCTAGACTGGAGTTGAGGCTTCATGAACCCAGGGTTAATTTGCAGTTAACAGGCTTAGTGCAGCCTTACTGGTTGACAGTGAGTAGACAAAGTTGGGATTTGAACCCAGGTGATCTTTTTCGGGAGTCCACACTCTAATTCAATTTTCAGCATGGCCTCTCAGACAATCCACACTGATTCCCGTAAAGGACTATATTTGCTGTTTCTGTGCTAAGACAAGTTTGCTAATATCGGGAGTAGTATCCTTTGTCTTTGACATCCATTGCTTCAAACACCTATCTACTTTCTCTTCAAAAGTCATCCCTTGAATAATGATTTTCAACTCTGACAATATCTGGGAGAGAAATAAGAAACCTATTTAGATGGTAATTGGCTCCAACATTTCAGTAAATCAACAGGTTCGTGTATTTCCTACAAGAAGCCTGGCTCTGGAGAATCACGCAGTCATCAAAGAGCTTTGCTGACCCATCAACTTATAAGTGGTTCAATGCACTTGAATTTACAAAGAAGTTTTATAGCAAAGAACTAAGAACAGTGTCTTAAAGGCTAGACTTTGAGGGTGTCAATTATTTTCTTGTGCATCAGTGTGGGGATGCAGAATGGACAAATTAAGTTATTTTGCCCATATCAAAGCAGGGAAATGAAGAGTCAGTGAGTATTCTAGGAAGTTCATGGTGTGGTGTTAAACAGATCCATTTCTGGTATCAGACTGCTTAGGTATGAATCATTGGTAACTTAACTTTCTGAGCCTCAGTCTGCATAATAGGGGTCATAATGATTCTTACCTCGCAAACCTAAAATAACGACTAAAAAGGATAAATATAAAATGCTTACCCCACTGCCTGGCACATAGTGCTTCATAAAAACTAATTATTATTATGTTTACATATGTAAGCGTAACTCCCACAGTCAAATAAAATGGGAAGTCTTCCTTGTCCTTCATAAATATTTACGGAGTGTTCTTCTCCCAGGCCTAAATGAGTAATCCCCTCACATTTACTGATATCAAGAGTCTGTTTGTGCTTAATGGAGATGAGGAAAGAAGTGAAGGATGGAGGTGGAAATCAACCTTTAATCTGATGGTTTACACTGGGGTTTCTCAAGCTTTCATTAGAAAAGTCTTTGTTGGAGTTCCCGTCATGGCTCAGTGGTTAACAAATCCGACTAGGAACCATGAGGTTGCGGGTTCAATCCCTGGCCTTGTTCAGTGGGTTAAGGATCTGGCGTTGCCGTGAGCTGTGATGTAGGTTGCAGACGCAGCTCGGATCTTGCGTTGCTGTGTCTGTGGCGAAGGCCGGCAGCTACAGCTCCTGTTAGACCCCTAGCCTGGGAACCTCCATATGCCGCGGGTGCGGCCCTAGATAAAGCAAAAAGACAAAAAAAAAAAAAAGAAGGAAAAGAAAAGTCTTTGTTAAGGGGGCTGTTCTTACCACTGAAGGATATTCAGTTGCATCCCTGGCCTCTGCTCACTATAAGATGCCAGGAGGACCCTTCTTCCTCCATCTATGACAACCAGAATGTCTCCAGACATTGCCAAATGTGCCCTGGAAACCAAACGTGCCCCAAGTTGCGAATCACTGATTTACATATATGATGGGGACACGGATGGTCACGGAGTAGCCAGGGATAGGCCAAGAAGACATGGGAAACCCTTTTCTATCAAGGGCCAAAGAGTGAGTATTCTAGGCCTTGCTTCTGTCACAACTACTCAATTCTTCCATCATAGCATGGAAGCAGCCACAGACTATACATAAACACATGCATTCCAATGAAATGTCTTTTATAGACACTGGAATTTGAATTGTCTATAATTTCCATGTGTCACTAAACAGTTTTCTTTTTCTTTATTCTTTTTAGGGCCACACCTGTAGCACATGGAAGTTCTTGGGCCAGGGGTCAAATTGGAGTTGCAGCTGCCAGCCTAAGCCACAGCAACCCTGGATCTGAGCCACATCTGCAGCCTATGCCCCAGCCTGCGTCAAAGCCAGATCTTTAATCCACTGAGAAAGGCCAGGGATCGACCTGCATCCTCATCGACACTAGTCAGGTTCTTAACCTGCTGAGCCACAAGCAGAACTCCTCTTTTTTATTTTTTTCAATCACTTTAAATTACTGAAACCATCCTTAGCTCACAGTTCATACAAAAACAGATGGTGGGCTAGATTTTTCTCATGGGCAATTTTTGCTGACCTCTGTGTGGAAGAGTGTGTGAAGCCCTAGGATAAATATGGTACTTCTCCTGAGAGCATCAAATTGAAATTGGGAGAAAACACAGTTTTCTTTTTTTAAAATAAACAATGCCATATTCTAGAGTAGGTGTATTTTTAAGATAGCACATAATATTTCACAGTAATGTCTTGCTTCCCATGGGTCGCTCAGAGCTATGCCTCAGATCCCCGGAGGCCAATCCAGCCATCATTTTCCTGTGCTATTAAGCTACTTTGGTGAAAAATTTGAGAAGTTGCCATTGTAGGTAAGAAACTAATTCACATGAAAGCCTCTTGGTCTTTTCATAGCTAATTATCCTTGGATGGGGGTCAATAAAGCATCTAGAAACAGTCTAAGTGAATTGATGGTTCTGTAATGTATTTCATCCTGAGAACAGTTGGGTAGTGTGTAATTGTTTAATCTAAGGTGGTTCCTATATGTCCTTTTTGAAATTTTCAAATATCTCCTTCATACACGTGGAGTCCTGAGTCTGCTCAATTCTCTTGTCAGCTAAATAGCCTTTAATACATTACTCAGTGTAGTGAGTACTAGCAGTACTAGCAGATTAACAAATGACCCTGGCTCCACACTCGAGAAGCTGAAAATTCTCTGGTGATGTTAAGGCTTATTCAAATGAGATGACCTCCCAAAGAGGAAATCATCAAGATACAGTGGCAGGAAAGCATCGGATTGCAAAGTAGGAGGCTTCTTTTCTAGCTGCACTTTTTATGGCTTTTTTCCTGAATGGGAGAGTTACTTTTCTCTTCTGCCCAGAGTGGTTTCTTGAGAAGGACGCCAAGGCACCATCCAAGCTGAGAAGGGAAGAGACCACCACGTGGATCAGAGCTGTCTGTCGTGTGACTCACGGAGTGGCGGGCACAAGGCCTGGGTGTTGCCGTGCCTAGACTCAATCATCTCTATGGTCCATCTCTCCTAACTGGAAATGTCTGTGGCTGCATTCCTCTGATTGCACAGTTTCACGGTGTCGATTAAATCCAGAGAAGGAGGAATCACTCGGGGATGCAAAGGTCAGGGGAAGAATCTATGGTGGAGGTGAGAGGGTGGTCAGGGCTCTGAAGACGCTGATTCTTCCTCGCAGCTGGGTTCCAGCAGAGTGCACGTTGTCTGACTTGGGTTTGGGGTGGCTCGAGGCTGAGTGCCTTCTATTGTGGTGTCGGCATGGCAAGAGGGAGGCATGCGGGAGATGCTGTGCGTCTGCCATTCTCCCGGGCCTCGTGAAAGGGGATGCCTTCTTAATGAACCCATCCCAGAGAGCCTGGCCTTTCAGATAAACAGATAAGCATCAGCGGGAGACGTGCACAAGAGGCCGGGGGAAAATAAGGCCACTTTTGAGTGACAGCCCAAATAAAGGAGACCTAAGAGGTCTGAAGTTAGCAACTAATGAGCACATCTCTTCATCTGTGCTTTCTGGCCAGAACATCTATTGTTGGGATGCCAGGAATCTGTGTGTTGTATTCACAGAGGAAGAGGCTTTTCTGGCCTCTCTCCCAGTATTGACTTCTATTTCATTTTTTACGTTGGGTGTGGGGGCCTGCCTGGAGAATTTTTGCAAAGGGAAAAGAAGTCTAATTTCAGCTTGAAGCAATCTATCTATCTATCTATCTATCTATTTTCTCACTTGGGAGGTGAGGATAAAAATACAACCCTCCTCCTGAACTATTGGAGGATCAAATAGAAACAGTGTTCAGTCAGTATGTGATACACAGTGGCTCAATCATTATTAGTAGTAATAATATCATCATCCATTTCATGCCTAGAAATACCCAAAAAAAAAAAAAATGTGGACGTGGGGGATCTAGCTCCAGTTCTGCCATCAGCTCCCTATGAGATGATTTGGGCAAATCATCACTCATGTCAACTGAGAATATTGGACTGGAGTCGCTATTCATTTAGTAAACATACTATGAAGACATACTGTGAAGGGCAGGCTCTGTTCCAGTCACCTAAAGGTGACTCAGAGGCAGTCTGTGGACTCAGGGGACCACAGGTGTAATGGGGAGTCAGACAGATAATGCAGGTGACAGCACAAAACGAGAAGTGCTATTCTTGTGATGATTTGTGCCAAGGGTTCTGGAGCCCAAGGTAAGAAACCACCAGCAAGACCAACATTCTGTCCCAGCCCAAGCTCCCACGAGTCTGTAAGAGAAGCATCCAAGAGACAAGCTGGATGAAGAGGGGAAGAAGAGCTCACCCAGTCGGCGGGGGCCCCACCCAGTCCTCCCCTTCTAGGATCAGGCTTCTCATCAAACACCAAGCCTCCTTCAAACAAAACTGTTCAAGGAGCTCCCACTGTGGTGCAAAGGGGTGGGTGGCATCTTCGGAGTACCGGGACGCAGGTTAAGGCTGGGAGTACCGGTCTCCAGCCCAGCACAGTGGGTTAAGGATCCAGCATTGCCACAGCTGCGGCGTAGGTCACAACTACGACTTGGATCTGATCCTTGGCCCGGGAACTCCATATGCCGTGAGGTGGCCAAAAAAGAAAAAAAAATTCAAGAAAAGTGATGTGCAGGAGGACTGTTGATAACTGGGGTTTGGGAGGAGAAGACTTCGATTTGAATTTCAGAACTGTCATCGTGGTACCTGATAGCTTAGGGAAAGTCATTTATCTGTTGAGCCTCAATTATCTCTCTCAGTAAGAAAGCGTGACTGTCACACCTAGTTCACCACATGTTAATCATGTGGACAGAGGGAGACGGTTTATTTTTTCTTCTCTCTCTCTCTTTTTTTCTTTTTTTCCCCTTTTTTGGCCACACCTGTAGCATGTGCAAGTTCCCAGGCCAGGGATCGAATCTGAGAGGCAGCTTTGACCTGTGCCCCAGCTGTGGCCACACTGGATCCTTAACTCACTGAGCTGGGCGGGAAATGAACCAGTACAGACACCGAGACAGGGCCTGATCATTAACCCACTGAACCACTTTGGGGACTCTTAGAATGTTTATTTTAAAGGCTTTGGAGGCTGTGACGTATCCGTTCTAGTTTGTTGTGTTTGCTATTGTGATCCTTGCTAATAATAAAAAATGATAAATACCCTGTTATTTTATAGAAAAAAGTCTCAGTGGTCAGTGACTGAATTTGGGTGACTGAAGTAGGGAAGGGTTTGTGCTTTTTTTTTTCTTTAAACAATCAGTATCTTTTTCCAGGGGAATAGGCTAATTGCAGGCATCTTTTTAATTCTGATAAAAGCAATCTTAAGGTCTATATCTTGGGTATGTGTGACAAATAGAAAGGAAAGAGGGAGGAAGTGAGATTCTCTATTTTCCCTTAAAGCTAATCAGAAAAGCCATGCAAGGTAAGCCTTTTGTGACCCAAATTCTGATTAAGTTTCACTAGGGTGCTGTGATAGAAACCCTTGAAGGAGGTGACTGATTAATGGCAGAAAGAACAAACAATTAAAATAAACAAAAGCCTTCGTTTGAGGTAAAGCTAAGGAGAAGTGATGTAGGAGAAATATAACAAAGACGGCGGTGAGAGAAGAAGTGTGGGTTCTAGTCACTCTAGGCAGGTGGCCTTGAACAAATCTCCTCCCTCTACTTGGTCCCAGTTTCCCTAGGGACCAAGGGCTTGATAATCCCTAAGGCTTCCTGCAGGCTTGCCAGAGTAGGAGGTTTCTGCCTGCCCAACACTGAAACAAGAGGGGTGGGGAGAGGTTGGGGGGGGAGCGTATGACTGATAAACTGATAGGGAAACCGACTCATAAAACACATTGACGCAAATTAAAGGGAGAATTCATGTTGATTTAGAGCTGGCAATCTCAGGCTTCTAAATTCCAAGGAGATTGTTTAATCCTGGGAGGGTCCCTCGGGCCTTATCTTCCTCAGCTCAGTAGCACTGCACACAGAGTTCCCTTAGAAGTCAAGATGTGAGAGTGACAGAGAGAGCTGTTTTTAAAAAGAAGAGTATGGTAGTTCCCAACAGAAATGAATCTAGCTAATAACAATGAGAGTGGAGGTTCGACCCCTGACCTTGCTCAGTGGGTTAAGGATCTGGCGTTGCTGTGAGCTGTGGTGTAGTCCGTAGACAAGGCTCGGATCTGGCCTTGCTGTGGCTGTGCCACAGGCTGGCAGCTACAGCTCCTATTTGACCCCTAGCCTGGGAACTTCCATATGCCATGGGTGTCGCCCTAAAATAAATTAAAAAATAAATACATATAAAAGAGAAGAATATACTTGAATTACCTGGCGGACTGACCCCCACCCCCACCCCAGGTACAGCTGGCTCTTCACAGTGTAACGTCAGAAATGAATTTAGGGGAGTTCCTGCTATGGTGCAATGGGTTAAGAATCTGACTGCAGCAGCTCGGGTCAGTGCAGAGGCTCAGGACTGATCTTCAGCCTGATGCAGTGGGTCAAAGGATCCGGTATTGCCACACAGCTGTGGCTCAGATTCAGTCCCTGCCCCAGGAATTTCCATATGCTGTTTAAGATTTGCCATGAGCATGAGGGCCACCACCCACCTTAGACTGACAGTTACACGAACAAATGTTGGATCGGGGTGGCTTTGGTGACCTGGCTGCAGCAAGTCTTTATATAGACCACTAACACTTGGGAAGAATTATATTCACCCAAAGACCCATCTGCTGTTCCCAGTTCAAATCAGGCCAAAATCTTGATTCGGGTACAGAGAACTGTACTATCAAAAGAAACAGACTAGGAGTCTGAAGACTTAGTTTCTAACCCAAATTTCATCACCCAGTAGTCATCTAACCTTGATATGCCATTTAAATTGTGTGTCATTCTTCCCATCTTTAAAAGAGAAATGATGATGACAGTATCTGCTGAGCAGAGTTAACTTAAACTAAATGAGGGGGAAAGAAAAAAGAGGCATGGAATTAAGTAGGATTTAATTTATATGCCTTATTAGAATTTTTTTCTTTTTAGGGCCACACCTGTGGCATATGGAAGTTCCCAGGCTAGCTGCTGAGTCAAAGCTGCAGCTGCTGGCTTATATCACATCCACAGCAACACAGGATCCCGAGCATGGGATCCAAGCCGCGTTTGCAACCTACACCACAGCTCAGAGCAACACTGCATCTTTAACCCAGTGAGCGAGGCCAGGGATTGAACCCGCAACCTCATGGAGACTATTCAGGTTCATATCCCACTAAGCCATTTTTTTTAACCTTGTGAGAATTTAGAGAGAAGAGGGGAAATATGCAAGTATCCTGAGGAGGTTAGGAAATGGAAGAGGTTAGAAAGCAGCAGAGTCTGAAATCTTAAACAATTGCATTGAGTTTGCACACTAGATGAGGAGAAGAGAAACGGCTGGAGGAAGTGAGAAAGTAGGGGCAGTAGCCTGAGCAAACACCCAAAGATGGCTTCTGATTATTTTAATGCTTTGGACTCTATACTTTACTTCTGCTTTAAATCATATTCCAATCCTTAACACCTCCTTTCAATGGTGTTTTCTGCTTTAGTTTCCCAAGTGGTTCGCCTGAGAAAGAGCAAGGACTTCTTCTTTTTTTTTTTTTGCTTTTGCTTTTGCTTTTTTAGGGCTGTACTTGCACCATATGGAAGTTCCCAGGCTAGGGGTCAAATCGGAGCTACAGCTGCCTGCCTAAACCACAGCCACAGCAACACAGGATCAAAACCGTGTCTGCACCTGCACCACAGCTCATGACAATACCAGACCCCCAACCCACTGAGCAAGGCCAGGGATCAAACCTATGTCCTCATAGATACTAGTCAGATTCGCTTCTGCTGAGCCACAACGGTAACTACAAAGCAAGAACTATTTATGGAAACAAATCACATCATATAAACTTTTCTTTCTTTTTATTGAAGTTTTTGTTCAAAATACTGTTTAAAAGTAAAGGCTATTTCCAAATAATTCCCCAAATTATATTGTTTAATTATATTATCTTTAATTATATTATGTTCCTTGCCTCCCTTGCTTTCCACCTGCAAAATTGCATTACTAATAATCACAGTTCCTTCTGTGTGTTCAAGACTTTACGGTTTGTAAGGGGTTTTATTTATGTCGCTGCCTTTGGCCCTCACAGCAAGCACACAGTAGTTTAGGTTGTTTGTGTTTTATTTAGAAAGGTCACTAATAGTTGGCCAAGTTACCTGATACAGAGTAAGCTCTCAATAAATGATGGATGGATGGATGATGAACAGATGGATTGATGACAGAGAAAGGCGGATTGAGTGAGTTGACAGCTGTTCTAAATATCTGCCAAAATTTATCATTTTCCTCAATGATAATCCTAGCTTCAGCAGAAATCTCAGGGCACAGAAGGCAGGCATGCCCAGCAGTCATCTACCTCTGGATCGCCCTGGAGCCTGTCAAAGGGAAGTGAGCACTAAGCCTGTCTGCTGTGATTTTGTGATATAGGGAATCCGGTAAATTTCCTGTGAAGCAAGGCTACTGTATAAGAGGTTTTGCAGGCTGTGTGATAATGTTTATAGTTTCTCCTCATTTGAGAAAAATAGAATCTTCTCCCATTCCCATCCCCAAGGCATAGAATTGAAGGTACTGTTACTTGGGTTGTGGGGAGATCGTGTAGAATAAAAGGGAAGGACCAACAAAGACCTGGGTTTGAGATTCAGGTCCAAAGTTTATAAACTCCATTCATTTACTGTACATTGTGTCCCTACTCTGTGGCAGACTCGGCCAATATACGGGAGTATGGCAGTGAATGAGAGGGTCAAGACACATGACTTCATGGACCTTAGTTCCATTGGACTAAGACAGACAAAGAAAACACACACACACACACACACACCCCAAATAAATGTCTGAATACATGTAATAATTATAAAGCCTAAGTACTCTTGAAACTAACAGCACTAATGGCATGAACCCAGATTGGGACTTGAACCCACAGTTTTTAAATTAGAATCACACATCCAGTGTCTCAACTTACTGAGGTTCAGGTTATTTTGTGCCTCAGCACAGAAGGAATTCAACGAAAGACAAAGTGATAGGCAAGAAAGAGATTTTTTAAGATAGGATGCTTGTGAGAGATGCAGGTGGGCAGGCAAGGAGGCTCTGCCCTCAGGATCTGGTGGGCTACAGTTTTATAATCCAAGGGGAGCTGTGGGTGGGAAAAGACCTCCTCTTCCTCTTTCTTCGAGTAGGAGCTCCTGCTTGGTATCCAGTAAGAGTACTTGACCTTATAAGGCCAAACTAGGACTGTCATGGCACTTAATCCATTCAGAAGGGTGGTCCTTAAACTCCTGCCCTTGGTCTGAACCTGAATGCAGGCCTCATCCCATCCCCACCCAATGAACTGAGGCATATCTCGCACCTCCACTAGTCAAGCAAGCCTGCCTCGTTCTGATGGCTTTCTTGAGCAACTATTAATTTACACTGATTTCCCAAAGTTCCCTAGTTTTCCCTCTCTATCTATGGCCCCTTATTGGAACTTCTATAGCTACCTATGTAACTATGCTACTCCATCTGTATCACTCTGAATAAAAAAGCAACACACTGAGAGAGAATAGCATAAGGTATTGTTTAAACAACACAGTCATAGTGAAAAACCCCCTCTGAGGTGGTGATATTTAAGCCCAGTCTTAAAGACTGAGAAGGTCCCAGTTCCGAAACCAAGCAGGGCCCTGTGGGACTCCTGGGCATGGAAGTCCTTCCGTGTCTCTTGTTTGTAGGGAATAGGCTTCAGCCTCCATGACCTTCCCTGACGGTAGGTTCAAACAGTTGCTAATCACTGAAGCAGAGGGATTACAGAGACAAGGAAGTAACAGTCAAGAAACCTGGGGCAGGGTCCTGGTTCCTCCTCAAGGAATATGCACAGCAATATCTTTGAGCTTGTGTGCAGAACTAAAAGCCCCAACAAAATGGAAGATGTTAACTACTAGGTGAAGCATGCTTCATTCCAGAGAGGGCGTCACAGTTTGATGACCACAGTTTGAAACACAGAAACTCATCAGGAGACAGCCTGAGGTCAGATTAAAGGAAAACCTGTCCTGTACACACCTTGATCCTGAACAGCAATCCTGCCCTTGAACTATCACTATAAAACTCCTCGCTCAGTTCTCCAGGGTGGGACGTACAGTTTTTGAAGGCATGAGCCTGCTGTGTCCCCCCTTTGCCAGGCAAAGCATCAAAGCTCTTCTTTTCTCCTTCACCCAAAACTCTGTTTCTGAGATTGAATGCCAGCTAGTGCATGGAGGCCAAGTTTCAACAATAGCTCAAAAAAGCAAAACAAACAAACAAGCAAACAAACACAAACTGGGGAGAAAATATGCGAGTCGGGGAACAGTCTTTGTAATGGCTCTGTGGTAGGAAAAAGCTTCACAGTAGAGTTTGAGGAACTGAGGGGCAACCAGGTAACTGGAGCATTTTAGCAAGGGACAGAGCCAAAGAAGATTAAGTTAGAAAGTCAGAGAAGGGACCAGGTTAAGCAAAGCCTGAGAGACCATGGAGAGAAGTTTACATTTTATTTCATATGCCTGAGAAGGCTCTGGAAGGTTCTAAGTAAAAGCAGCCTATGATCTAGGTTCTGTGTTAACAATGTGACTTTGGTCCAATGGCTCAACTTCTGTTTCCCTTTCCTTCTCCTAAAAATGGAAGGAAAAAAAAACCTCCTATGTCTGTGACCTTCCAAGAGGTTGCTGGAGTATCACATCATATTCATCATAATACACTGCTCCAAAAAGCGTTTGATAAATATTGAAATGATTTGGACCGTTCAGTAACAACATTAACATGCTTTGTAAACTATAAAGTGTCACACACATAAAAGGTTTTATCAACATCCTCTTTTCCTCAAAGCCCTGCCTCTTTCACAGGAACAGATAAGACTTTGAAAACCTCATTCCCATAAAAAGTACTTTATAGTTAAGTCATTTGTTTTTTAGAGTTTGGGTTTGGTTTCTTTATTCCACGCCCTAATGTATTCTCTGTTTTGGGTCCACCCAGAAAACATCAAGCAGACTGAAGTATGCTATTTAACCTTAAGAAAGACAAATATTCATTGAGAATACGATGGACAGGACTGGGGGTCAAGTCCATGGAACTGGGCATTTTCTCATCTCTCTTTCTGCAGGAAATGGGAGTCGGTCCCCATTAGTCATAGGTCCTCCATTACCTAAGAAGGACTTGTGAATAGTACTGATGATGATGATAATAAGAATAACAAATGATTAGCAATGCCTATAGATACATATACATAGCATGTGTACATATATATATATAGCCCTTTGCTACTTTTCTCAAAGCATTTTTTCCCATCTATTGTTTTAATTTAGCTCACACTCATGCACAGAGGTAGAGTGGGCATGTTCTCATTGAGGAAATGGCCATAAAACGCTTAAGTGGTTTGCCTCAAGTCATACCTCGAGTGAGGGGGAAGGTGAAACCAGGTCACAGAGCTCCCAGATCCTGTGTCAGCACACGGTGTCATGACCCTCAGCTCCCCAGGGAGCCTTAGCAAAAGAAAATTAGGATTCTAAATCCCAGATTCAATAAATAGGAATTGGAGCATTTTAAGACAATAGGAAAACAAAATTGATCAATTAAGTCTAGCTCTCTTCCTACACTTTGCACTCAGAGAAACAGGGCCAGGAGCAGGCACCCATATGGGCAAGTGCTCTTTGTAGCATCTGCTCAAGTACCAAGTAACGTTCCTGCCATCCTGCCTTTCAACCTAATATCTAGCTGGGAGCTTCAGGAGGTGGGGAAGATACAAAAGAAATCAAGGCACAGTTAGCCGCATTGCCAGAGGGAGGAGAGGACTGGCAGGAACTCTTCAGTAAAAGAGAATTTTCTCTTTTGGATGAAGGGAGGTCTCTGACCTTGGGGCTGACCTTGGACCTGCCATGCATTTATCCTAAGCCTCTCTTGCCCTCCTCTCTGGAGTCTGAACAAGGTGAATCTTCAAGTTCCTTCCAACTTTAGCATTCTTTGATTCCACCATACTTGGCCATTTTGATTACATGATGAATTATTTGTAATAAAAAAGGCTTTTAGGAGTTCCCACTGTAGTACACTGGAAACGAATCCAACTAGTATCCGTGAGGATGCAGGTTCTATCCCTGGCTTCGCTCAGTGGGTTGGGGATCTGGCATTGCTCTGAGCTGTGGCATAGGTGACAGACGTGGCTCAGATTCTGAGTTGCTGTGGCTGTGGTATAGGACAGCAGCTGAAACTCCAGTTAACCCCTAGCCTGAGAGCTTCCAAACGTGGCCCTAAAAAGAAAAAAAAAAAAAAAACTGGCCCATGGAATACACTATGATTGTGTATTTGATCCATGGAATACACTATGATTCTTTAGTTCCAGATATGGACAACTTATATGGAAAAAGAAAGATAAATTCTCTAGGATTTTCCTGGAGCCACCCTCTTCTCCCAAACCCTTACCTCACCTCTAGTAACTAAAATAGAGAAGTTGCTTTTATCTGTCCTGAAACATGATCTCAAATGTTAAAAAGCTTGATAGTCAATAAAGCAGATGCTTACTGAAGGCCCATCACACAGCAGGCACTATGAAAGCAGATAACTATGTATGAAGAGTAGACTCAGGACCCAGCACACAGTGAGTACCCATTAATGACTAGCTCTTGCTGCTCAGATCCTCCCGATCCTCCTCCACATCACATCAGAACTAGCACTTTCCCAGTAGAAGAGGTTGCTTTCTCTCTTGCTACCTCTCACAAGAGCTGAACAAAGGAGAAACTTGTAGCTCCTAGAGTTTACGGATGAGTTAAACAGAGCAGAGGGAGACTGTGTAACTGGCCCAAGCTCACACAGCCAGTCCTCAAACCCAGAAGTCCTGGTTCATAGAACCCTTCTTTAAACCACTCCACTACTTTCATTGATCTGTTATACACTTTGGCAGCTGTGACATTATTTTGTCCAATCTGTACCTAAAACATGATGTAGCTCAGAGTCAGCCAAGTTCAGTGAGAGGTGCATGAGTACTAAGGTAGGAATCTGGTGCCCAGGTGTGAGCCTTTTGGCCTTGGTGAAGTGCCTACCCTGAAGCCAATCTTCTCTGCTGGTGAAATGACTAAAAATATCCACTCAGTTCTCCTCCTAGAATGGACATGAGGTTCCAATGGAATCACGGATGAGAATTACCTTTGAATTCTGTACATGTGTTCATCCCTTTCATATTAATCTTCTGTGCCGGTTTCCGGGCGGAGGGGGCAGCCACGGAGAAGCTCACGCAGGCTGTGACATCTCATTAGAAGCTGAAATTTGTATTCAGAGAGAGGAGAATGGAGGTGGGGGCGAGAACAGCTCTCTGCTGCCTAGGTCCCTCCTGCTCTCCGTATTCAGAGCCACTCACTGGTACCTTGGCAGTGCTGCTCTGTGGGCCATCTCTGCCTTTGATGTTTGCACGTGTCAACATCCTAATGGGGGGGCAGCTGAGATCGAGGGTGAGCTGAGAGGCCTTGCCTAAAGATGTTTCAACAGATAACCCTTTAGAAATAACAAAGGTAGTTTATGCGTTTCACAGGGAACCTGGGGGCTTCGGTAGCAGCTCAGTTCAAGTTTGTCATGCAGACAGCTTCCTCCTCGCCTTTTCTTCCCCCATTGCACATCTGTGAGACATCATCACTTGTCACCATAATCCTGTTCTGTGTTTAGCTACACTGACGTTCTGGCCACATTGACAGCGATGATGGAAGGGCATGAGGCTGCTTCCTTCTAGAAAGTCCACATAGGCAAAACTTACAAAGTCACTCCGCCTTCTTAAAATGTCAATCAGGTCACCCCGTTCTGCTGTTTAAAACCCGACTCCTGGCTTTCCATCATGCTTAGAATGAAATCCAGATGCCTTCCATGCCCCAGATGTGGAGCCTGATCTGACCTCCGCTGGCCTCTCTGACCTCACCTCCCACAGAGTGCCCAGCTCACTGTGCTTGGAGCCACGCTGGCTTTCTCTCTGTACCTGAAGCAACCAAGCTTTCTCTTACTTTAGGGGCCGTGTGTCTCCCTGCACCGCTCCTCCCCCACGTTTTCCACAGTTGGCTCCTTTGCATCCCTGGGTCCCAGTTTGCCTCAGAAGTCTCTTCAGCCAGTACTTCCCTGACCTTCCTATTCAGCCTCCACTCTTATCCACAGTCTGTCCCCACCACGTCACCTCGCTGCATTGTCTTTCCAGCACCTATTTTCTCATTTACCTATGGATGGTCTTACAAGGGGATCCATGCCATGAGAGCGGACATCCCCATGGTCTCTCAGGGCTTCAGCCACAAGCACAGAGGTGTTGTGACACAGAGCAGAAGGGCAATGAATACGTGTGGGACAACGAGTGAGCCCCCCTTCCAGAGCTGAGACGGTAGAACTAGAGAAGGGTCACCATCACTGCTTTCTGTATCCTCTCTGTCGGGTTTAGGTTAGCACTCTCCAGCCGTGCTGGGGCTTTGTCAAGTGAGAGCATCCAGGGGCTCTTGGTGGAATGTTCATGGATCCCCGGGGAGTCAGCAGATGGGGATTAGGTGCCTGGAGCTCTGTGAAAGTGTCGGTGCGTTTCTGGGACGAATGTATGGCTTTTGTTAGTAGCTCAAAGGGATCCTTGACTCAGTGGCAGCTCCTATCAATTTTTCCTTTTAGGAGTTCCTAAACTGAGCCACTGAGTCATGGCTCAGTGGTTAACAAATCCGACTAAGAACCATGAGGTTGCGGGTTCGATCCCTGGCCTCGCTCAGTGGGTTAAGGATCTGGCGTTGCCGTGAGCTGTGGTGTAGGTTGCAGACGCGGCTCGGATCCCGCGTTGCTGTGGCTGTGGCGAAGGCCGGCAGCTACAGCTCCTGTTAGACCCCTAGCCTGGGAACCTCCATATGCCACAGGTGCGGCTCTACATAAAAAAAAAAAAAGGCAAAAAGACAAAAAAAATTTCCTTTTAAGTAGTTCAGGGTTAGGGAGGACGTGACATGAGCAGACAAGAGAAGGGAGCAATGGTCTCAGCACCACTGTGAGGTTCTTTCTCTTTTTTCACTATCAGTACGATTCCTCCATTGCTCTGCCACAGAGTATAAGGCAGCTATATAGGGTTAAGTGAGAACCTTTAACCCACTGGGTGGGGCTGGGAATCAAACCCAAGCCTCCACAGCGAGCTGAGTTGCTGCAGTTGGATTCTTAACCCACTGCACAGCAAGAGCACCAATGTTTATTAGCCATGATGTGCACCAGATTTTCCTAGGAAGCTTTTTATAACTGTTTCCACCAGCCTCCACCCTGACTTTTTTGTCCAGAAAGATTTGAAGCAAAGTGTATTTGCTTCCTATAGCAGCTATAACTACAGCCACAAACAGGTGACTTTAAACAAAAAGAATTTACCATCTCAGAGTTTGGAGGCTAAAAGTCTGAAATCAAGGTGTCGGCAGGGCCAGGCTCTCTCTAAAAACTGTAGGTGATGCTTTCTTGCCTCTTGCTAGCTTCTGGCAGTTGCCATTAATCCTTGCCATCCATTGGCTTGCAACTGCTGTGCTTCAATCTCTGTTCTACATCATCACACAGTGCTTTCCGTTTGGGTGTCTGTGTGTCTTCTCTTCTTAGAATGACACCAGTCACGTTGGACTAGGGGTCTACCCTAATCTAGTAAAACCTCTTTTTAACTGAATACATCTGTAATGACCCTATTTCTGAATAAGATCACATTCTGAGATTCTGAGGGGTGGGACATGAACATATGTTTGGGGAGGGCACAGTTCAACCCCTGACAAAGAACACAGGAATCTGTAATTTTTAAAAATTCCACTAGCGATTCTCAGTGGGAAACACTAACTGCCCTACAGATCCCCTCACTGAACGGATGGGAAACTGAGGCCCACGGAGGGACAAGTCCAAGGTTGCGCCAGGCACCACGATTCCTCCATCATCTTTCCCAATACATCAAACTTCCCCTTGGTGTTCAGACCTGGTGATCCTTTCAGTGGTTTACACAGAGGGAACGTAAGTAGGGATTTCCAGTTGCCTATGTCTGCCCCACAAGGCCATTTTCTCACCCCGTGGTTTCTAGGGGGCATCAGTGGATCCTTTGATCCTGCCACCTGTCTGCATCATGGAGAAGGCTTTAGGACAAGGTGGGCTACCGAAGCAGCCATGGACACGTATCCCAGTTTCCTCCCGATTGTGCCCAGTTTCACCCAAAGAGTCCCATGGACACTGACTGGTATCTGGATGAGGGGGGGAGATGTCCTTTCTCTCCTGTCACTTACGCAGAACACTGCCATATGGTATCTGTTAGCACGGTTCCCCTCACTTGAGTTCTCATGTGGGTGAGATCTTGGGAAAAGAAATTAACGCCTGGAAAGACATCCCAGGCCTTGCACATAGCATTTGAGATACTGCTCAGTGGAAGTACTGATTGTCATGCCCATTTTGTGGCCCCTCCCATCATATTTTTTTTGCTGGAAGTCTGCATGATCTGTCGATCCCCATCTAAACTGAGTTCCTGCAAAGCAGATGCATTTAAAATCCCTGATCCCAGAGTAAGCAAATAGAAAGTGTTTAATCTATTATTAATCAGTCAGTTGCCAAAATGATAGAGCTCCAGGGGGGTCTGAGGAAGACATCAATATTTATGGCCTCGTTAGTGAGTGCATGTATTTCTCTCTCTCTCTCCTTTCTCCCACCCCAACCCCTTAAGATGGGAAGAGAAACATGAAACCTGTTGTGCTTTATATAATTGTACAGGGCAGGAGTGTCACTTTCTGGAAGGAGATGACCCCAGCAGTGTTGTATATTTGTTTGTGAATATTGTCTGTTTGAGCTGCAGTAACCTCTGCTAGGTTGGGTTAGCAAAACCAGTCTGCAATCCACGATAAGACAGTGGGAGAACTTAGGCATACAAGAACCTGGGAGACAATCTGCTATAAAGAATTTATTTTCCGATGAGGCACCTGAGGCTCAGAGAAGGCAAGGGGCTTCTTTGTGACCATACATGTATTTATTATTCAACAAACTTGAACCAGATACCTTCTACACTCCAGACCATGTGTGAGCTACCAAGGACACCAAGATAAGGACTAATTGGAATAGCTGTCTTTTATTGGGCGTGTCCTAAGTGTTAGGTACATGCTAAGTCCTTTATTTATTTATTTATTTATTTTTGTCTTTTTAGGGCCGCACCTGAGGTATATGGAGGTTCCCAGGCTAGGGTCCAAATCAGAGCTGTGGCTGCTAGCCGACACCACAGCCACAGCAGTTCGGGATCTGAGCTGCGTCTGTGACCTACACCACAGTTTATGGCAATGCCGGATCCTTAATGCACCGAGCAAGGCCAGGGATCAAACCTGCATCCTCACGGATGCTAGTCAGATTTGTTTCTGCTGAGTCACAACAGGAAATCCATGCTAAGTCCTTTAAACTGTCCCTCATGCTAAAATCCCTCTGACAGCTGCCAATCGCACTTGGAATACATGCAGGTACTTTGCCTGTGAGGATCTTTGTGACCTGCTTGACCTAACCTCATTTCTTTCTTCCCCTTGGTCTTTATGCTCTAGCCTCAGTGGCTTCTACTGTTATTGTCCATGAAAAAAGAAATAAGCCCCTTTAGGTCTTTGAACCAGTTCTCCTCTCAGCCTAGATCACTCATCCCTTCATTACTTCTGAACACTCCTATTTTAGACCTGAGCACAAAAATCACTTTTTCAGAGATTCCTCGATAATGAGTTTCCCTGCTCTCACTGCTTTAGTCACTATCTCTTAAGCAGCCCTGTCTTAGCACCGTCCCACCCGGTGATGCACTGATAAATGCTTAACCCCTGCACATAGTGTGGCCCACGTGGGGTTTGCCGATCCACGGCATTTCCCAATTTCCTAGCGTGAATACTTCCACTGTGGCTCATTCAGTGGATCAGAGGATGAATGTGATATCGTTAAATGGGAACTTAGGGGGAAATATACATTGTTCACTCTTGCGAGCCAGGATAAGCCGATTCTGGCATGCATCTCATTGTCTGAAATCACAGTGTTTATCTCCTTGTAATTCTCCCTCCTGCCCCCTCATGCAATGTAAGCTCTGGAAGGGGAGGAACCTTTTCCGTTTTCTTTACAGTTGTATCCCTGGCATCTAGAACGGGGCTAGGAATATGATCCTCACTGAATCAATGACTGGAATGGATTATGAAAGGTTGAACGAATGAGCAGTACATGTACATACTCTGTTCAGTATGTACCACTATTATTTAACAAATAAGGAAACCAAAATTCAGAGAGAGAGTAAGTCACCTGTCCAAGCCTGCAGTCAGTATACGAAAAGCCAGGATTTGAACCCAAGCATTTTATCTCCAGAGCCCCTGTTCTAAGTCCCAAGCTATATGAGGTCGATGAGGCTCTTACTCTCAAAGAGCTCATCGTCTAGTAGAAAAAAAAATAAACAGACACTTGAACATAAAGAAATAACGTGAGCATTACAGAGAAGTGCACTGTACACACTGCAGGGCCTGGGATGGTGAAGGCGGCCCTCACGCTTCTGGGGAGAGTGCGGGTGTCGTGGCGGTCAGCCCAGACCATGAGATAAAGGCACTGTCTTGCCGAGCCCTTGGAGGATGTCATCAGGACTTTTCCCACCATGCAGAGTTGGGACAACTCACATTATCGAAATCTCCTTGGATCAGGAAGAGGAATCGGGTTTCACTCACGTGTTAAGGAAACTGCAGAAGTGTTAGCGGCAAGGCTTGAGGATCAACTGGCTAGACTGCTGTGCAGGAGATCTGAGGATCCACACGGGGGTTTAACCACCCCGCCACATCCCCCGCCCCCGCTGCTGCTCCCTTAAGGAACTCTCTGATTAAGGGTGTGTTTTGCTCTGGGCTAAGCTGCTCACCCATTTCTGCTTCTGATTCTTTGCTTCTTGCTTCAGAACTCCAGGTGGCTACTGACCTTAGATGGTAGCGAGTGCAAGGCATACTATTGCAGGCTGTTGGAGCTTTGTAGTGGCCAGGCCTGAGCACCAGAGAGCCATCATCAACAAGTGCCTGGACACTGGCCTTCCCTGCCTCTGCTTTTCCCCTTCCCAACCCCAAATCAGTCAGTGGGGCCTTTTGACAACACTTTCATTATATCTTTCTGTTGTCTCTCACTGTTATCATCCTGATCCAGGATCCATTCATCCACTTACTCACTCAGCAAATGTTGAAGGCCCACCATGTGATAGGCAGTGCAGGAGGCTCTGGGAATGCAATGACGAGCAAAAGCAGACATGATCCCTGCCCTCAAGGAGCGTATAACTTAGACGAGGCAATAATCACATAGGTTCACGGCTCATTCTACCTGTGACCGATGTTACAAAAGAGAGAGAGGGTGCATGGCGCTGTGAGGACTCTAACAGGGCCTCTGACCTAAGCAGAAAGGCCAGGAAAGACTTCAGAGGAAGTTACATTTAAGCCAAAGTCTGAAGGATGAGGAGAAGGATAAGCGAAGGAATGGAAAGGAGGAAAAGTCATTTCTGCCAACTGGGATAACAGGTACAAAGGTGTCGCAGTGGGAGGGAGTGTAACCGAGGTAGGCTAGTGGTGACCAAGAGGTGGAGGCTGGGATGAGAAAATGCTGGGGACGGATGGAGAGGCAGCACTGGAGCACCAGGAAGCCACATGAAACACCACGTCCAGCTCCCTGCAGGAATCCATTCCTGTCTTCTCCCTCAAACTTCCCCTTGTCTCGTTCTGTGCACCCATTGCCAAATTTCTTTTCCTAAAGCGCTGCTGGTGCTTTTCCTATGACTCCCCTATGCCAAAAACTATCCGTTGTTTTCCACTCCCTACAGAGTAAAGCCCGAACCCACTGGTATCAAGAACGTCTATAATCCAGCACCGACTAACATTTTAGTAGTCATCTCTCAGCTGGCAAACCATGTAACACCATGTTTGAGAGCAGGGGCTTTTGAGTCCAAAAGCTGGTGTGAATCGTGTTTCTTTCATTTGCTACCTTGTGACCCTGGGCAGATTATTTAATCTTGCTGAGCCTGCATCTTTGTGCCTTACAGTTGGATCAAAGTGTAACAATTAAATCAGATAAGTATATAAAACCTTGTGCGTCACCCATGGCATACCGAAGGACTGATTTAAAACTGATCTCTTAGATTCTGTAATTGTCCACTCACTGTTGCCTATTCTTTTTTCTTTTTCTTTTTCTTTTTCTGTTTCTTTTTTTTTTTTTTTTTTTTTTTTTTTTTTTTTTGTCTTTTGTCTTTTTAGGGCCGCACCCAGAGCATATGGATGTTCCCAGGCTAGGGGTTGAATGGTAGCCACCGGCCTATGCCACAGCCACAGCAATGTGTGTCTGTGACCTACACCACAGCTCACGGCAACGCCGGATCCTTAACCCACTGAGCAAGGCCAGGGATTGGATCCAGGTCCTCTGGGATACCAGCTGGGTTCGTTAACCACTGAGCCACGACAGGAATTCCACCTATTCTCATCTGACATCTCCCAGCCAGGGATGCAGTTTCTCTTGCCTAAAACAGCTTCGTTTACACCTCCCCAAAATGCATCATCCTCTAATCGTCAGATCAGTATCTGTCTCCTGAATCTCCATCATCTCTGTCCCAACCCGCCCGTGACCACCAGCCTTCTAGGGTGGATCCCTTGTCTAAATTCCTAGAACAGCTTTTCAGATATTTTTATTCATATTAACTTATTATTTTAAAATCATCTTTCAGCTTTTGTATGAATGTTTTCTTCCTTCCTTCCTTCCTTCCTTGAATTTTAGGGCTGCTCCCCCAGCATATGGAAGTTCCCAGGCTAAGGGTCAAATCAGAGCTGCAGCTGCCAGCCTACACCACAGCCATAGCATCATGGTATCTATCGTAGACATGCCTGCAACCTACACCACAGCTCAGGGCAAGGTCGGATCCTTAACCCAGTGAGCGAGGCCAGGGATCCAACCTGCATCCTCATGGATACTAGTTGGGTTCTTTACTGCTGAGCCATGATGGGAACTACCAGGATGAGTGTTTTCTTTTTCATCCTCTCTTATTACTAGCTTGTCAAGGTCAGGTACTAGGCCTTGTACTGGCCTTACTACCCCCATCCCCCTAGGGCAATGCGTAGAACATTACCCTTAATACAGAATCCCTGGGGGAATGAATAAAGGAATAAGAAAGTGAAAGAAAAGAGTGTCAATTTTTATAGTGCTGTAAGTGGGGGAAGGAAGAGAAGTTAATCAAAGAGTTCAGAAAATAAAATTCTATCCCCTCTTTGAGCTCATTCATTTACTGATAAGCTGGGGACCATGTTACATACCATCCAATTATCCTCATGAATATATTAACATCGTTAATATGAAGTTTATGAAGTATTTTGTACTGCATGGGGGAAAGACAGCAGATCAGTTTAAAACGTATATAGTCTCTTCAGGGAGCAAAGAGGAAAAAAAGCCATGTCTTTTGTGAGTTGTCTCAATTCTGAATCGTGCTTGTGAAAGGTATTCATACACCTGCTCAAATATTAAGTACTTTGTACTTTTCAAATTCCCTGATGGATCCCATTCATTTTAGTTAAGGATATTTTGAAGAAATTTGACTCTAAAAACTAGATAAAATAGTTCCCATATTTTTTCGGCCAAATCTACCGCTTTTGACATAAATATAATTATAAAGCAGTACACGAGGGTTCCTCGGACTGAAGTCAGCCACCCGGCAGCTTTTTCTCAGGGATCGGAGTACTCTAATGTATGTGTGTTTGTTTAATTTGTTGCTTTTATTTTGATCAGCATAAAAGACAAAGAGCCTATCTTAGAATGATCACTCCATAACAGCACCACCACAGATTCAGAATCCTTGCTGCTATCTGCATTTACAGTTAGGCTGGCATAGAAATGATGCACAGTAAAAACAAGGCAGGGTGAAGGGTAGCTGGCAGGGTGATGTACTATGTGGAAAAAGAGGGGGAACAGTGGTGAGAGGAGCAAATCTCCTTATAGGACCCAGTACTTTAGGCATGCTAAACTCATAGAATCTACATAATAATACAGGGTCACACTGGCTTCACCAATGGTGTTTTGGAGTCAGCAAATGCCATTGTTTATCACACTAAATTTTTGTTGGTAATCAAAAACACATGGTTATATCATTGTGTTTGTGTCTCATTTGTACATTTCTTCAGCTTTATAATTCTAAGGGACCTCTGAGCATAGAGTTGACCCCCTGTTTTAATGTTTGTGACTTTTTAAGTATCCTTATAATAAAAGAAAAATTTTGTCAACGACCTGAGTCCAGAAGAACGGTTTCCTTCCAAATGGACCCAGAAATTACATGAGTTTGAGAAAACTGCATTAGCAAGTGATAGCAAAAGCCTTCAAGAAAGTGTTGCATTCTGGCCAAGCTCTAGTACACCAAGTCCAAAAACCTTAAAGGGAGGGATCAAAAATGTGGAGAGCTCCAAATCTGGAAACCACACTTTTTTGGGTAAGAGTGAAATATTGAGTCCTAAAGAGCTTTTCAAGGTCAGATGAAGTAGAAAATTCATGATTGACGAAGGCATACAAAGTCCTGAAAGTGTCCCTGATGAACCCCTAAACTCAGCCAGCTATTGAGATATGGGAGCGTGTGTATAGATGTATGTGCTTGTGCACGCATGCACGTACGTGTGGGTTATGTTTATGTGTCTGTGTGTATTTGTGTGTGTGTGTCCCTTCTTCAAGGCTTTGGAAGATCCCCTTCCCAACTAGGCTACTTTCCAATCAAAAACTGTATAGAAATAGTACTCATTTTAAAGAAATTCACTTTGCACCCATATTTTCCAGAAAGTATAACTTCTGTCAAACAAGCACATCCTTATTTCACCTCTTGAAAGCTGTTCTCTATATCAAGTTAGCGTATAAGCAGTCAGCCTGTATCTGCTAATTTCTAAACTTTATTTTCAGTTTCCTGCACCTATAAACATCTGTTCTCATCTAGGGTGTGTACGATACTTGATAGAAGGACACCCTCTTTTGTTGTTTTCTTAGCCTTTCAAAGTCGAGAAGAACACTTGTGAGAGTGTGAAAAGGTCTAAGTGTTGTACCTTTGAATGGGTATTGTGTTAATTGCAAGAACTGCAAATGTGGGATTGCTATTTTATGGCTGTTGTCCCAGCATTGGAAGATTTAGTTACATCCTGACCCAGTCCTCGTTATTTCAGAAACCGTTGAGCAGAAACCTGAAATTGCTTTGCAGGACAAATTTGAAGAGGGCAAAGGAGTAAGTAGAGAAGTCAGCTAAATCTTCCTGGTCTACATAGAGTCCCTCCTGTAGTTTTCCTCCAATCCAGGTGAAGCCTCGTCTTATATAGAGAATTTTTTCCTGGCGTTTTTATTGCCTTTCCTTAGGGCATAATAGTAAGTTTAAGCTGTAGATCACTTTTTGGCCACGTCCACAGCACATGGAAATTCCCCAGGGCCGGGGACTGAACCTGCACCACAGCAGTGACATTGCCAGATCCTTAACTCCTAATTGGTAGACCACACATTATTTTCAATGCCATTCTGAAGATGTTCAGCAAGTAAATGGCCAGTGTTTGTTAGGCACTAACTTGCCACTCAGCGCTGGGACAGACATTTGAAGTATGCCGGAGAATCACACACACACACAGCCCTGAACAACACGCCAAACTCAGGTAGGTTAGATCCTCATTCGCAGGGTCTCGCGATACCCAATTCCCCTGCACAACTCTATATCACACAAATGCAGTAGTTATTTATCTCATGTACGTGCTTTATCCACCCAAACAAGAGACCCAGGAGGAAAGAGTCAGGTCAGTTTTGTGCACAGCTGAATTACTAGATCTCAGTTTCGTGTCTAGCACAAAAAAAAATTTAAAAAAGGTATTCTATACAAATGCCATGGAATGAATGAAAAAAGGAAGGACTGATGCTCTAGGAAGGAGCTGAATGAGTCTGAGAAGCATACTATTATTTCAGGAAGCAAGGAAAGCATTTAAAGAACCTTGAACGGCCTTAAAGGCACATACCTGGAAAAAGAATCCCACGCAGGGCAGAAAGTAGGCCAGATGATTAAGTACAAACTAAGAAAATAGAACAACCTTTTGTGATTGCGGCAGGAAAGCCAAAGCCCAAACCAGGAGGCATCTCACAAGACAGAAAGTGTCTTAGGAAAACACGCTTGAACTGCGTGAGGCAGAAAAAGCAGTGGGCTATGCCCCGCACTGTGAGGGGAGGGAAAAGCAAATGACTAGCTTAAAAAGGCACAAAGATCTAGGGCTCTATTCTTTCTTACGTTTTCTAGTCATCTCAGGTTTTCTTACCCAGAGTAAAGGCAGTTATATTATCAAAGCTCCTGGCATCCAGAAGGGGCTGGAGAGGAGAGAGCCAGTAAGACATAAAGGCAGATGAAAGATGGTTTTAGGAATTGGCTCTTTCATAGTACGAGGCTGTCCTTCATAAACCACCTGGGCCTGCTGTTTTCTGGAACTCACAGAGGGTGGTAGAGGTCAATGAGTCCCTGACACTGGCAGATGCCTCTAGATTCCACTGACTCCCCGCCCACGGGCTGACAGGCCTGACCAACTCCCCTTCTCCATCTAGAGCGGACAGAGCACCGATGTGTGAGTCAGGAGATCCCGATCCAGCCCTGGCTGTGCTGCCATCCCTCTTCAGGATTCTGAGCACGTCGTCGCTTTACCCTTCACACCCTCAGTCCCCTCTTCTGGAAACTGGAGAAAGGTGCTTATTCATTCTTCCAGCAGTAGGTTGGTAGGATTAGAGTGTTTTTCAGTTGTGTTTCCCCCTTAAGCAATGCATGTACACAACTGATAAAACCAAACTGCCTTCTCAGCAATAAAGCAAAATGCAGCATCCCCCTCCCCCATCTGTTCCTATCCCAGATGCCAGCTCTCAGGGCAATCCCTTGAGATTTTTTTCACGATTTCTTCTGATATTTTACCTTCATGTCCCCTATACCACCTTTTCCTGGTTTCCAATTTCAGATATTATTTATTGGACCTCTGCTATGGCAGATGAGGATGGAGTTCTCACTCATACCCTCAACCCATTCAACCCCATCTTGCCAACTTTGTGTTTTTGTCATATCAATATTCACAGTTTCCTTTAGGATGACTAGATAAATACCTTCACAGCAGAACCAAATAACAAGCTCTGAAACTTCTTATTTTCCTGCTTCGGTGATTTATGCTGTTTTGTTTGTTGGCTCTGCTGATTTTCCTCTGTGTATTTTATCATTGATTCAGACCCAGACTTGCAGCGCAAACTGCAGGACTCCTCTCAGGCATAATCGCATATGTGAGGAGCTCTCTTCATTGCACTGTTCTCTCCTGGAGACCCACTCCAGGACACCCCGCTCCCCCGTCCCTGGTCCTTTCTGCTCCAGCCTGGCCTGGACCTGTTGCACCCAGCAGGAGAACTGTCTTCCTGGAACTGACCCTCCCCTTTCCTGGTTTTGGCTCTCCTGGTCCCTGTATCTCAGCCTTCATCATTCTCCATCTACACTCCCATTTTGGTGGATTGTATCCTCCAGGAACTTCCAAAGAAAGAATACACAGGAGATCCAATTCTAGGTCTTGCATAAGTGAGATATTTTTGGGGGGGTAATATTTTGTATTTTTTTAAATTAACTATTTTTTTAATTAAAGTGTAGTTGATTGACAATGTTGTATCAATTTCTGCTGTACAGCAAAGTGATCCATATAAATATATATATATATATCATTTTCCATCATGGTCTATTCCCAGGAGATTGGATATAGGACCCTGGGCTCTACAGTAAGACCTCATTGCTCATCCATTCTAAATGTCATCTGAGATGGTTTTCGTTCCACCTCAAACTCCATTGATTGGGGATGAAATGTAAGCGTGGAAATAAGCTTCATTCAAAATTTTCCAGGTATTGCTCCATCATCTTCTCTTCCCCCCAGAAGCGAATGAAAGTTCAGGGCCATTCTCAGTGCTCCTCCTGTTACGTGAGCTGCTTCCCGTCTCCCCCCTCCAGAAGCTGTTATGATTGTCACTTTGTCCCTTGAATCATTAATAGATTTGATGGGCTACGGTGTGGAGTGTTCTTCATTCATGAGTCATGCATGAGGCTAGGTACTCTGTGAGGTTTTTCATTTTGAAAATGCAGATCCTTCACTTTCAAGAGATTTTCTCATATAATTTATTTAATGGAATCCTTCCCTTCATTTTCTCTTTTCTCCTTCATTTTCTCTTTTCTCCTTCATTTTCATTGCCTAGAAATTGTATATTGGATTTCCAAGATTCTATTTACTAGACTTTAAGCTATTTTCTGGGTGATAGCTTCAACTTTATATTTCAGCATTTTTATTAAGTGACCTATCTATTGTATTGACTTCCAAGAATTATTTCTTTATTTTTTTAAATTATTCCTTTGCAATAGCATCCTGTTCATGCTTTTGTATTTTCCAAATGAGAGAATAGTTTCAAATGAGAGTTAGTTTTGGTTTGTTGCTTTTTTGTTTTAGAACCACACCTGTGGCATATGAAAGTTCCCAGGCTAGGGTTCGAATTGGAGCTCTAGCTGCTGGCCTACACCACAGCCACAGCAACCCCAGATCTGAGCTGTGTCTGGACCTACCCCACAGCTATGCTGGATCCTTTAACCCACTGAGCAGGGACAGGGATCAAACCTGCATCCTCATGGATACAAGTCAGGTTTGTCACAGCTGAGCTACAGTGGAAACTCCAAAAATATAGTTTTTTGAAGTGTTCCTTTGGCCCATGAATTGTGCCTGTTTCCTGTGATTTACATTTTTCTATTTTTTTTTAATTTTAATTCCTACCCTCCCGTATTTAGGGCCCCCATTTTTACATATGGCAAAAAGTCAAGAGGACGTTCTGCAGGAGAGGAGGAAGATGGCCTGTGGGTGAACTTCCCCCTCCCCCTCAGCTATATCTGATGACCCCAACCTAGAGACCATGCACTTCACCTCCACTGTCAGACTCCAGTCTGCTGCTTGGCTGAAAAGGAGGCAATCACCTGGCTGCACAAGCTGGGAGAAGGTGATGGAGCTTTCTACCAGTTTCACCCCATTCCCATAACTCAGTCCTTCAAGCATCTCCATGCTTAAAGTCCCTACCCTTTCTGGTGAGCTATGATAAATATATAATATTATTAGTGGCTTATTTTTACTGACTCCACCCACTTCCTCTGCAGACACAAGTTTCGGCTTCCTTCACCTTGCTAAGTCAGTTACCTTTTGTGCATCTACTTCCATCCTCCAAAGGCTTTACTTCTTTTTCCTGTTCTTGCCTTCTTCTCAGTACCTCTTTGCTCTATGGGTCCATACCTATTTCATTCCTTTGCTGAGATGATTGTGAGTTTGGAGGAGATAGCAAAGACAACATGTATATTCAACATGACTTGCATTAAACAAGCACACGGTTGTGAAATTACTTTTTTTTTAATAAACTTTTACTATAAGTTATATATTTATAGAAACGTCATGAAGATATAGTTGTCCTTCAGTATCCATGTGGGAACCACCCTCAAATACCAACCCACAGATCCCTTATATAAAGTGGCATAGTATAGTCAACCCTCCAAATCTAAGGGTTCCATGTCAGCAGATACAGAAGGCCAACAATAGTTCTCATATACCCTACACTTGATTTTTTTCCCTATAATTAAAATCTTAAGTTAGTATGGTGCAGTTGTCAAGATTATGAACCAATAATGACATATTATTAACTAACACTAAATATTTGGCTAAATTTTTGGGAAAAAGTCATTATGCCTAGCCCACCTTTAAGGAGTGGAGATTTAGGTTCTATTTCTTTAAAGGTAGAGGAGTTACATAAATCATTTGGAATTCTGCCTGGAAGACTGTCTACTCGTCCCCATTAATTTGCCTATTTAATCATTTATTTATATCAATATGGATTCACAAATAATTATTTTACATTCTGTGCTATAATCCAATACTACTTCATTGATTTTATGACTCAAATTGAAGAATGCTTTTGAATTGTAAGCCTCTGTTTAAAAGTTAAGATATGATTTAGCTAATTCTCTTCTATTGCTTAGACTTCTTGAGCTCCTTACTACCTAACAAAGTGCTACATAAAAAGAGCTAGGCACATAAGACTTGAGTATGCAATACTCCCGTGGCTTACTTATTAATTTTAAATATGCTTTGAATAAAAAACAAGGTCCTACTCTATAGCACAGGATGTCAATATCCTGAGATTAAACCATAATGGAAAAGAATATTTAATATATATTATAATATTTAATATATATTAATTTATTATATAAATATATAAATATTATATAATTGATATTAAATATTATTTATTTAATATATATATGAATCAAATTGCTTTACAGAAATTTACACAACACTATAAATCAACTATACTTCAATTAAAAAAGAAGATGCATTGAATCATTCACAAACGTCCAGTGTCATGTGCTATGAGAGGTCATAGAAGCATAAGGTCTCCCTCAAGGGCCTCTCATCTTATAACGAAAATAAACACATCCAGAACAATAAGAAAACAGGTTAACACTTTACCAAGTACCAAGTCGTGTCACTTTCACAGTGTGAAAATGAAAGATCGCAGTGGCTGAGTGACCACTTTGGATGGATCCATCATGGCGTCCAGAAGAGGCTGGAAAAGACTCAGAAGAGGCTGGAAATGACTCCGACAGAAGGGAAAAGGATTGGGAAGAGTCTCTTAAGCACACAGAGTGAATAAGTTTTCATCTATTCTATCTGAGCATATCCCAACATCACAGAATGGAAAGCATTATAAAATACTTTCCTTTTAGAAGTATATCCTACAGTCCCTTTATTTTTGTCTTGTATTTGTTTTGGCTTTTGCATCCATATGCTCGTTATAAAACCCAGCAAATCACAGTCCTTTATGTATCCCATTGATGACAAAGCCTCTGTACACACTGGTTCAAAGATGCCCACAGCAGCCCCTGCAAAAGAGGCAGGTACAACAGATGCTACCTATAGCTCTAGTCTGTAGATGGGGAAATGGAGACTTCTGACTTGCAACAGGTTATGCAAGTTGTAAAGGGGAGGTATGGGTCAAAAACTCAGGGTTCCTGACTCCAAGTCCAGTGCTCTCTGTTCATGAGCCTGGAAGGCCCTGTTTTGACACTGGGAAAGCTGGGATGGGAGGAGGGCAGCAGAGAGAGAGAGAGAGACCTCAAATCTCAGCTCATGGCTTCTGAGTTCTCATGCATCCTTGCTCTCCCTTATCAAGTAATATTGGCTGCAAGAGCCTCAGATGCCAGAACAGGTTTTCAGTGCGTTGTCTCCTTTCTTCATTTCCATTCCACATCACTGTTCCTCACCAGTTTAACAAGCTGTTTAATGGGCAAGCACATGTGGCTTCCAAACCTGGTCCTGTCCATGGAAGCCAGTCCCAGCACTGCTCAGCTGTCATTCAGGCTGGTGGACCAAACAGGTCTCACCTTACCTGACAAGGGAAACATTCCAAACTAGCCTGGCTCCTTGGCCTCCCAGGCATTCCGCCACACTTGGCTGTCTGCTTGGAAGGGAGCAGACAGCAAGTGAACAGCAGCAGGAATGCTTCTTTACGGTCCTTTGAAGGGTTCACTCTGCAGGAGAGTGACAGTTTTGAAAATCTCAGCTCAGCAGAGCCGTAAGGTCTGTTTTGAAGGGGCACTTTGGTCAATAGAAATTGGTCCTTAGAACTCACTTTACCTCTTTTCCTTTGTAAGTTTCAGCTTAGTGCGTTTAGGGACTACCAGAATACAGACTGGTTGCAGAGACTGTCAAGCGTCAGGATCCTTGCAGGTCTGGGCCAGGGCTCTCGCACCCCCTTCGCATGTTTGAGAGCCTGTTCTTCTCTAGGATTGTTGCCCATGGAGCGGGGAGGGGTGGGGTTTTGTCACCAAATCTTTTTCAAAAACTCAGGCTCCTCAGCCAGACTGCCAAGGTTTGTAGTCTGGTTCCTCTCTTTCAACAGTACATGGTTTTAGACAAGTTACTAAAGATCTTACTTTCCTCATCTAAACAAAGAAACAATAAGAATTCTTGCTTCAGAAGGTCTTTGTGAGCACTCAGTGGGATAACGCATCACACTCAGCATTCAGAAATGCTCTTAAAATGCATTATTATTAGCTACTATTGAGCGAATTTTGCAATTTCTAAGGGCCATGGGAAATATTAAGATGGATAAAAGACCTCTCCTGCCCTCGGGTCCCAGTCCAGGAGAAGCTCTTGAAAATGGCATGTAAATCGATCACCAATCACAAATTATATAGATAGATAGACAGATAGATAGATAGATAGATGGTAGGATAGGTAGGTATAGCTATAGATATGGATATGTAGACACAGGATCTCAAATATACAAAGCTTTGGCAAAGAGGTAGAGTCAAACTGGGGGAGGGAGAAATCAGGGAGATCACAACCTACTGGAGCTGATCGTTTTCCTTTGATTCGGATGGTTTCAGAGAGGAGGCAGCTGAAGTTTAAATGATGGGTAGGGTTTAGTACATCTTGGAGGAAAGGAAAAGATATAAGCAAAGGTAATAGCAGGGAACTAAAACTATATTTTAAAAAGGCCAAACAATCCATTTGCTGGAACACAGAGGTAAATGGAAGCAATTGGATGAGACTGGAAAAGCATCTCTGCTTGAAATTTAGTGAGCCTTGAATGCCATGTAACGGAGCTGAGGGGAGGCTGAGCTCCAAGGGCAGCCTCAAGGTGAATTGACTTTGGTAGTCCACTGGATTTATCAGCCTCTCTGTATTTATCTGCATGTGAAACTACATTTCCTTCTCAAGAATCCCTCTCTCCTTCATTCAGTGAGTATTGTACTCCTGAACTTAAGATGTGGTCCCTTGGAAAAACCATACAAACTTGCCCATCTGTCCTAGACACTTTAACAGAATGAAAGTGAAACCATGGTAACCAGTATTAAATAGTGTAAGCTTAATCGAGGTTCACCAGAGTGGGGGTGTTGATTTTATACAATTTCCCTCCTTTTTGGCTGACTTGAAGTCCATTGCTAATTCTACCTCAACACTGTTTAATCACTTCAAATAGATAATTTTGGTCTAGAAAAATGTACTAAGCATCTACTAGGCTAGGTACTTTAGAAATTGTGAAAGAAGTGTAAGTGACAATACTTCACCTGAAAGACCATAGTCTTATAAATGGACAATCCTCACGAAATTATTTCGGAGTGGTGAAAGCCTGCCAGGGAGTTTACCACCAATCAGAAAACTTAAGTGACTGTGTTTATGGTAAAAGGACAGATCCTGGGTGGTTGGGAAGCATCAAGAGCACAGATGGTTAAAGGTCCAGAGAAAGTGGACTCCGAAGTAAGTGAAAGGCAGGAAAGAGGAGATGCGAGGCCTGAGAAGCGGCATGGGGAAAGGTCTCAAAGCACGTGCAGTCACAGGGGAAAATGAGGAAGGCTACCAGCTGGACTAAAGAGTTGATGCAGGCAGTTCCCTTGTGGCACCATGGGTTAAGGATCCAGCATCGCCACTGCAGCCGTCGCACAGGCCACAACTGCGGCAGGAGTAGCGGGTTCTGTCCCTGGCCTAAGAACTCCCACATGCCATAAAGCAAGCAGAGAACTGAGTGCCTCGCGGGCCCAACAGAGTTGGTCACAGATGGTCTTTAGGATAAGCCATCTCCTCCCGGTTGGGGACAGAAGTTTAGAGATTGTGGGGATACATTTTCAAACCATAGCAAAAGAGAGATGCTCTCTGTTCCTGAATTTCTTGAGGAAAGAAATGTCCACTGGGCTGTTCATTGGTGGCACCTCGGGCCATTGTACCCAAGGGACATGCATTTATAGAAAAAGATGGTCTCAAATCACAGACTGACAAAGAAACATCCTGAGGGGGCCAAAGAGAAGTAACTGGACTGGAGGAAAACCAGGAAAGGAAGGAGATAGACGCCGACCACCTTGGAACCTTGCTGCGAAAAAGTTATTTCAGAGTTTCCTGTGTCTGGCAGCTTGGTAATTTGGGTTTAGGTGAGCTCTGCACATAGACTGCCAACCTGCCAGACCTGAAAGGTGAAGCCTTCTGTTTATCTCAAGTTTAAGTGTACGTTCAACTGTCAGAGTGGCATCACACCCTGGGATCCCACCTGGAATATTCTTATCTTGGCCTGCCTTGTCTCAAGAGGAAGGGGGAAGTCTGGGCTGATGAGATGCCTGAGGATGGAGCTGATTCCCCCTTGAGGTAGTGAGCTCTCCATCACTAGAGGTTTTTCAAGCAGGGGACCATGTGGCAGAGACATTGTCAAGAGAATTCATTCCACAGTTGGTTGGTCAGAATGAAAATAGCTCACACTGACTAAGCACATCCTGGCTGGTAGGCTCTATACTTAATATTTCATGTAGTTTCTCCCATGTGTCCCCATGAGGTAAGAGATGTGGTATCCTCATTTTACAGACAAATAAATAAACAAACAAACAAAACAAAACAAAACAAAATAAAATAAAATAAAAAGAAAAGAAACCTGAAGTCCAAAGAGTTTGGGATCTTGCAGAAGATCCTTTAGCCAAAAAGTGATTGAGTTAAGATTTGAACCCAGCCCGTCCGTACTCATTTTTTTTTTAACTTTTGATTTTCAGAAAAGTGTCCTGGAGTTCACATTCTTCACAACAGTACCATACTGGAAATGACTTTTAGAAATTCTCTAGCCCTGCCATTTCAGAATTTCACAGCTAAAGATGAAGGCATTTTTGGTTCCTGATCTTTCATTGGGACAGCTTGGGATTAACTTTCATTTATTTTCATGTGCGTGTGTATTTCCTGTCATCAGGGTGCATGTCCAAGGCAAAGGTGAAAATCAAATCAGAGCTTTAAAAAAAATTTAGAGGAAGAGCAGAGAACACCTCTGCACACAACTCTGGAGGTTTAAGGCTTGAACGGAAGAGCTCGTAAGTGAACTTGCCCCTGGCCAAGACCCAGAGAATGAGCCCTATTAACGCCAGATGGGAAAGCCAGTTTGCCACCCAGATCTGCCCTACCTTGCTCCCAGGATGCTCTCAGGCACATCCTTTAGGTGACTGGCTTTTTGAGTTGGAAGGGACCTTGAAGTGTTCAACCCCAGACTGGCTTACATTGCGCTCTCCAGAAACAGAGAATACTCAAACATTATTCTTCAGATATTCATTTGAACCTACTACGTGCCAGGTCTTGGTCCAGGGGCTGCCTAAGGGGGAAGGAAGAGCAATGAGATAAACTTGTTCTCGCCCCCTCACTACTTAACAATGCCCTGCCTTATATTGAAATTGCTCCTAAGATTTTTATTAAAGAAAATCTTAAATGCCTTTTAAAAGCAAGGTCTATTCTAAGACTCCCATTTGACAAACAGCAAAACCCAGAGAGATGAAGTGACCTGCCCCAGTTCCAGTCACCATTGCTAGGGGTCATGTGTGGAGCTCTTGCACTCATAACCCCTTGTGGCATACTGCCCCAGGCCTCAGATCTCGTATTCTTTGATGGAGGAAACTGAACAGATCCCCTCCATTGGCATTTTCTGAGGCTAACGTGTTTTAATTTGCTGAGTTTTTTGAACACTCCCTATTTGGCCAAATACTAATGGCGGACGGAACACTGTCTCTTTAGTACGTAGCTGCGACAATTCCTTTCCTCTCTGTTTCTCTGTGCCCTTTGCGTTCAAGCTGGTGAACTGGTCGGGGCTTTGTTCAACCATCCTGAGCTTATGCAACGGGTCTCAGGGAAACTGGGACGATGAACAGACTATGACAGTTACCTGTATTTATTGAGTGCTCAAGGTGATGGCTTAGGCAGCTGGAGCCCATTTGCATGGTGAATATGAAAATACCTGTATCTTTGCTCTTCAAAATCTAGGGCATCCTAGAAGGAAGTCTGCGTATCTCACATGGGGGCTGATGACCTCGCAAATACGATGTAATGGTTAGTAACAGTCAGCCCTGAACAGGAATCCAGTCTCTGCCATTTTCCACTGGCATGCTATGTTCTTGAGCCTCAACTTTCTCATCTATATAACATGTCTAATTATTCCCATGGCTCAGAAATATTTTTATGGTGTGATCATTAAATGATGTGAAGAGAATTCTGTACAGAGTTAGACAAGTGGTAAATTTTCCAAAAATAGCAATGCTATTATCAAAAAAAATTTTTTGGAGTTCTTGTTGTGGCACAGCAGAAACGAATCCAACTAGTATCCATGAGGACGTGGGTTCGATCCCTGGCCTCTATCAGTGGGTCAAGAATCTGGCATCACTAAGAGCTGTGGTGTAGATCGCAGATGATGCTCGGATATGGCATTGCTGTGGCTGTGGTATAAGTTGCAGACACAGCTTGGATCTGGGTTTGCTGTGGCTGTGGCTTAGGCCAGCAGCTGCAGCTCCAGTTCGACCCCGAGCCTGGACACTTCCATATTCCATGGGTATGGCCCTTAAAAAAAAGAAAAAAGAAATTTTCTCTCTGGTTTATAATCTCCTGCAAGCCTGATAAGCCTCAGAAGGAGTCCTGTTTCATTTGTGAAGTTGCTATTGTGTGTGGCCACATCAGAAACAAGTTTTTAAATTTCTCCCTGGAGCTTTCTTCAGGGATCTGCCACCACTGAGAGAGAAGAGAGCGGAAAACAAAGAGAGCTGAGAGAAATAAGTTTGATTTGTTATTTTTGTATAACTCTAACTCTCTACACACAAGCTAAATTGGTACCCTCCAATTTTCTCAGACTCTTGCACCGGAGGAGCACCAGGTCCACCGCCCAGAACTTCTGGTCAAACATCAACTACCTTTACAGGTTACACAAGGACAGCTCACTGATGAAATGCATAGGGTCCGCAGAGATTTCTACGTATTTCAAAACTGGTTGATAACATTTTAAAATCCAAAAATTTCATTCAAAAATCAAGGCTTCTCTTTGATCTCACATTTTTAAGTTTTATAAACTGTAAATCTATCCCATACACTCAGAGCAAACTTGCAGAGTTATCACAAAATTAACCTCGGGACAACCGCCACCGAGGTCAAGAAATAAAATGTGGCCAGTCCCCCAGGAACTTCCTCTCCTCGTTTTTAGCACTGTCCCACCAAAGAGACTGTCTGACTCATAATGACATCTTTGTTTTTCTTTACGTATTTACCGTAACATGTATTCCTAAATGTCAGTTTAACATTGCCTTCTCTTTACAGTTTAGATACAGAAAATAATTCAGTGTAACTTTGTGTGTGTGTATGTTTTCCTCCGCTCAACGTTACACTTGTGAGATTCCTCCACACGGTTGTACGTGGCTGTAGTTTCCTGGTTTTCATTTCTGTAGAGGAATCTAGTGCGTGAATATGTCCCAGTTCATCCATCCGTAATTCCACAGTGGATGGACAGTCAAGCTGCTTACACTTTTGAATAATGAGTCTATAAATATTCTTGTATACGTCTCTCACTGCACATATGCACGTATTTCTGTTGGATACAGACCTAGGAGTGATATGCGAATGCTCAGTTTTAACAGATACTGCCCAAGAGCTTCCAAAGTGACTCTACCAGTTTACACTCCCACCATCATTCTGTGACAGGTCTCACCGCTCCAAATTCTCTCAAACACTTGAGACTGTCAGTCATTTTAATTTTAGCCATTCTGGTGGGGGTGTAGTGATAACTCATTGTGATTTTAATTTGCTTGTCTCCTGATTATTCGTGATGTTAGCTTCATGGCTATGTTTATTAAAATGTTGACATGCTTTTTAAAGGGATCATGATTCATGCCTTTTCTCCATTTTCCTGCTGGGCTGTCTGTGCTTTTCTTATAGATTTGTAGATGGTCTGGATATGAACTCTTGGTCTAATGTGTATGTTGCAAGTATCTTCTTTCTGTGGCTTGCATTTTCGCTCTCTAAATGATACTACTGGATGTACAGAACAGACACTGTTCATCTTAAAGCAGTGTTTTTTTGTTTGTTTGTTTTTGATCTATTGGGTTTTGTTTGTTTTTATCTTAAGAAGAGTTCTCCCATCCTGAGGTCATCAAGATATTCTCTTAACTATCTTCTGGCAGCTCTGTGTTTTCCATTTAGAGTAATCCATCTGGAATTGATTTTTTTATGCAGTGTGATACAGGGGTCTAGAATCAGTTTTTCCATACTGATAACCAACTGATGGCATCATTTATCGAAAACCTCATCCTTTCTCCCCTGAACTTCAGCAGCATCTTTGTCATAAATCAAGTGACCACATGTATGTCTTACTTGTTACTTTCTGTTTCCGATCTTTATTTACTACTCCATTGGGCTGTTTGTGTATCCTAGGTCTAAAATTTAACCTACGTCTTGATATCTGGGATGGTAAATCATTCCACCATATTCTTCCTCAAAATTATTTTGAACCCATTGTTAGACCTTTCCATTTTCATATAAATTTTAGAATCAGCATTGTCAAATTATGAAAAAAAAATCTATAGGGATTGAAATGGACTTTAATTTACATACCAGTTTGGGAAAATGGGTACCTATAAATATTGTCTCTCAATCCAAGAGCATAATACATTGCTCTACTTACTTAGGTCTACTTATATTTTTTTTCAGTAGTGTTTCATAGTTTTCCATAAGAGATCTTACACATCATTGGTTAGATTTATTTCTAGATAGTGTTTTCTAATGTTATTATAAACCGTACCTTTTAAAATATTATAATTGTTTGTTGCTGGTGTATCAACGTAGAAATTGTTTTATATTGATTTCATATCCAATGACTTTGATACATTCATCTAGTAATTCTACTATTTTTCAGTAGTGTTCTAAGGTTTTCTGTGGATATAACTTAGTCACCTTGGCAACATTACCTTTTCTTGCCAACTTGGTCATGATATTAACTCCTGTATCCCATTTACTTTAATTTTTTTCCATCCCAATTATGAAATAAAGTGCCTGTAATTTTTTTTCTCATGATGTCCTTGTTCAGTGTGGCTTCAGCGTTGTGCTGTCCTCATGGGAAGAGTAAGGGGATGCTCCCTCTTTCTATTCTTGGGAAGAGCCGTGGAAGGAGGTTTTTACTTATTTCTTAACTGTTTTATAGAACTTGGTAGAAGTTCTTGGAGTTTTCCTTATGTAAAGCGTTGAAGGTCTTCAAAGTTATAGCACTCATCAACTTTGCCATTCTCCTTGTGGTAGTTTTAATCATTTATATTATCTAGGAATTCACCCATCCCATTTATATTTTCAAATATCTTGTCACAAATTTCTTCATAATGTCTTCTTTTTCATGTCTGTAGGATTTAAAGTGATATTACCCTTTATATTGCTGATATTGGTTTTTCTGGGCTTATTTGCTCTTGCACTTTTCCCAAGACTCTTTAGGGGCTGGTTTTGACTTTGTTGATCTTTTCTATTGTACATTTTTTATTTCATTCATTTCCACACTGTATCTTCTTTTCTCTTGTGTTCTTGAAATGGATGCTTAGCTCATTGATCTTTTTTTTTTTTCAATTTTTCTTCTTTTCTAATATATGCATTTTTAAAGCCAGGCATTTCCCTCTAAAAGACAGATTTAACTGCATCATTCATTTCTTGACCTCTTCCAGATTTACTAAACATTTACTTTTTCCACTTTTTTTTTAAATGGCTGCACCTGTGGCATATGGAAGTTCCTCAGCCAGGGAATGAATCCAAGCTGCAGCTGCAACCTACACCAAAGCTGAGTCAATGCCAGGTCCTTTAACCCACTGCACCAGACCAGGGATCAAACCTTTGCCTCCACAGTGACCCAAGCTGCTATAGTTGGATTCTTAACTCACTAAGCCACAGTGGGAACTCCCACACATCTTATTAATTTAGAAATTTGACAGTCCTTAACTACTCTTTTAGTGGTTACTCTAGAGATTAAAACATTCATTCTTGACTTACCAAATGTTTTTGTATATTGGTGCTTGTACCCTCTTCCTAGACAGTACAAAGTTCTCAGAACTCTACAGTTTTTCTCTTGCCAACATATATACCATGACTGTTGTATGATTTTTGTATTTTTAAACTCAACAAAATAAAATATGTGAAAGATACAGTGAGTACAGTGGAAAATCTAACATACATGTAAATGGAATGCCTTAGGCAAAAAGGTAAGAGGATTTGGGAATAATGTCTGAAGAGTCAATTGCCAGGTGCTTCGTAAACCTGATAAAAGACATCAAAACAGAAATTCAAGAAGTTCAATGTACCCAAAGCATGTTAAATAAAAGAAATAACACCTAGACACAACATAGTAATGCCGGTGATAACCAAAACCAAAGGCAAACGCTTAAAAGCATTCAGAGTGAGGAAGGGAAGGGGTGAGAAAGAGATTCCTGCGAAATGATAAATCTGGCCACTGACTCTTCCCAGGACACAACTGAATTATATCTTTAGGGTGTTGAAAATTATTGCAAATGTAGACTCTCTATCCAACAAAAACTTATTTTCAGGAGAGACTGTGAAATAAAGACATTTTATACTAACTTAAAAAAAATGTTTTTGTCGACAATAGACCCATACTAATGGAAATACTAAAAGATATTACCCAGGGAGAAAGAAAATTATTCCAGATGGAAACTCAGACATGCAGAATGGAATAAAAATGAAATCATTATAAATATATGGGTAAATATAAATAAATATGGACTGAACAAAATAGCAACAATAATATTTTTTCTATCCTTTCCTCTTCCTATGTTTTAATTCTATCATTTTCCTTCAATGATCTATCTTGAAGTTTACTAATTGTCTTTTAAGGAGCATCTAATCTGCCATTACATCTGTGTAAAATCCTTGTTTTAATTTTATTGAATTATGGTTAATTTACAAGGTGTTAATTCTTGCTGTATAGCAAAGTGACTCAAGTATACGCTCGTATATATATGAGAATATATATATTCACACATATATTCTTTTTCATATTCTTTTCCATTATAGTTTATCACAGGATATTGTATATAGTTCCATGTGCTACACAGCAGGACCTTGTTGTTTATCCACCCTATATAGACAAGTTTACATCTGCTAATCCCAAACTCACAATCCTTCCCTCCCCTACTCCCTTCCCTCTTGACAACCACAGGTCTGTTCTCTATGTCTGTGATTCTGTTTTTGTTTCATAGATATGTGCATTTGTGTCATATTACAGATTGCACATTTAAGTGATATCATATGGTGCTTATCTTTCTCTTTCTGAAATCGTTCATTTAATATGATCACCTCTGCTTCATCCATATTGCTGCAAATGGCATTATTTCATTCTTTTTAATGGCTGAGTAATATTCCATTCATATGTACCACATCTTCTTTATCCATTCCTCCATTGGTGGACACATGTTGTTTCCATGTCTTGGCTATTTTAAATAGTGCTGCTATGGACACAGGGGTACATGTTATCTTTCTATAGTATAGTTTTGTCTGGTTATATGCCCAGAAGTGGGATTGCTTGATCATATAGCAATTCTGTTTTTAGTTTTTTAGGAATCTCCATACTGTTTTCCATAATGATTGCACCAATTTATATTCCAACAAATAGTGTAAGAGGGTTCCCTTTTCTTCACACCTTCTCTAACATTTACAATTTATAGACTTTTTAATGTAAAATTCTTGGTGTCAGTTTTTTGTTTTTTTTTTTACTTTTCTAGTTTGGAATTTCCTCTTAATTATTTTGCATAGTTTGCAGCAGTCTGCTGAAATTATCAGTCTTGTATTTTACCCCATGGAAGTAGTAACCATAGTTTCTTATAAAATATGTCTTATTATTCTAGTATCTTGAGCCTGTTCGTTTTTATCTATGTTGTTTTATCTTCTAGTGTAACCAGGTATTTCTTATTGTGTACTGAACACTGTATTGTAGAATTTTTTATAGAAATAATTTGAGAGATAGGGTTATCTTTCTTTCCCCAATAGACATATGTTTACCTTGCTGATAGCAATCCATTTTCATTTCAATGCAATTTCAGAGGTTACGATGATTTGAAGCTAAACTGCCATCCTTAGAAGCACCTATTTCCAGGGTCATCCTCACTTCTACTGCGTAGTTTTTGGGATCTCAACCCAAAGTGATCACTGTTTAGCAGCTTCTTTCTTTCTGTCTCTCTCTTTCTTTCTTTCTTTCTTACTTCTTTTGCTTTCTGGGGCCACACTCAGCATATGGAGGTTCCCAGGCTAGGGGTCAAACTGGAACTGTAGCTGGCAGTCATAGCCACAGCCACACAACACAGGATCCAAACGACATCTGCAACCTATACCACAACTCATGGCAAGGCTAGATCCTTAACACACTTTTCTATACTCTTTCATTTAGTGTTCTGAACTAAACTGTCTTCATTAGACTACTTCTTTCTTAGTTGGATGTGGGGATTACATTGGGGAATTCCAAGTCTTGCTGCTCATCTCAGAAAGCTTCCGGAAAACACATCCTATAATCCCCCCAGAGAGTCTGATTTGGTAGATCTGGAATGGCCTGGGAAGCTGAAATTTATAAAACTCACTGGTGATTATAATATGCAACCCTTTTGAAACCTCTGGACTCTGCTGTGCCAACTGTTCCATATCTGAAGCCAAGTGTTAAATATTCATGAATTTTGTAAACTAGTTGTTAAACCATCAGTAGCTAATGGCTATGGTAGGAATATTTACCTTATAAAAATTGGCAAATGCCAGGTTTTGGTTTTGCTTTTAGTTATGGTTTTGTTTTTTTTCCTGGAGAGCTGGTTTACTATCAAAACTCAGGTACAATCTTCTCAGCTCCCAGAATTCAGAAGGTCTCTGCCTGACCCTTCTTTGTTTGGGACCTACAGTCTTCACTGTTTCCTGAGGTTTGACTAATTGAGGTTTGGATCTCCCACAGACTGGGCATTCCCGTGGTTGAAAGAGCTGTCAGCTAGACATCTCTGCAACCATATTCAAACTCTCTATCATTTCTTCAGAGTGAGGCAGAAGTGGAAAACTGGTTGCCCAGTGGTTATACAAGCTTACAAATGTGTGATAGCTGGCTCGCACAGAGATTTAAAATAAGAGTTTGAGGCAGCTTTAAAAAAAAAAATCATAGAAATTCATATAAAAATCCAGATATGGAGTTCCCATTGTGGTGCAGCAGAAACAAATCCTACTAGGAACCATGATGTTGCAGTTCGATCCCTGGCCTCACTCAGTGGGTTAAGGATCCAGCGTTGCTGTGAGCTGTGGTGTAGATTGCTGATGTGGCTTGGACCTGGCATTGATGTGGCTGTGGCTGTGGCTGTGGCAGAGGCTAGCAGCTGTGCCTCCCATTCGACCGCTAGCCTGGGAACCTCCATATATGCAGCGGGTGCGAACCTAAAAAAAAAAAAAAAAAATTCAGATACTCCACTACTCTTTAATTAAAATGGAAAGATCTGGACCTGCTTTTCACTTGACAAAGTGTAGCTAAAGCTGAGTGACCATTAGCATGGGCAAAAGTGTTCTCTCACCTGCCCCTTTGCTCAGTTACACTTCCTGCCTGCCCCTTTAGCTTGAACTCAGTGACGCAGTACGCTTTGCCAGGAGAGGTGACAAGGACTTTGGAGATGTGCGCTTGTAGCCATGACACTGCTTTTAACTCACTGGGTGGCCTTGGCTGCGTCACTTTCCCTATACCAGCCCTAGGTTCTCATTTGCAGCCTGGGGAGTGCTCACCTTCTCTGTCCCTCAGTGATGCTGGGATGGTCTGAAGTGGCAGAATAATAATAGTGACACTATTATTATCACTAACCATAATAGTGCCTTTGGCTGCCAGCTACAGAAAAGTAAAGAATTATTGCTAAAGGTTGATTCCTATTATATACCATTTGTATCTAAGTGGGGATGAATGATCCCCGAACAAGCTCTGATAGGAGAAAATCTTTGAATCCACTGAGATTGGATGGAGAGAAAGGGTTCCATGGTGAGAAAAACCTATAAAACAGAAATGCTGCAGTCTTGCTCCGGGAGCTTTGGGAACATGAGAATTTCAAGATCATATTATTAACCACCTCCATTTTTACAGATAAGATAAGCTCAAAGTGAACATGGGCTTGGAAAAGGCTTCTCCGGGTCAGTCCCAACAGCATGGGCCTCTGTGTACTTTCCTTAACCTCACTAAGCCTCTGTTTCCTCATGAGTAAAATGGGAATGTGAGAACCTATCTTGGAGTTCCCACATGGGCGCAATAGGATAGTTGTCCTCTCTGGAACACTGGGAGTAGGATCCATCCCTGGCCTGGCCTAGTGGACTAAGGATGCAGCTGGGATGAGATCCCTGGCCTAGGAACTCCATATGCCACGGATTGGCTAAAAAAGAGAAAAAAAGAAAGAAGCTGTCTTGTAATGAATTGTGAAGAGTCAGTCGATAGTACGCTTTAAGCCCCTAAAACATATTGTAAACGTCCATTAAGTGGCAGTTGCTGTTATTAACTCAAATCAGACATGCAGACTGAACCACTGGCAAACCAGGAAGTAGTTAAAAGAATGAGACATATTTCCAGTGGATATTTCCTGACCAGAGATGCACTTTGCGTAAACCAGGAGCTCCTTCTACTTCCCGGCGTACTGAGGTAACTCAATTCGGTATTTTTTTTCCAAGCATTTGCTCTAAGAGTCGTAAGATACCCAACAACCCATGCCCCAAACAACAGCAATACTGAGTGCCAGAGAAGGGATGAGCATTAAAAGCATTTGCAGTGTTGAACCTGTGTGTGTTTCCCCTTCAAAAATCCTTAAGTTTTAGCCCTATTCAGCTGGAAATGAAAAACCTGTGCCCAAAGAACACTTATTGACTTTTGATTTTCCACTGCCTTTTCACCGCCACTTTTGAATATCAAGGCAAGAAATGTTCGAGTTCCTCCAGGCTCCACAGTCTGGAACAAATTAAGAATTCCTGGAGTCAGTCCTTCTTTTGGACTAAACTCCTTTTGCTTTTCCCTTTTCCAAGAAAATGTTCTGTTCCAGAGAGTCCTTTCTCAGCCACTCCTTTCCTAATGCAATTCTGTTTGATTTCCACCGAGCAACTCCTGAAAGGAGCTGCTGAACCATCCCGCAGCCAGCATTTCGATGCCTGAACACTGGCTTTCTGGCAGGAGCTGTTCCAGATGCATCTTTCTATCCAGTAATCATGCATTTAACCAAAATGATTGACACAGCATTCTCCCCCTCTCCAGCGTTTCCAGCCCATTAGTCTTATTTGTCTTCCATGCAAAGACTCCCCCAGTTTGGTTTCCTGCCAAATCCACAAACTGCAAACACGTGCATAAGTCAAACACACCTACACATGCAGAGATGAAATAGCTGCTGAGTCCGTATCTATGTTGAATATTCAACGTTTCATTTCTAGACCTCATGGCTCCACTGAAGTTTCAGTCACTGCTTCTTTCCTTCTTTCTTATTCCATCCCCTCACCTTCTCCCTACTTCATTCCTTCCATCTCTGTTTCTTTTCTGCTTTCCCAGAAACTGCCGCTTTCTGGGTAATCACTGCAGGATCCCATATTCTTCAGTGTCAAAGAGGCTTGAGAAAATTTCTGACACAATCCTCTCACTTTCGTTACTAGGAGGGAAACCATGCGCCATCACTGACTTTTCTGTGCCCTTCTGAAACCTTTCGAGGCTTGGACCCTGCCCGCTGTGTCAGCCTCACTCCATCTCAGTCTCTGCACTGTAACCACACGGGCCCTCCAGCCCTGCCTCAGGCCCTTTACACACACACTTCTTTCTTGTGGACAGTCTTTCACACATGGGCACACATTGCTTCTTCACTGCTCCTCCTTCTTTGTATTCTTTAAATCTCAACTCAAATGATATTCCTTAGACCAGGCACTGCACCCTGTTTACTTCCTTCACTGGACTCATCACATTTGTAATTATGTATCTGAGTGTTTTGTTGCTTCATCTCTTCACTTATATAAAAGCAAGCTTTTATATAAGTGAAAGGGACAAACGCCATGTCCCTTTTTCTGTCCCCACTATTTCTTCAGCATTGTACACAGTGTCTCCCATTTGATAACAACGAATATTAACAAGAAAGTCATGGTGTCGAATGTTTATACAGAATGTGCTGTTCTAAGATTTTTACATGTATTAACTCATTGGATACTTACAACTATCCCGTGAGGCTGGTATGGTCATTATCCCCATTTTACAGGTAAGGAGAATGAGTGGTCAAGTCACTCACCCACTATTTTATGGCTAGAAAGGGGCAGAGCTAGTTTCTAAGCCAGGCATTCTGATTCCAAAGCCTGAACCCTCATCCAGGCTATGCACTGTCCTCTCTGAAGTGCTCCATTAACATTCATTGAAAGAATCAATGAAAAATTTATCCAAATTGATTAGCAGCAAAACTGAGGTCAACACTTAAATTGCTTGACTGATCATCCACTCCTCTTCCTACGCAAACAGAGAGTCCCTCGGGTATCAGCAGAAGGCAGTAAAAAGTTAGAGAGGCAAATTAACAAATTGGTCTCTTGCTAATAAGGACTATGGGAGGACCCTGAGATGTGGATTGTGCAATGAAGTGGAAATCATCATTTCAGATTCAGGAAGGACCCAGTGGCTGGTGGAAAAACAATGAATTGGTTGAAGGGGTCTTAAGATAAGGAATCAGGTTTTTTTCCAGAAACATCAAGTAGATTTATAGTTATTATCACTGACAATTTAGATAACTCTCATGTTTTTGGATGATGTTTTCCAAACCTAATTCTTAAGTAACCATCAATTTTATGAAACTGCTGATCGCCATTCTAGGATGAAAGCTCCAGGAGTGTGCCTTGTTCACTGCTATAACCACAGCCTGTGGAACAGTGCCTGGCACGTAGTAAATGCTCAATAAATATTTGTCCAGTGAATTCATGGAAAATGCACATCTACAAATCCATCAGAGGATACTTAATAAACATTTGATATTAAGCCTATGTAGTTCAAGGCACAATGAGGAACACAAAGAAAAATAAGTCAGGTTCCTTTTCATGGAGAGGTCCTAACCTAGGTGGCCCTATTTAGCAGTTACCACTATCAATAAAAGCCAATATCATAGGGGATTTGCTTTGTGTAGGTGTTGTGCTCTGTCCCTTTACATATCATTACATCATGTTCATACCTGCAACAAACTTAAGGTGATGGTACTACTGGAAATCTCCATCTCCAAATGTAGAAACTGAGACTTAGAGATGTTAATTTCTTTACCATAAAGTCAGACACTGGTGAAGCCAGGATTTGAACTCGGACCTGTTGGACGCTGGCACCAGCTATGCCCAATGCACTCATCCCATTATTTCAAGTTCACCATCTATGAGTGAGAGGCATGTTGCAACCACAGAGTTTGCAGTACTAGAGGGTGGGGGAAGGGACAGGGGAGAAATGCACATAACAGTACACAGCCTCCTCTCTAGGTCTACCTACCACTGCTCACTGGGGTCTGAAATAGTCCTATTATTCACCCATCACAATCCTATTACTTGTGTAGGTCCCAGATTCAGTGATATTGCTTCTTGGGAGACTTCTCAAACACCACACAATTGGGTTAGCTGTGCCCTCCTTTTCACTCCTTGACTCCTAATCACCTCTCACCCCGCATTCTAATCACTTGCATGTGTTTCCCACCCACTAGTATTCGAGTTCTTCCAGGACACTATTTTATCCTTCCAGGGCTAGTAGAGTGCCTGACATACAGTGTGCCATTTAATAAATATTTACGAAATAAATGAATTTTAGGCAGAAAGGGCCATCCCAGGGGTCCAACTAATACAGTGCAGAATTCAAAGGGAGGTGTACGTTTGGGGGTATTGATTGAAGTTTTAGGACAAAGAACTACTGAAGAGTTGGGTAAGATGCTCACACAGTGATGCACTGCACATGTGTGGACATAAGAGCCTCAGTGGATGATCAGAATACAGCCTGGTGCCAGAACTGTCAGCAGGGCAAAGGTATCCTGCGTGTACCTGCTCTCAGCCAGGGAACTCTTGCCGAGGACGATGTCATCACTGGTGCTCAGCACTGCTCCTGCACTATGCTCAGGGCTGCGAGGCCAAGGTGAGGAGACATTCAAGAGAGGAAGTCTCTCTTGGTGACAAAGCTGAGCCCAGAGCTGAATATATGCTTAATCTTATCAAAATGACTGGAAGTAAAGCAATCGGAAGGAAATTCATGCCCTCAAAACTTACCGACTAAAATAGATGGTACTGTTCTTATCAAGAATAAAAGTCTTTGGAAAAAGACCCACTCTGCTAAATCATGTTGGAGACAGGAGAACAAGAGCCATAGAGGTCAGTCTTTCACTTGGAATTGCCTAAAGCAGAACTTCATGCCCAGGTGAACGGATCAATCTGTTCTAATACTGTAAAAAAATTAAGAGCCGAGAAGCCAGGTCTTGAAATCCATGATCAGATGACTGATTAACAAAGGGAAAAAAAGAACTTTAGAAGAATGTTTCCAGATACTTCAAATTATTTATAAGCTTAATGCTAGCCCTGAAGATATTTTAATGGTCAGAAAAGATGTCATTAAAGAATTCATAGATAATGATGTCAAGTACCTAAAACAAGAAACACACACAGAAGAGAAAATGCTACAAGAATGACTAAAAAGACTTATATGGAATCTGTGTTTGAGAGGATAAAACCATCTGAAAAAGGAACACAGATATTGATGTTAGATATCGGATAGCAGTCGACAGAAGAGGTGACCCTTCAAGAGCCAAGGAGACTGTTAAACTTGCTAAAGAGTTCCTCCTTTCTACTGAGCACAAAGTTCTTGGGCTTAACCTGGGTGGAGACCCTACCGTAGGATAAGCAAAACTTCTTGGAACCTCTTTTAGAAGCTAAAAATAAAAGCAGATCTAAAGTTGCCATTACATCTTACAGAGATTCCAAACCAAAAAAAAAAAAAGAAAGAAAAGAAACATAAATGCTTAAATGCTCCTGGACCTGCCTCCTGGTGGAGTCGGGCATGGGATATTTCTCAGCTCCCCTGAGGCAGAATTCCTGGATCTGGTGGACTTTGTGAGGTGACACCAGATACCCCTGGGTAAGGCTTGGGCTTCAGGTCCTGCGGACCATCCTCTGTTCCTTCAGCCCCCAGGTTGCAATCCATATCGAGAGAGGTATTCTTCTAAAAACATAAATATCATTTGTTTAAAAAAGAAAAGTGTTTCAAAGTTGAGTTTGGGGCCATGGAGTCATGAAGATTCCTGATATTTGGCCTGTGTGAACCTAGGAAGGTTACTCTCTCTGGGCTTCAACTTTCTCATCTATACTTTGAGATGACCAAAATCAGACTGTTAGGAAGTCAAGCTGAAGTCAGCCATGAGAAACTGAGACGAGTACATTTGCAAATGTTTGCCACGGCCACCAACACCGCTGCTGCTGCTGCTACGGTCTCCTTGTATTATGATTAGGCAAAGTTGGCATTTTATGCAGAGGTGCGGAGATCTGAAGAAACGACCTGCCCTGGAGCATAAAGATGATCAGGCCGAGAAAGAGATTCCTCTGAACTAGGGAATCAAGTGCCCTGAAAATTAGATAGCTGGTAAAACCAGGCCCCAGTGTTGTCTTTAAAAGGTAAATATGGAATTCCCGTCCGTCATGGCTCAGGGATTAACGAACCCAACTAGCATCTGTGATGATGCAGGTTTGATCCCTGGCCTCGCTCAGTGGGTTAAGGATCCAGCGCTGCCATGAGCTGTGGTGCAGGTTGCAGACGCAGCTCAGATCCTTCATTGCTGTGGCTGTGGGGTAGGCCAGAAGCTGCAGCTCCCACTGGACCCCCCTAGCCTGGGAACCTCCATATGCCGCTGGTGTGGCCCCAAAAAGAAAAAAAAAAAAAAAAGAGAGAGAGAGAGAGAGATAAGTGTCAAAATGAAGACTCCATTTTGACACTTATCAATAAAATGTGTATGTCCTTACCACCAAACGTATAGGCGGAGCTCTGCGTGGTGGCTGCCATTTTGTTCTCAAAAAATGACCGCCTGGGGATGTGGGCTGCTGTCTCTTATTCTTTCTGGAGAAGAGTGGTGTGTCATTAGCCATCTTTTTGTCTGCAAGTATGACCCAAGTCTGGGCTCTGTGTCTAGCCATCTAGTCTTTTCCTAAGGTTGCTCAAGTAGAAACGTGAAAAGATGTGATTTGCTCCTTGTGACTGGGACCAGGGAGAGCAGGCGTGCTGGTACAGGTGACCCCTTGATTGGGCTTCTTGCCATTAATCTTCACTGAAAAACTTATTTTCAGCCCAGAAGACCTTACAGAAGTAGCCAACTAAAGTATGCTCCAGAATATTTCATTCCTGTCATCGCATTCTACAAAGGTTCTCCATGGCCAATTAAAACCGCTTATCCTGCTCTTTAGGTCTATTATTTGACTTCACCCTCCTTTCTGTCTTATTCCTCTTCAGTTCTTCTGATGCTCCTACCACCCTAAACACCTGCCAGTACCACCTATCTGCTCTTCCCCTGTAAAAACCCCATATGCAGCCTATGCTTTGGGCCCTCTGCAATTTCTCTCAAACTGATTCTTCAACTTAAATGTCCACATCCTATTATGATTATCAAAAGTGTCTGGAGTTGCTGTCATGGCTCAGTGGTCAGGAACCCGACTAGTCTCCATGAGACTCAGGTTGGATCCCTGGCCTCACTCAGTGGGTTAAGGATCCAGCGTTCCCATGAGCTGTGGGTGGTGCTGGTCACTGATCAGCATGGATTCCACTTTGCTGTGCTGTGGCGTAGGCTGGCAGCTACAACTCTGATTCGACCCCTAGCCTGGGAACCTCCATATGCCATGCGTGTGGCCCTAAAAGGACAAAAAAAAATGTCTGAATATATGTGTAGAGTGGATGTAGTAATAACTAGAACATAACAAAGGATTATTTGGCATCTCGTGTATTGTTTTGTTTTTTCTTTTCCAGAGATGACCTGTGTCTTTTGAAATTTGGCTTAATTTTGTCCCTTTGGAAAGAGTGGAAGTGGATGGACTAGAAATCACTTGAGAGGCTGGGATCGAGAGTTTGCTAGATGGAATCAAGCATTTAAACCTTCCAGTTAAGAATATTACAACCTCTGAGGGTAGTTTGCATGTTATCCTAGGTACATCCTCTTTTAACTGGATTTCAGACTTTAAACAACCTTAAAATTTTGGCAAACTTCTAATATACAAATGCAGAATTAAAAGTTTTCTAAGCTACATGAAAGACCATCATTCTTGCACCCTGCAGGCGAATGCATGCTGACTATAAAACTGTACAGATGTCAGTTGAGTGATTTAACAGGCTGGGTCATTGCACTTGTTAACAACAGACAGATAAGAAAAAACAGCAGGTGGGTGTATCCTGGAGGAGTGGGCACTGGCTGCTGAGGAATGGGACAGTGACAGCTGACAAGGTGGGAAGATCTAGTAGAGAGTACAGACTCACCAACTATGAAGCTATAAGGGAACAAAAACAAACACAACACCCTGCCACCTCAGGAGTCCTCAAGGGAATTATCATATGCACCAGTGGTCACGATTATTCATCAGCCTACTGATGATTAGGCTAGCACATGCCTACTCTGCATCAGGTTCCATTCTAGGAAATTAAGAAAAGGAAAAAGTATAAAATATAGCTCTCTTCTCAGAAAATATTTACCGTCTGCAACACTATGACATCAGCCAGGGTGAAGCTGCGTATATTAAGCTCTTTTTACAAAAGTCAGTATACATATAGAACCTATTAGGAGGTTTTTCTCTCCAAAATATGTAAAACTATTTAGCTACTTACGAGATAAATTTGTTTACTCCTTCCTCAAAGATGCCATTTCCTGACAATTCTGATAACGGGGCATTTTAGAATAATGACCTCGTAAAGTTCACACAGCTGTCTCTGTGTACAGACATAGATAACACACAGCCATGACCTTGCTCAGACCAGGGGCTGGTCTTAAAAGCTCCATAGGATTGTGGTCAGAAATGCAGTTTGGCTTAAACAGTTTTCTCTCTTTACAGTTAACTTATTTAATGAAAGGAAGTATCTCACTAAAGATGTATGTTTTCCCCCAAGATTCCACAGGGATGGGACTGTGGCACTTATGGATCATTAGACAAAATAAAAGTGGATTCTTGAAATAGATCAGGAGCCCCCAAACCCACCCTTGCACTTCGGTCACTGGAACACTTGGGTTATCTTATCCCATCCGCTGGTCATTTAGAGTAGAAGAGTCTGAAGCGCCTCCTCACTTCAAAAGGCTGATAAGGCAGGTTACGTGGGTAAAGATCTCTTCTATACGGAACTTCAAGAAGTTCAAGCAGATGGGCTCTGTGTCTGCTGAGAGACAGGAAAGGTACTCAGGCAGGGACAGAGCCCTTGGGACTGGAGCGTAAGATGAATTGCTACCCATACGACCTTGGAAGGTATGGGTGAGGGTGAGCATAATGGGAGCCTTGTAAAAGTAACAGGTAGACTCAGGACCAGCCATTGATTTTATTTTTTTTTATTTTTTTTTTTGTCTTTTTGCCTTTATGCAGAGCTGCACCCGAGGCATATGGAGGTTCCCAGGCTAGGGGTCTAACAGGAGCTGTAGTCGCCAGCCTTCGCCACAGCCACAGCAATGCGGGATCCGAGCCGCATCTGCAAACTTCACCACAGCTCACAGCAACGCCGGATCCTTAACCCACTGAGCAAGGCCAGGGATCGAACCCTCAAACTCATGGTTCTTAGTCGGATTCATTAACCACTGAGCCGTGAAGGGAACTCCTGATTTTAAATTAAAAAATAATAATAATAATAAAGGAATGTGTATCTTTATCCCACTGTCAACACAATCATTTTAGAAAAAAAAAGTGAGAGTAGAAGGAAATTAGGAGTGGGAAAAGGTACAATTGCTTGGCCTTTCAAGCTCCTTAATAATCTGAGGCAGGTCAGAAAAAACACGGTGAGAATGTGAGTCAGGAAGCCTAAGTTCAAGTGTAGGTCCTGCAGCTGAGACCCTCACTGTGTGAACTGAGGACAGTATTTTCCCATCCCAGAGCAGCCAACTGTCGTAGAACGGGGTTAGATGAAGCCTCTATAGCTCATTCCGCCCCTGGTATTCTAGGGTTTAATAATAAGCTAAAACAAGGATCTTGTTTTTTAAAGTATTAGACCCAAGTAAATGTATACAGTGAAGTGACCTATAAATTCTGCTGAACTTTAAATGTGAATTAGATGCAAATACAGAACAAAGAACTGGGGTGAAAATCCTGCCCCTCTGTAGATTAGGAAGTATAATGTGGCTCCTTTGCAGGGGGAAGAATGAATCTTGCACAAGCTGAAATAAGCACTGAAAAATGCTGAGAGAACCAGGCACTATGGTAGTCTGGGCTTTCTCACCCTCTGGTGAGGCTTTTTCTTTTCTCTTGCTGCACACATGCTTAGACAGGGGACACATGTCCTTGGGATTTGACATGGGACAGTGGCGCAAGCACCTGAACATCAGGTCATTACTCATGAGCACAGTCATAAGTAAGGACATCATATACAGAGATTTATGTGATCCAGAGGACCTGATGGTATACGGCCTCTGGTCAACCTGAGATAGTATCTACCTGTCCTGAAAGACAGAAAAACTTTTCTGACTGTTACACTTGAACTTGAGCTGAGAAAACAGCCTGGGAGACAGGGTGACTCAGGCTTGCTTGGCGTCACAACACATGGAAGCACTTGACATGTTTTCTTTCATTTAATCTTTAGTCCAAAAGCACCTAATCTGAGTGAAGTTTTTAAATGTTATTTGACTTTCTGATTCCTATTTGTAAATCTTGGAGAGGTTAAGGTCTTAGAGTCAGTAAATAGTATAAGCCGAGACTGAAAGTCTCTCTAACACCCAAGCCTGTTCTCTGCCACGATAACTCACCCCCTTCTGGATGGCCTACTTCCCTTTTTTTTTTTTTTTTTTTTTGCCACACCTGCAGCATGTGGAAATTCCCAGGCCAGGGACTGAACCCACACCGAGGCATCGACCCAGGCTGCTACAGTGACAACACCAGATCCTTAGCCCACTGCAGCACAAGACAATGCCTCTAGTTCTGCTTTTATTTGACTGTGGTATCTAAAAAAATAATCACTTAGGTTTTTAAATCACAGTTTGCTCATCTATTAAGAATCACAGAAAGTGGGATTCCCCTTGTGGCACAGCGGATACGAATTCAACTAGTGTCCATGATGACCAGGTTCGATCACTGGCCTCACTGAGCCAGGGTCAGGGATCCCGCATTGCTGTGAGCTGTGGTGTAGGTTGCAGATGCAGCTTGGATCCCGTGTTGCTCTGGCTTCTGGCTGTGGTGTAGGCCAGAAGCTGTAGCTCTGATTCAACCAAACTTCCATATGCTGCAAGCATTGCCCTAAAAAGATTTTTAAAAAAAGAAAAATCACAGAAGGCAAAACGGTGACTGCATGGCCACTGTTTTCTTCCACGGTTTGATGATGGACATCACAGGGCCCCAGTTAATTCACCGGGAACAGTGCCTCTCTCAGTCATGAAACATGGCAGCCCTCAACTGTAAGAGGTCCCTGTACAAACCGAAACTCTATGTAAACTGTATTCTATATTTATACATCTGTATGGTTTTAGAAAAGAGGCCAAGTTTTCTTAGGGTTCTCGATGGAATCTGTATCTCCAGATGCCTAAGAACCTTCTGATTAGTAGATCTCCTTACGATGTTTTCTAGCTCAAAGCATCTGGAAAAACTGAAATAAATGAAGGTTTGGTACATGAAGGGAGTCCAAAGGCAGAATTTACGCTTGCGCCAAAGACTATGTGGCATCATGGAGAGAGAACTAGCAAAGAATCGGGGATTCTGGATCCTGGTTTACTCTGCCTTGTCGTTCAAAGAGAGATGCTAACTCCTGCCTACCTCCCCACTTGTGAGCAGTTATTATAAAACCAAATGTGGTAATATTGATGACAGCATTCTGCAAAAATCTATAAAGCATCCTGTAGAAGTACAATATTAACAGTGAGACATTAAAGTATCAAGTCATTTCACTAGTTGTCAACTGAGAAAGAGAGAAAACCGCAAGCTCCACCAGCACAGCTTAGAAGCCCTGCTTTTCCATCCTTCAGCAAGGTCCTGCAGCTGATACTTAGGTGTAAATTTCCTTGACTTGCATGAGAATCGGTTGCAAAGACAGCTTGCAGGATTCAGCCGGATCATCACCCATCTGGGAGCTGACAAACAGAACTTAAGTTTTCTTCTGTTTCTTTTTGATCTCCTTTACTCCATTAGTCAGTGGTTCTCAAAGAAGGATCCGGGACCAGCAGTATGCATTATTCAGGAACATGATAGAAATGCAAATTCTCAAGCCCAACCCTAGACCTAGAATCAGAAATTCTGAGGGTGGGCCATGCAGTCTGCGATTTCTCATGCTCTCCAGGCAATTCTGATAGACTACATGCTCAGGTACGAGAACCACTTCCCTAAGTGATTATCACAAGACAGACCTCCTCGGCCAATGCATGGGTTGCAGGTACGTGAACACAGGTCAGGGTTCTAGTGACCTGAAAGAGTGTCTAGTGTAGTTCCCTACAGGGTTAGTGTGGGCAAGCCTGGGCTGGGCGACACCAGTATTAGGAAACATGGTAGGTGTGGCCCAAAACACACTCAAATAAGTCCCTTCTGTATAAGAGCTGAGGAAGAAGAATACGATCCCCTTTCAAGGAATTCAACTCTTTCAAGGTTCAGAAAGTATAGTTACCTTCATGCCCTTGCAAGAATAATAGCAATCCAAAATGAAACCATGCATACGTAAGTTAGCTCTGTGGTAAGCTTTCTTCTCTGAGCCTTGAAGTTCTGCAGAAAAGACTAATGCTTGGGAGTTCCCATTGTGGCTCTGAGGAAACGAATCTGACTAGCATCCATGAGGACACAAGTTCGATCCCTGGCCTTGTTCAGTGGGCTAAGGATCCGGCATTGCCATGAGCTGCGATGTAGGTTACAGACATGGCTCAGACCCTGAGTTGCTGTGGCTGTAGCATAGGACTCTGGCTACAGCTCCGATTTGAACCCTAGCTTGGGAACCGCCATATGCCACAGGTGCAGCCCTTAAAACACACACACAAAAAAAGAGAGACTAATGCTTATAGAGCATTTATCATATTCCTAGCACTGCTTTAAGTGATTTTCATGTGTTAATGGTGTTCCCTATTTATAGTTGTTTTCTGTACCAAGTCCTTTGCTGGGCCCCAAAAATACAACTGTGAGAATCTAACTGCCCTCAGGGAGCTCCCATACCAATTGGGGAAATAAGAAAAGAGCCCACAATGGTTGCAGTGAGGAGGACTATGAAGAACAAGGTCAATGTGTTTTCTAAAGCCTGGGTGATTTTTACACTCAGTCTCACGCAAAGAGAAGTTTCTCAGAGGAGGAAATGCCTAAATTTAGATTTTTTTTTTTTTGGCTGTGAGAAAAAGCAAGATGGCTTTTTAATGAAATACAGTAGGTTTTTAAAAATACTGTCCACTCCTCAAAAGTCAATGAAAACTCATTTTTCTGAATAAAGACAGACCACATGAGTTGTGTGAAATCCCACTTCACCTTTCTATTTAGAGTATTTAGATTTATGAAGGGTGGGAGGAACTGATCATTTTAATATGAAAAAAAACTGAGATTTAGATTTGCACAACTGTACTCCAAGTCACATAACCTGCGAATAAGTGGTCACACTGAGATTTGGATTCAGGTCGGTCTGACTCCAAAGCCCTTGCTTTTAACCATTAAGGCCAGGCCAGGGAGTTCCCGTTGTGGCTCAGTGGTAACAAACTCTGTTAGTATTCATGAGGTCGTGGGTTCAATCCCTGGCCCCGCTCGGTGGGTTAAGGGTCCAGCATTGCTATGGCTCTGGTGTAGGCTAGCAGCTGCAGTTCCAATTAGACCCCAAGCCTAGGAACTTCCATATTCCTTGGGTGCGGCCCTAAAACACACACACACATGCGCACGCGTGTGCATGCATGCAAAAAGCCCGGACCAGAAAATAGGCTTAATTAAGTCTGCCAATCCTGAAAAATTGGTAATGGTTTCCAGGAATGCTGATGATAAGGACTCTGAGATCTTAACTGGGCTCAACTGGAAAGAACGCCCTCAACTGGATGTCTGCCTTGGGTGCAGAAAGGGGAAGTCTATGTGTCAAGCATTTGCTGATCCTGCACTGCAGAGTACTGCCTCCAGGACTTAGCACAAAGAGGGACAGACCTGCAGAGCTATTTCTCATTCATGTAAGACTGTCTCTGACTTCAAGGAACTTAGAGCTCAACGGCATCAGTGGGGCCTATTTTATGTTACTGGGAGGTAGCAGGTGACAGCACAGGATGCTAGGAGATGCTGGAGCATTCAGTGAGAAAGGGAATAAAGTTCTCTTCAGAAAGTGAAGGTGGTGGAGATCCCCCTGGGGCACAATGAAACTGGTGGTGTCTTGGGAGCCACTAGGACTTGGGTTCAATCCCCAGCCCAGCAGAGTGGGCTAGGCATCTGGCGTTGCCACAGCTGCGGCTTAGGTCACAGCTGTGGCTCTAATCCATGGCCCAGGCACTCCATATGCCTCGTGGTGGCCAAAAGTAATAAACAATCAAACAAAAACTGAAGGCGGTTATTAAGTGTAACCGTGAAAAGTAAACAACAGTAAAGAACAATCAATCTTCTGAGTCAACTAAACTTCAAAATGTATGGGCCAAACCAGGCTTTTTTTTTTTTTTAAACCTAGGTTATTTCCATTAACGTGGAAGCTGTTCATATCACAGAAAACGGCACTTGTTCACTAGTAACGCGATGCACAGGTGTCGAGGTGGCTCAGTGGTGCCCAAGGGAAACTTAAATGTAGAAACACCACCCCAAAAGTATGCATTCAACAGATGTAATGGTTCATCTGTGGAGTAGTTCAAAAGTTGATTATCAACCTGAGGGAGTTGAGAGGGTGGCTCTTTAAGGAAAATATGGTAATAAGTTAGTGCCAGTTTGTTTCATACGTGGTTTATGCCAGCAGTAGGATGGCAGGTAAGCTCTTGGAAGGGTAAGTAAATATTGTTTTCATGGTATTTTTGTTAGTGGATATGGATCAAAGCAACCACAGCAGAAACTGGTCCTAATAATCAGAAGGAAAATGAGGGGTACCATCAAGTCACTCAGTAGCGGGAAATGACACCTGAACCAATTTCCTTTCCAAAAAGTTTTCTCACTTCTCCCAGCCTCAGCTTCCCATGTAATTCGAAGAGCTGTTGTTGACTCACACATTAGCCATAAAGATCAAAAGGAGAAGATGACCTCCCCCAGAGTGTCAAGGTCAAAGATGTTTGCCATCTGGGCATTTCTCCCCAGGAAGCCTGTGTTGTGAACACTCATCCCTCACTAAACAGGACTTGGCAAACCAAAGCGCCCCTCCCCCCATTTTCAGAGGCTCACTTTGTGCTTAGATGGAAGTATTGGGCTCATCATCTCAACAACCAAGATGCATGCCTCAGTAGCCCCCCCCACAGAGCTATGCCTGCTTACAGAGCTCCCCTAAAGGCCCACCCACAGCCATCAGAAACTAGCTTCTCACTGGTTCTCTGTACCCCCACCCCCGCCGCGCTACCATTTATCCCAGAGATGATGGGGGAGCTTATCGACTAAGACTGACTTATCTTGCATTGGAAGACAAGATCTGACAGTACCAGGAATCAAAACATTGCTGTGCTCAGGTCCTGCTAACCAGTGCAGAATTATCTCTGATTCATTTTACATTTTACACATTTTATCTGAAACCTCAATGGGGGAAAAGAAATATGACAGCAGTCTGCAGAGAAGAGGCTCTGGGAGACAGGCTGATAAGGACTTTACCTTTCTCATCCCTGCAAGATTAGATAATCATGCAGAGAACGGTAAGAAATGCCCTCTCTGTGCAAGGAGTGTCTTTGTACCTTAGCATCTTCTATGTACAAATCTCAACATGAAGTAAGTACTCTGGAGCCCAAGCTTGGCTGATTCCGGGTTAGACTGCATGTTAAACAGAGAGAGGAAGAGAGCCATTTAAAGGTTTGCACTGAATACACCGAGGACCCAGAAGCTTCTCTCTTGCAGGGTTCCTGGTCCATTCACGCATACCAAGTCAGTTCAGAGAAACCGCCTTATTGGCTCTGCAACTGATTCATGTCCTTCATCCCTGGTAAGCTTCTGGATGTGCATCCCTGATGTATGTCTACTCTTTGAGCAATTCTGGTGCTGAAGCTTAGCTATGAGCTGCCATTCGCCACATCCTTCTCTCTTTCAAGTGCGTGGCTCTCTTCTTGTCCATTCCACACAGAGATCCAGCCCAGCGCTTTGGGTGGAACCCAGGTCTGCGGAAAGTGACAAGATCTTGTTTCTACACCTACTTGTGCCACCTACTTGTTACTTTTGACAAGAATTTTTCCCCCCTTCCAGCAGCCTGTTACCCAGCATTCGTGCAAGATCAGCCGATCTCTAGGGAGCCTTTCCAGCTCTAACAGGCTAGGTTTCCAAGCGAACTGGAATTCTGGGTTCAACTGAATTCAGTGTAACCAGCATTTCTCAACTTCCTTCCTCTTTGGCTCAAGCGTCACGCCGGGCACTACAGGGGATGTGCTTATATTGGAGCTCGCTCTCTCTCTTTCTCTCTCCCTCTCTCTCTCTCTCTCTCTCTCTCTCTCTCTCTCTACCACAGCACTCACAGGCAAGGGAGGAGCAGGACAAGAAACACAAGGGTACAGATATCTCCAGTGCACAGCCGAACATACCGTGTGCTGTGAGCAAAGTACAAATGATTACAGGGTCTAAAAGAAGCAGAAATTGCATCTATTTACGAAAAGTCAGAATCACACTTCACAGCATTTCAGATGAGCCTTGGCAGAGAATTCAGACAGGACACAGCTTAGTTTCTATAGCAACATTGACTGAGCAGGTCTTCCGTGCCAGCCACTGTTCTGAGTGCTTCGCACATGAGAATGCATTTACTCCTCTCAGTCTTTTGAGACAGAGACTCTGATTATTCCCATTCTGCATATGAAGAAACTGAGGCATAGATCATCTAAGTAGCAGGTCACAAGAAAGTGTGGCAAGTGTCAGGATTGAGACCCAGGTGATCTGGCGCCCAAGTCCAGTACCAGTCTGAAGGCTCTATTGCCTCTGACAAATGGAAAGCCACTGACCCTGGAGATCGGAGAAGGAAGAATATCTGACTGTGGGGATGAGCTCAGTGGCCCTGGGGAAGTCCTTTCATGCCTCTGATCTCCCAGTTTCTTATCTGAGAAATAGCCATGCTAAGGGTTGGCCTCATGACCATTCAGCAAAACGGCAGATATAAAAGCACTCTTTAAATGATACAAAGTCCTATTACTTTTAAATAATAGAAGAAAGCAGCAGGAGCAGAGTGAAGAAAAGCCTGGAGGTGGTAAAGTATCAGGGATATTTAGGTACGTGTTTAAGGGAGAGTGAACTCCAGTGGGCCATGTGAGTAAATGCTCTCTGATGGCTCAGGGCTACGGTCTCTGCACCTGGGTCACACCTCGCTTCATCTCATCTCTACACTGTAACTTGACTCTACTCTCACAATGTGGGGAATGACAATTCTAGCCTATTTTCCTTATGTTTTGTAGTATGGAAGCTCACCCCCGTAATACCAGCACAGTTCTCACCTGCATTTGAATTCAGTCACGGCATTTGAATGAAAACACTAGATCTTTACCCCTTAGTACCCATACGGACATTGGCACGTTAGTTTCAGCAGAATTAGCTCATGTAGGAGTGATGCTAAGGAAGAGTTAGAGTGGAGTAGAAACTCATCTGCATAAAGACACAGACTCATCTCTGAACGTCCGAGTCACAAGATGCCATCTTCCCAATACTGGGCAAAGCAGCATCTTCAGACAGTACCCTGGTTACCAAAGGAACTGGTGGGAAAGCTGAAGGGATACGTAATGGTTAAATCTAAGAAAAGGACCATAGCTAAGCTCAAGGGATACTCAGTGGGAAATACACTGGACTGGGGTAACAGGTGTCAGTTGGAGCCGCAGCATGAGTGATTTGTGGCTGATTGTCCCTGGAAATACTTTTTCGCCTCGATGAGCTCCCATTGTCTGTAAAATGGCACAACTGATAAAGATGCTCTCTAAAACACCTTCGACTCCGCAAGCCTAAAAGCATGCGAGTTATTTTTAAGCAGAAACCTAACCACAGCTATTCTTAGGGTCCCATCTAGAAGCTACACGTGATTTTGCATCTCCTACTAAGTGCAGAGGTCAAACGTTCAGCTGCATGTTGCTCTCTTAGCAGCCAGACGATACAGCTTACAAAACAACAACCATGTGAGGATAACAACGGTAGCCACAGACAATGGTAGCCAGGAACTGTGCTAAGAACACATTTGGAATGCATTTAACTCTCAAAGCAGCCCCACCGGTGGGTTTTATGATGTTTTCTCTAATACTAATGAGGAAGCAAAGGTTTCAGAGTTACTAATTAACTTGCCCAAGGCACAGAGTGGGGAACTGAATCCAGTCTGTCCAACATCAAGCCCCGCGCTCTTAACCAGAGGTGTCCAGCCAGGAATGAACGTAGGCGTATGAACCGAGGTATCCCATATCCCAGGTGGCTGTTGAAGCCTCCTGCCTTTGAAAGATGATCTCTAAAGATTTTTCACAGGGATCAGAGCCCTTCTTCCCCAAGAAGGACGTCTCCAACTCCAGAGTAAGAGAATGGGCGAACAGTTCTTTCCCTAAAGTGAACTCTGGTGACATGAAAGTAAACAGGCCTCCACTGGGCCAGAGAGATCCAGAAGGACTGGAGTGGACATAAAATAAGAGCAACCGCCACCTCTTCTCAGTTATCTGAGAGATAATCCACCCAGGAGTCCCTGACCTCTGTCTGTCACTGCTCAATAACCCCGACAGAGGGTGCAAGGAAAAGTATACCAGAGTGTGGGGGAAGGGCAGAGAAGAAGGGGTCACGGTCAAAAGTTCAGACAGAACGGACAAACCAGCTACCTGGAACAGCCTCCCTTAAAAAGCATCTGTTTCCAAAGCTCAGTTAAGTGCCAGGCACACAGAAAAATTCCTAAGACACAGCCCCTGCACAGGAAAGGCTCGTTGTAAAAGACAGGAGACAAATCCAGGCTTGGCTCGCGTTGATGCCAGACGATACGTGCCATGATGAAGGTCTAAACAACTTGCTCTGGGTGTAGAGTGGAAGGAGGATCAGACACAGTTAATTCCAACACGAGGCAGAAAGTGCCAAGTACGCTAATGGAAGTATAAGCTAAGAGCTATGGGAGCTCGGAGGTGTGGATTGATTCTGACTGGGCGCTCATGGAAGCACTGGTGTTTGAATAGGATCCTGAAGGACGGGAATGAGTAGAGAAGTGCCCTGATAAAATTCTCTTCATCACGGGGAGTCAGTGTAAAGACGTCCATATACCTATGTTTGCTCTTCTGAAGACAGAAGGGCTACAATCATCAGAGTTGAAGTTCAGAATGACCCTATTTTGACTTACACGTCTGCCATGTCTGTGTGACCTTGAACTTGGATGTCTTCATCTGTAAAAGGAGATACTGGTCCCTTCTTCATGGGATTGTTGTGGGACGTAAAGACATTCATTAAGGCTTATATTTAGCAATGCAAGGGTTACACAGCAATAATTAATGACAGCTTTTACTAACAGTATGACTACAATTGCAGTGAATGTTATCTAGCTCCCAGGTGACATCTGAAGCTAACTAGCCACTATTTGGTGTTCGGACAATTTCAAAAATTAACCAAATGTACCTACCTATTCCTTTGCATTTGCCCCCACCCTGATTTGCTGTTTGTTTGATTTTTTTGTGTGTGTGTCCATACAATAGATCAAATTACTGGATTGGTTTTTCTCATTTCTTCTTCATGTCGTAAGGTTGTACAGAGGGTACACTCTGAGGTCCTTTCAGATCCAGTGGCAAATGCACAAGAACCAACAAGGCATGACTATTACTAAAGTCAGCTTCTCGGTAGCATCCTGTCTGGTCCACAGCCCAACCCCGTTCTGTCTGCTCTCCATCACCCTACTGCTGAGAATCATCAGAGGATGTTGGAAGTGCAGCCAGACCTTTTGTCTTACCAGTGAGGACCTCAGGGCTCAGAGACAGGAGACGCTCGTCAAGTTTATGCAGAGAGGGAGACAGGGGTGAGCCTATGCAACAGACCCCAAGTGTGGGGACACACAGGCTACTGAGCCTTGGACGGCTTCTCATGACCTTTGTGCCTGTGCTCGGCAGACTTGAACTCCGATGAGGTCAAAGCAGCATTTCCTTCCCTCCCTTCACCTTCCTCACCCTCCCTGCTGGCTTTGGGTAAAGCTGGAAGTGGCGCCCTCTGGAGGTCCGTGTTGTACACACGGTTCCTGCTCCCACAGGTCACCCTGGGATGCCTGTCACACACTGTGTCCCAATTGGGGGATCTTGCAGCTCAGAGCCCAGTTGACAGCCAGAGAGGTGAGAAGGCTGAAAATATTTGAAACTCCCTTGGCATTAAAGAAGTGAGAAGAAGGCAGATGGGAAATGTTTGTGATGACCGACATTGGAGAGCGTGGATAAAAATGAGGAGACCTTAAGGCTTGCCTTCTCGTGCTCCCCTGAAACTAAGGATATAAATAAAGGCTTTTAATCTCACATGACAGCTTCAGCTGTTGGTGGTGGTGGTGACCTGGCTGAGGATTCCAAAGCCACGCCTGGATTCCACAGGCAAGAACCCTAGAATTCTGGCCATGACCCCTAGCCTGGGAAACTCAATATGCCACCTGTGTGGCCCTAAAAGACAAAAAAAAAAAAAAAAAAAAGGCTGCTAGGATTCAATGTCCAGCCCTGTCTGCCTCTTGAGAAGGAACTGCCCTCTCCTCTGAAGGTACAAACATGCTCTGCGTCTACTGTAGAATTTCATTTTCCCGCATTTTTATTAGCGTTTTTTTTTTATTAGTGGTTCACGAATCTGACTTCCTCATCATATTAGAACATCCATCTTAAAGGCAGGGTTCTTGATTCCTGTTTTCCCCAAACCGTATTGCATATGATATGCTGAGTGAATAGGTAAATTACCCAGTGAATACATTAATAACCTCTGTCATGGTGGATACATTGTAAGGTGCTCTAGCATAATAGTAAGAACTCACCTTGTGGGATCAAACATAGATAGGTTTGCATTCAGCTCTGCTCTTATCAGTTCTGTGACCTCCACCTTACCTGTACCTCAGTTCTTCTTTTATAAAATAATAATAATAATAATAATAATAACAATATACACTATTATTATTATAGAGGATACAGAAATTGAAACTGGCAATTAATATAAAAGATGTAGTTGAGTTCCAAGCATTAAAGGGCTCAAGACATGCAAGCAGCTCTTAGTAACATCAGAAACCACCATCACCATCATCATTTTTAGGCACCATTATTATGCTGAGAGCCAGAGTCCCCAGATCCTCAACAGCCCTTCTCTTTTCTTGAATATGAGAGGGAGAGATGCAAAGGAATAAGTTGAAAGGGAAAAAAAAAGAAACTGAATATTCATTACTTTGCAGCTGTTGCACCAAACCACCACACTGTAGGATTGTGTGAGCTGAAGGACCCATGAAAACCTCTTTCCTGAGGCCCTCACCGAATCTTGGCTCTGTGGATCTCAGCACCAAGGCGACCAAAAAAAGACTAACCCAAGGCAGTGGCAGCAGTGTGGGGGGTGCGGGTATCCAATTTCTCAAATTAGAGCTGCAGGCTTTCCAGTCAGACCTTCAGGACAGAAGAGGTCCCTCCTACCCAAGCTTAGAGGTGCCCCAGGCTTGCACAGCACCCCAAAGAAATAAATCCAGCAGCTGTGGCACCATGGCCCAAACTGGCCTTGCCACCCCCTTATCTGCCTTGAAGGAAGCACGGTGGTGGTGGTGGGGGGGGTCATTGTGAACCAACAATCAGGTGTGGGTACCGGCGCAGAGCTGTGGTAGCAGATGGGTGTGTGAGCGTGAGGAGGTCACTGACATAATGCTCTAAAGTATGTGTAGAATGTGTGGAGAAAAAGTGACCCAGAAACTTAGAAATGGTTATTGGTAATGAGGTCAGTGGTGGTAAAATGTGGATATGAAAAATGACCACGCTTGCGTAGTCCTTGCCTATCCTCTCACAGTTAAGGTGGGAAAAAATTCTCCACTTAGAAGGGAAAGAATCCATTCACTTGTTCATTCATTTACTTGACAATGATTGCACCTCTTGATGCCAAGGACTGTGCTTTGTGCTGGGTAAGCATGCTGAGAGAAGGAGGAAGAGGCCCTGCTCTCACAAACTTATAGCCTCAAAGAGGCACAGATAATCGCCAAGCCAGCAATGGTTCAGATGCAGCAAAGTCTCTCATAACCAACTTCCATCCAACCATCTCTTCAAATTGACCTGCATCTCCATTATCTCTGTAAACACCACACCTGACACCCCTGGTGAGCTGAAAGCTTCTGATCAGTAGCCTCTCTGATCAGCCCATATATTTCTGTTCACATCAACTTTGCTAGAAGTACACTAGGAATCAATTCCATTTGTTTTCTATCCTATTTATACTTCTCTGGCTTAATTATATTTTTGCAGTATAACTAGAAATTATGTAAACTGATGAAATATGAGTGCAAAAACCAGTTGTTTCATTTCCCTGGAAACTTCAGTTAAATACTTTTGAAAGGCTCAAAGATGAATCACTCAAAAATTGTGGTACTAGGTGTAGGCACAGAACTCTAAATGACTGGAGGAAAACACACACAAAAAAAATCTGCACCTAACACTTATTTTTTAAGCATCTTCAGGCTCCCACGATATCAAAAGAGTGACAAATGCATGTGCACTGAGATGTCCTGAGCTAAAAGAAAATAACCTGTTATGAATCACTTTTTGTGTGATCCTCTGCTTTAACCATCGTTTCCAAATAATCTAATCTCAGTCCCCATGGCATCCGATCAAAGCTTTTCTACCACAATTATAACTTGAGTAAAGTGCTGTGAAGGAAAGAGAGTGAAGGCAGTAACAGAGCACAGTGGACGACCTACCTAGGGTGGTCCTTGAAAGACAGGAAAAGGCCAATCAAACAAAAGTGGGAGAGAAGAGTTCTAAGCAGAGGGAACAGCCTGGGGCTGGGGGAGGCCTTGGTGAGTTGGAGGAGCTGCAGCAATGCATAGGGGCAGGGGAGAGGATGGATGTAGCTATTCAGGTAAGCAGAGTTCAGACAAGGCAGCCCCTTAGAGGGCATGTCAAGGAGTATAGACATTATTAAAAGCATGATGGACTTGTGATGATTTTTGTACGCCTATAATTGTAATAAAATTCATTAAGAAAAGAAAAAAGCATGATGAAGAACCTCTGGGGGGTCAGGGAGGATGATGGTGTTAAGACAGGACCTCATTTCCATTTTCAAAAGAATGTTCTGGCTCCTATGTAAAGAACAGATGAGGGTGGGGAAAGGTCAAGGTGGTGGCAGGGATAAAGGAAGTGATAAAACACAGTAGGTATAGACATCCCTCAGTAGCCACAGGGGGGAAGGGTTCCAAGACCCCTTCTAAGGTACCCAAATGCGAGGATGCTGAAGTCCCTCATGTAAAATGGCAGAGAATTTGCATATACACTAAGGTCACCTCCTGGGTACTTTAAATCATCTCTAGATTATTTATAATACCTAATCCAATATAAATGCTGACATAGTTATGGAGTTCCCATCGTGGCTCAGTGGTTAACAAATCTTACTAGGAACCATGAGGTTGCAGGTTCGATCCCTGGACTCGGTAGGTTAAGGTTCCGGCGTTGCTGTGAGCTGTGGTGTAGGTCTCAGATGTGGCTCAGATCCCGCATTACTGTGGCTGTGGCGGAGGCCGGCGGCTACAGCTCTGATTAGACCCCTAGCCTGGGAACCTCCATACGCCATGGGTGCGGCCCTAAAAAGACAAGAGAAAGAAAGAAGGAAAGAAAGAAAGAAAGAAAGAAAGAAAGAAAGGAAGGAAGGAAGGAAGGAAGGAAGGAAGGAAGGAAGGAAGGAAGGAAGAGAGTGCTGACATAGTTATAAATACAATGTAAGTGCTGCCTAAATAGCTGTCCACATGTGGCAAATTCAAATTGTGCTCTTTGGAGCTTTCTGGATTTTTTTTTCCAAATATCCTCAAGACATGATTGGTTGGCCCATGGATGCAGAACCCACAGATCTGGAGGGCTGATTCTATGCATGGTGAGTGGTGACACAGCACGAGAGCCAGGAGAGGAGGGGTAATGGGTGGTGGGAGTGGTAAATGCATTTGTGGCATCTTCAGCAGGTTTCCTCTCATCAGTCAATCAGAATGATCAAATTTACAGCTAATTTTGAAAGGCCTTTGGGATCTGATGAGGGGAAAAAAAACAGAAGTCAAGGAAGCTGGTTTTCTTTTTCTATTTTGATGTTCCTTGGCTGTGCTACTCATAGCAAACCTCTTAACCCTTGGAAGCCCATCTGGATACAGTGAAAAATAACAGCCTGTCTGGCCACCTCATGTTTGAGTTGTGCAATTTGAAAAAAAATGATGGCTTACGGGTATACAGCCCTTTACAGTGAATTTAGGACTTGGGTCATCCCACAGTAGGCAAGGTGGGTATCACTGCCTTCACTTTACAAGTGAGAAAACCAAAACGTACTCAACAAACAGCTCCTGAGCACCTACTATATCAAGAGCAGGGTTAGGCACTGAGGCTTTAAAAACAAATTAGACCCAGGCACACCTTTACAGAAGTTCACAGCCTTGATGAAGAGACACAAGAAAATGGGAAATTATAGAATATCAAAATAAGTACTAAGAAAGAAAGCACATTAGAAACTCAGGGGAGAAAGCAATCTTTTCTGGAAGGGCTGGAAAGCTTCCCACTAGAGGCAACCTCTGATTAGGGTCTTGAAGGATGCATAGAAGCTTTCAGGTGCTGAGGGGCATTTGTGAAGAATGTGTACAGAGGCACAGAGACCTAGAAGGAGATGGTTTGAGGTGCACAGCAGTGCGGCTACAGCCTCCAGCAAAGAGGATGGGGTTGGATCCAGGCCAGGGAGGCTCTCCCACCTGGGGCTCTGTGGGTGTGTTATGCCAAAGCAAGAAAAGTAGCTTTGTGTCCTGTTCAAGTAGAGTACCTTAATGTTCACTCTTTCTTGCAGTGCTCTCAGCAGTCCTACACTGTATCTGGTCCAGTGCCCTCCACCTCCTCTTTACTCACTTACTCTTTTCCCCAACAAATGGGTTGAATCTGAGCCCTTCCCTCCCCAGACACACTCCCGGATCTTACTGTGGGGGGAGGGGAGCGTACAAAGAGAACACCCCTGGACAACAAGAAATGCTTTTATTCTCAGAATTCCTTCTAGAATTCAAGGAGTCTGGACTTTTTCTTAGCAGGAGCTCTTTCATCCCATGTTTTGAGAAACCTTCAAAAGTAATTCAAATTTTGGTACAAAGGGAACTAAATATAAGAGAGTTGGCTGCAGGGGAGGTGTCGCTGCAGAAAAGGCAATTGGGCTTTTGCTAAAGAGTCTCAGTTGATGGGGACAGTCTAGGAGACCCGGGTTCTAGTCCCCGTGCTGGACCACACGCTTTCACGCCTCCAGTCTCCTATATGGAAAATGATAACTAAGAAAATGTGTGTTTCCAGAGGTGGAAGGAACATCAGAGCTAACTGAATTTTACTCCTTTCATAAATGAGGAAATGAACACCAAAGCGGGGGGACAGGAATAACTTTCTTAAGGCCACAGGGAGAACAAGCAGTTTGTTTGGTCACTCATTTGTCCATCCCAGTCAGCAACGCTGTGGTATCTCTCACGTGCCAAGTACTGAACTAGACACTAGGACCGGAGTGGTCAGTAAAAACAGTCATAATCTCTTCTGTTTTGAGAAAAGTGAAATTACACAGATAAAACTTAAAGAGGAAATTTTTTTGTCTTTTTTTTTTTTAAGGGCCAAATCTGTGACTTATGGAAGTTCCAAGGCTAAGGGCCGAATCAGAGCTGCAGCTGCTAGCCTACACTACAGTCACAGCAACACCAGATCCTTAACCCACTGAGCAAGGCCAGGGATCGAATCCCATCCTCATGGATACTATTCGGGTTCTTAGAATTCAAGGAGCCTGGACTTTTTCTTAGTGTGACTGAGCCATTATGGGAACTCCTAAAGAGGATGTTTAAAGGCAGAGATAAGCTCTGATGGAAAGAGCAACAGAGAAAAAAAGGCAGCAGGATACTTTAGAGAAAGCCTCTCTGAAGAAAGAACACTTAAAACTGAGTTGTAAGGAGGAAGGACTCAGCCACCTGAAGAGGGTTGGAAGATCTTTCTAGGAGAGAACAGCATGTGCAAAAGCCCCAAGGAGAAAAAATCTGGACTGTCTTGAAAGGTAAGAGACCAGTGTGAAGTGGAGGCAGAAGAGGCGTGGCCTGGGAGCAGATGTGGCAGGAAAGGTAGGCAGGGGGCCCCGTCTGCAGCCTTCAAATTCTAAGTGCTCTTATTGGTAAATTCTCGATGACCTTCACATCACTGTTGAAACAGGCAAGTACATGTTCATATTAAGACCCTACTCGTTGTTCAAAATTCAGTATTCTCAACGTGATTTTCAGAGATCAGGCATTAGAAGAGCAAGAAAAAAAAAAAAAAAACTTCAGCTTTTCGTCTGTATCCACCTCTTCACTTGGTTAGTTAGTGTTCGGCTCAAGAAATCAGTCAAGGTCAGAGGTCGGGAGTGAATTCAGACACCAAATAAATGGAATTTGGTTTTTGGCAGTGTCATATGGTTTTGAGAGCCAGAATCTCTTGTTTCCATAGCCTTATTTTATCCTTCTTATTTTGTCTTTTTACCTCCTCATCTGATGCACCCTTGCTGGAAAAATTACTTTCACTGGCACCCTCAGGCAGAGTCATCTGCAGATCATCAGCAAAACTTTGCCTTGATTGACAGGTGCCGATTAAGTTCACAGATATGCAGTGGGCTTGCTGCTTGGTTTACGAAAGCTCATTCATATGCATGATTTTCATAGGAAAAGAATGGCAAATGAGAAACAAAATATTTTTTCCCCACTCATCCAGGGAACAGAATCAAGATAGTCAAAGGGCAAGCCTTGCTTCGTTTCACGAATGATTTACCTGGTGTTCCTTGCAGGGACAGTTCATTCATGAGATGCTTTGTGATTAGGGGGGTTGGGGGAGTGGCACACAGTGGTGACTGGGACAGAGGCAGAGGAAGCTATGAGGCGAACCTCTCCCCCAACTCCCTTCCCTTTGGCTTATGTCCTTGCTTTCATTCCTTCCGTTCTTGCTGGTTAACGTGCTAGTTATTAAGGGCAGCAAAGAGGTAGATGGGGTCCCTACCTGGGCTATTCAGCGAACCCCACCTGCTACCGTCAAACGAGGCTCAGTGAGCATGCACCCTGGCCCTGGTCCACAGCCTTAACCTCGGTCCCAGAACCCAGCCCAAGAATGAGCCCTGACCTCAGCCTCAAATCCAAGTTCCAACCTTGTCCAGCTCATCACCCCAGCCCCGGACTGAGCCCCTACTTCAGCACTTGTGACGAAGCCCCTACGTGTGCCTGAGTCTTGGCCTGGAAGGGTGCAGCCACAGTGCTATGTGTCCCCTGGGGAATAAGCCTCTGAAAGGACTGGCTGTCTCAAAGTTCCAGTCCCCCTTGCCATGTCATCAGAGAAGGCTTTAGCCATGAGAAAGAGGTACAGCCTCCTCTAGCCCAAAGCCAATCAATGCACAGGAGAGGAAGCCTGGAACTCAGAACCGCCCTGCCTACCTGGTGTCCTGCTGCCCTGTGTCAACACCACAGCTGGAGTCCGTCTGTGACCTTCGAGGGCCCCGTAGCTCTGGTACAGAATCAGCAGGCGGCAGCCACAGTCATGTCGGGATGTCAGTGATTGGCTTTGACTCACTCCGGGTTCCTTTCCCCACCCTCCCCACAGTGTGCATGGCCCACAGCCACTCAAAAGAATCACAAGACGTAGAAAGGAAGACATGGGGTCACACCCATGTCCATCGCTCCCCAGCGGCATGGTCCTTGGTTCCTCATCCGTATGTGGGCTCAAGCATCATCATTCCTGTCCCACTCACCTTACTGGTATCCCCAAGAGAAAACAGATGTGACAGATTGAGAGATCAGAGAATACACTAGGAAGTATCATTACCTCTCTCCGAACGTCAGCATTTCACCCTTCTTGCTCTCCAGTGGCCGAATCACATAGAGCGTGAGCCGGCCACAGACCCAATCCAGAACAACGCCTGCTGCTGCAAATCAAGTTTTCCGTGGTAAATAAAGTCTCATATTCTTTTATTTCCACGTTGTCTTTGGCTCCTTTTGTGCTATAAAAGCAGCACGGAGTAGTTGCAGCAAAGACAGTAGGCCGCTCAGAGCCTAAGATAGTTACTAGTTGCTCCTTTTTGCAGAAAAAGGTGTTGACACCTGGCATAGAGGATCAGAATAATGGCTCTGAAGTTGGAACTCCTAGGTTTGGATTCTGAAGCTTTACTTAGTGGCTCTGTGACCTTAGGCAAGTTGCTTAGCCTCAGTTTTTTTCCTCCATAAATGGGAAAATAACTGAATCCCTACTCTACACTAGTAAAATAAGAGTAAAAGAGTAATTCATGAAAAGCATGCAGAGTAACCCCTGGCACACAGTAAGTGCTCAGCGTTGGCTGGGATTTTATGATCAAGGGAATGAAAGTTCTGGTTTGTGATGACAGACTTCCAGGGGACAGAGTTTACATGGTTCAAGGCACAGGCCGGGGAGCGAGGCTGACCTGGATTCATGTCCCAGCTCTGTCACTTATCACATGACCGACTTGTGAAAGATTAATTAATCTCCCTGAACTTCAGCTTCTGCATGCATGAAATCAGGGGAAGAAATTATAGGGCTGTTGTGAGGAGGAAATGATAGTGCTTAGAATGGGATCTGTCACACAGTATACACTCAAGAGGTGGCATAACGGTAATAATAAATAAGGAGGACAGTGTCTTTCCCCAGTAGGGCAGCCACCCAGAGCAGCTCAGTAGTGAGCCGTCTCTAGTTTGCTGACATCGTGCGAGGTAGGAGGCTCTGCCTGTGGCCAGTGATACCCTTGACACCAGGTTTGGCATATTTCGGGCACATGTAAATTCTATCACATATAAATTCAGTCAGCTTCAAAGTGGAGTTGGGCAGACAGGTGTCTGTTGGGAGGCTCGTCCCTAGGCTAACAGGCCCTCGAGCCTAGGCCCTTTAGCATTAACCGTTTGTAATCCTGTGACTGTTCTTGGGTTACATGATGGGTCAAGGAGGGCAGCACACGTGTGTGTGTTGTGAGTTTATGAGATAGCTCCGAAAGGCCCTCTTCCCATAATACTTGGTGGTTGCCTAGTTTGCTGAACAGGGTGAAAATGCCCTTGATCTGAATCCTTTCCACATCCTCAGGGCTGAGTTACATAATGGGATGTAAACCTTCTTGCCTCGGGAGCACTGGCTAAGGAGACTGGGTGTTGTAGGTGGAATATATTAAAGCTGGCTGGGTTTTGGATGCCGGCCTAAGAGCACGGCTCTCCTTCTCTATTGGCCTAGAGAACAGGGGGTGACAGGGTTCAGTGGGCTGAGGCAGGGGGAGTGTGGAGGAGGGGCGGGGACAGTGCGTATCCCTCTAGCTCATGGTTGCTGGATGTTCAGCTTAATTTAGAAGACGGTGAAACAAGTAACATCACCAAGCATTTATGCTTATCCCTTACCCAGCTCTACATAGGATAATTACGTTGTGCATATCAAGAAAGATGAGAGAGTTCAAACACCTCTACCTTCAAGGGAGCTTACACCTCGATTGTGGATGAAAAGATATAAATGCACAAAAAGTCATTTGATAATACATTAAAAAAAAAAAAATGTGTCCGCCCAATGCAAGAAATGTTGTGGAAGCAAAATTAGGTCAGCTGTCAAGAACGGTATTGATTGATTAATATATGAATGACTTGCATTCATTCTTCATTCTCTCATTTATCATAAATATTGTATAGTCACTGTGCGACGCCATCTAGGGATTGTAAAGAATAAAGTAAGCCTTATGAAGGCAGAGGCATCATCTATCTTATTTGCCACCCTGTTCCACAGTAGCCCATAGGGGAGAGGCAATAGTGACTGAATTAATTATAGCTCTTTACCTATAACTTGGTGTTTAGATGGATGCGACATTTACAGAGCTCTGAATATGGTCTTGAACTTGGACCTGTATGATAAAATACTAGAAAACAGAAATTTATTCTGTTTAAACCCCTCAATAAGACATCTCTTGGTTTAATATGCCTGACATCCATCTTCTCTCTGTTCATAACACGTGCATTTTCCTTTGGCTGACATCTTAGTAAGGTGGTTACCTAATCTTACGAAGATAATTAGCAGGTTTCCCTGCCTTCCTTTGATCAACGAATGACTCCTACCCTGAAAAAGGCTAGTCTCAGGCTGTATGAAGTGGGTATCACAAATGGCTGGAGCGATGGTGACACTCAGAACAGGCTGTCCATGAATTTCCCACATCTCAGTTCCCAGAGCTCCTGCAATTTCTATCTTCCCTAAGGTCTAGTCTTTGAACTGAGTGTCCCTCATATACTTTCCCCTTTTGTCTTCAGTTAGCATGCATTCATTTCTGTTCTTGCAATCAAAGAGCTCAAACTAATAAGCACGAGGGTTGAATAAAAACTGATAAGACACATACATTTCTATGGACATTTAAAGGAGGGCTGGAGACCTTTAGACTACAGCCAGGCATGGGGATTCATAAGAGCTTCACGGAAGAGGTAGCTTTTGGGCTGGAACTTTAAAGAATACAAAGACTTTGGAGAGGGGAGTTTCTGCTGTGGTGCAACAGGATCATCTGTGGAGCACCAGAATGCAAGTTTGATCCCCAGTCCAGCACAGTGGGTAAAGGATCCAGCATTGCCGTAGCTACAGCATAGGTTGAAACTGCAGCTCAGATCTGATCCCTAGCCCAGGAACTCTATATGCTGCAGAGGTGGGGAAAAAAAAAAAAAAAAGAATTTGGAATTTGGAGAGGGACAAGGCAGGAGGCAAGAAGGCTGTGCAGGCCAAAACAAGAGCTTGGGCAAAGGCCTTGAACCTAAAGCAAGCCTGGAAACATCCAAGAACAGCAGCATCTACATTGGAACCCAATGAACTCAGTGGTTCATGTTTGCAACTATTATAGTTTAGTCAGAAGACGTTCCCCCTTCCTGGTTTCCCTGCCACTGTGTCTTCCCTCCATCAGCTCGAGCTGTAGGATGTTTGGGCTGGAAGATCTGGTGAGATCAGCTGGAACAAGGGGATGGTCTAGGGTCCCGCAGGTACCCAAGCCACGCATAAAATACTGCACACCAGAGGAGAGCAGTGAGTTTACTCAGATAGTTACATGATTTGTCCTTATTCACCTTCATTTTCTACTGCTTTCCTCCTTCGTCCTACATTACATCTACGCTGGCCTTCTGTTTCTCAAACTCATCAGTCTTTTCCTGAACCTTTGTACTCTTTGTTTCTTCTGCTGGAAACTTTCCCTGGCCCTTTGCCTGGCCAGCTCCTTCCTGTGGTTCATTTTCCAGGTCAAATGTTGGTGTCACAGAGAGTGTTCCCCTCCCCATCCTATCAACAGTAGCCTCGAGGAGTTCCTGTTGTGGCTCAGTGGGTTCCAAACTCGACTAGTGTCCAAGAGGATGTGGGTACAGTCCCCGGCCTCCCTCAGCGGGTTAAGGATCCAGTGTTGCCATGAGCTGTGGTGTAGGTCGCAGACGCGGCTCGGATCCCACATTGCTGCACATTGCTGTGGCTGTGGCTGTGTCTATGGTGTAGGGTGACAGTTTCAGCTCTGATTTGACCCCCAGTCTGGGAACTTCCATATGCTGCACTTGCAGCCCTAAAAATAAATAAATAAAAATAAAATAAAATAATTAAGTAGCCTCGCCAGGCGCATTCACACCATCCCATATTGTCTTCATAGCACTTATGTATCCTAATAATCTCACTGATTTGTATATCCACCCTCTCCTCTCTGTAGATCCTAAGCTTTGTGATGCCAGGTTCGCATCCTCTGGTCCAGCCTGGTGTCCCCCGGCACCACTGCTATCTAGCATACACCAGTAAACATTTGTTGGAAGGGTGATGAGTAGATAGAAGGAAGAGGGAGAGAAGAAAGAGAAAAGCCCCATCTATAGAACTCCACATCACCAATGAGAATAAAAGTTTTATTAGAGGTATTTCTCATAAACACACACACACACACACACACACACACGCATGCCCACACACGCTTGAGAACACTTATTTAGTATAAACTCCTGGTCCCTCTACCTGGATTTTGACATAAGGTACTTAGCACTGTGCCTGCCATAAATAAGTGCTCAGTAAACACTGGCTATAATAGCAGCTATGATCATTTATTCTATGTTTAATCCCCTTATTACTCTCTCAATATATCCTTTCTTTTCCTTTATGTAAAACTTACTGAATTCCTGTCTAAGCTCTGAGAAGGTACAAGCATGTCTGTTTTTGTGTCATAGCCGCATCCCAATTTCCTGGCAATATTAGTTTCTGGTGCTCAATAAACATTAGTTGACTTGAACAAATGAACAATAACATTTTGTCTAGCAAGTGACAGAGAAGCCCTGGACATGTCTCAGAATCCTAAATAATTGCTGTTGAGCGGGGATGGGGACCATTGTCACCTACTTGGTAATTCACACAAGCCACTATTAGATCTTGGATGCAAGAGTGTATGAGGTGACGGAGGGGCTCTCTTCTTGCGCCCTGAGTGACAGAAGTAAAGCACATTTGCCGTCACAAGGTTTGAGTCCATCAAGCGTGTCATTCCCCCCCTTAAGGATAGAATTATTCAAGGAGCAGGATGAGTGTCTAGAAACCCCCCACCTGCACACACACTTTCTGTCTCCCTCCCGAGAGTGAAGCTGTCCCGTCACCTCATTATCCGCTATTTACAATGAGGCTGCCACATTTCCAAGGACCAGGAGCCAAGGAGACATGTCTGTGTGAGAGGCCTTAAATGAAGTGACAATGAAAAAGGAGTCCCTAATACCAGGAGTTCCCTCCCTGGGAGAGAGCTGTCAGGCCCAGTGCCCAGGGCTGGGAGATTTATTGACACCAAGTGGATGGTGCCTTAACCGGGAGTGATTATCAAAGGGGCTGGAGCGAAGCCAGGATGCAACCGGACAGCACACAGCGCAGGGTGCCGCTTTGCCTGCCCTCTGCAGTGCCTGTCCTCCCACCTCCCCAAGAGGGAATTCCTGGCCTCATTTTTTTACTGGCCCTGATCTTAGCCACATTCTGCTACAGAGCCTCTTAGAGGCAGGGGCCTCAGAATGCGACACTCTGGCAGGATTCCCTGAATGTGCCGTGGCTTTCCTCTCTCTGCCAGGTCTGCGCTGCCACCCTTCCTTCCGCTGGGAATACTCTATGCAAAAGCAGCCAGGCCATCCCCCCCCTACGGGATGACTCCTGCTTCTCTTTCCGGGTCAAAGCTGACACTTCCTCTCGGAAGCCTTCCCTGGGGTCCGACCCCAAAGGCTGCGGCTAGGTGTCCCGGCATGAACCGGACGTCGCCCTTGCCGCGGCACGTGAAGGGGAAGTGTAACTGGCTCAGCATCAGTCTCTCCCACTGCCAAGGTGACAGTGCCTGAGGTTAGGACGTGCCTATTTCAGCAGTGTGTGTCCAGTGCTAACATAAAGTCTCGTGAGGGGCGGATGCTGGATGTCGAGACGTGGATGGCTGGATACATGGACACATGGATGAACCAACAGAAGAGCAGACTGCGCTTTCAAGATTTCCCAGGGATGAGAGAGGGGCACACCAAGCACCACCCAGACTCTAACGCGGTAATGTCTCTCGATCTGGCGACAGGAAAAGGCAGTGTCACATGAGAGGATCTTCTAGAAACAAAGCTGTCCCACACGCCAAGACCGTCTCTTTCAACAGCATCGTTGGGGGGGGGGGCTATTGCAGAAGTCGTGTGCTCAGGCCTTGTGCTCTGATGGGTGGCGTTCAGATCTGAGCTTTGCCTTGCGCTCCCTCCCTCAATTTATAACCTACCTCGCAGAAGGAAAGAACTCAAGGTAAGGGGATGCCCTGGGCATGGTGCCTGGTATTTCCTAAGTGCTCAGATGCCAGCTCTTAACTGTTACTGTCAGAGGCACTCTATGCACAACTGATGTCTTCAGCGGAGGGTACGTATGGAGTGCCACCTACTCTCATTCATCACCAGCCCGAGAGTCTGACTGGACCGCTACGCAGCAGGGGTCAGAGGATGCCTTGGACTATTCCCATTTATCTCCTCCAGCTTGCTCCGTCTGACAATACAGGTTCCACCTCCAGAGCCCCTTCTGATTGCCTCCTCTCACCTACTCTCTAATACGTAATGAACTTGCCCATCATGCTAAAAATGTTAAGTACAACTTCAGACTCCTAAGTACAACCACATGCATCTAGATTTAGTGCTAGGATTCGGCTACAACTGGATCCAAGAACTTGGAGCCTTTCTCTGATTCAGAGGTTGGAAAAGTGCACTGGAGGTTGCTAAAAGTTTGACCAGCAAATAACCAAAGTGTGCCCAATCAGGAAATATTTTTCAGCTCATTAGACTAGAATGTAGACTCTTGGAGACTGAAAAGACATTGCATATTACGGAGTTCAAACCACCATTCTGCAGACAGGAAACTGAGGCCCAGGGAGAGCGTGGGGCTGGCTCAAGGTCAGGAAGTAGTGTGTTGTGACAAAAACAAAAAAGAGAATCCTCTGGGTCTTCTGGTATCCAGGCCAGTACTTTTTCTACGAAACCACATTATCTTTTCTAGTTGAATATTTGCTATGACATTTAAAGAACTGCAGTACAACTAAGTCTGTTTCTCAACATTTTACTAATTATGCGTTCTCTCACTGGCCTTAGGCCTGAAGTATTTATCTCTCTGTCTCGGTCTCTGTCTGTCTGCCTCCCTCTCTCTCTCTCTCTCTCTCTCTCTCTCTCTCTCTCTCTCTCTCTCTCTCTCTCTCTCTCTCTCTCAGACTTAGCTGAAATGAGAGGCCTGTTTGAAGGCCAGATGCACAACCCTAGGGTCCAGGGTCCTTCTGAGTAAATCCAGGACAGGCTGCCTCCAAGTTATGCTTCTTTATGGAGCAGTAGGAAAACACACCCGATTAGTCTCAGAGGATAAAAGCTTCAGTTTAAGGGAAAAGAGATTTTCAAAGAGACAAATAGGGAGAGAACCGGAGGTGGGGGAAGCATCCTGGCCTCTGTGTGTCTAAAGATTTGCTCATATCTCCCCGCGCCCATTACTTCCGCCCCCTCCCACCCTTCCCTCCTCTATTTCTAAAGTTCCAGAAAGAAAACATTAGCCACGAGGGCCCCAGAGGCCCAACTAAAGGTACGGAACTAAGTAGCTGACATCAGGGAATAGATGGGGAAGATTTTACATCCTACTGGATAATATTTCACTTCAGCAAGGAGAGAAGAGATCCCAAAAATACTGCAGAGAGCATATTACAATATTTTAACAGGGTTTATGTGCTCCCCATACACACTTCATCCCATCAGATGGGTTGTGCTGTTTAACAAATCTATATTTAACATAGGGAGAATAATATACAATGTGTGCTTCCTGGTGGAAAAATCCACAGTTATGGAAATCTTGATTCTGGCAATTACAATAGACATTTAAAGACAGTGCCTACTGTCGCCTACGAGCGGATGGAGGGGCTTCATTAGGGTGAAAGAGAAAATAGTGTGAGGAGTAAAGGATAAATAGCTACTTTAGGAGACACCTACTGGGAACAGGGGAGCAGGTGGTCCAGGGTGACCCATAGCTGCTGACCTCATCGTTCATTCGTTCATTCATTCAACAAACATTTACTAAGTACCCATCTTGTCCCAGGCATTATGCTGGCTCTGGGGCATAAATGAGATCCCCCTCTTTTTAGGACATTAACATGGACCTGAGCAGTCACAGATATATACAAGTAAAAAAGAAAATGATTTCTAATAATAACAATTCAAATATGAAAGATAAGATGGGGAGATGCAACAGAGACGTCTGTGGGGGTGAGGGGAGGGTGCAATCCCTCTTCAGAAGAAGCGATTCTCTTCTCACCATCATTCTGAGGTGATGAAGGAAGACCTGTCCAAGGAGGTGAGATGTGAGCGGAGATACAACTGCTGAAAAGGAGTGAGCGTTGCAAAGAAGTGAGGGAAGAGCAGTGCAGGCAGAGGCAGGAACGGCGAGCGCAGAGCCTCCAGGCAGAATGAGCATGGGGCCTGAGGGGCAGATCAAAGGCCAGTGCTGCTGGAGAAGGGAGCCCCAAGAGTGGTGTGAGGTAGGAGGGGCCAAGGGGTAGGTGACACTTGCTCTGAGTCACGGTCAGATGTTTGGGGACTTTTCCTGTGTGCAACGATAAATCTCAACACTTTGAGATTTTACACAAGGAAAGGAAACCGTGTGTTTTATCTGTTTTGTTTTCTTTTTTTTTTAATTAAAAGGATCCTTCTGGCTTCTAGATGGAGGATGGACACCGCCACTGAAAACCAAATGCCATAAAGCTGGTGTCCGTGAGGGCCCCATTCAGATACCAGGAAAGTCGTGGAATGGGTCACGAGCAGGCATATGAGGATGTGGTTTCAGAGGGTGGTCAGTCGATGGACAGGGCCTCTGGAGAACTAAGCTAATACTTGGTAACTACAAGTATGCAAGCAGATGTTAAAGATCACCTTGCAGATTTCCTGCAGATGGTTGGCTGCTTTACACTGCAAGTGAGACAGATGCTTCGAAGGTTTAATTACAGTCTTCAAGAGCTGATCTTTCAGGGGCAGGAAGGGAAGGTCTGGAGACTGAGAAGTGAGACTCATGGGAGGCAACGGGGTCAAGTGGCTAATGGCATCCTTCAGTGCAGCATGACCCGGAGCATCAGTAACATGTTCAAAAATATTCACCAACAAGGAGTTCCCGTCGTGGTGCAGTGGTTAACGAATCAGACTAGGAGCCATGAAGTTGCGGGTTCGATCCCTGGCCTTGCTCAGTGGGTTAAGGATCCGGCGTTGCCGTGAGCTGTGGTGTAGGTCTCAGACACGGCTCGGATCCCACGTTGCTGTGGCTGCGGCGCAGGCCGGTGGCTACAGCTCCTGTTAGACCCCTAGCCTGGGAACCTCCATATGCCGCGGGTGTGGCCCTAAAAAAATGACAAAAAAAAAATTCACCAACAGAGGGTCCTGGGGGCATTTGGATTTGGCAAAATATGGGTTACAGTGGAAGAGGGTTCCTCACAATCTTTTATGTAGCTACTACACAGCACGAAGCTCCAAGAGGAGGGCAGGATTTGCACTATTTCCAAATTGTATTTGAACCAAGAAGGCTTTTCTTTTCTTCAGGAGCATTTTGTGGCACTAATGTTTCCTGGGACACATTTGAACAACAATCATGTAGCCCAATTTGAGAGCCCATCCACAAAGGCAGCATGGGGTCCTAGAAGCCAGTGCAATGACAATGGGAACAGAGGATCTAAGAGTATCAGCTTTTTCTTCCTCAAAGAAACGGATAATGCCAAAGTTACAGGGTTGTGATGTGAACTAAACATCCTAACATAGACTGCAAAGCACCCTAAAATACTGTTTCTGTGATGAGGACTCATCTGCCTCACCATCCACATAGGATGGTCATTTTCAGGCACTGGGGTTGGCACTGGGGTTGGTCACTTGACTGGGGCAAAGACTATGAACCCTCACCCAATATTACATAACTAAAATGAAGTTTAGAAGCGGAGTGACCTGGACTTGGCTCCATAACCTTGGTCTTTTTTAGTACTATATTCTAACCAGCAGTGTAACCAAACACAAACCAGTATTGGCAACTGCCCTGGGAACTCACAAAACGGCTCCTGCGGGGATGTTCACACAACTAAGCTATTACTATGGCTGATACACCAGGGGGCTGAAAAATCAGCCGGCAAGCTGTACAAACACAACATGAACATCTGCAGAGAAGTGTACACTGAAAGCTAAGGGTAGGCTGGGAAAATCAATACTTGCTTTCTTAAACATGTATCAGCAGCAAGCTGACAGATCTTCTTCCTTCAGCATCTTACTACGCTTTGTCTTGAAGTTATGGGCAGTATCACAGAAAAGTCACTGGACTGGGTTCAAGATACCTGCCTGACTCAGATGTGTTCTAGCTGTGCTACCTGGGACATGTTCATTAACTGTCGGAGCCTTGGTTTCTCCCTTTAAAAAATGACCCAGTCATTTTTCCCTACCTTAATAAGATCATTGTACAGATAAATGCATAAATTTATAATCAATAACCATGACTACCTCTGGCATGGAATTGGTACCTAAAAAACATTGAATTAGACAGATGAATGGGTGGGTTGGATAGACGAATGGGTAAATGGATGCATATATAGATAAAATGTACAGAGAGTTGGATAGATCGTGGGTTGAAGGAAAAGATGGATGGATTGGTTGGATGGGTACCTGGCTGGATAATAGACGGATGATGGGTTGGATGGATAGACTGGTGGATGAATTCGATTTAGAGCCACCTGACAGCACGTCTGCCACATCATCTATCATTCATTTTTCTCCTCTCCTCTTCCAGTCTGTTCCCAGTTCTCCAAAGGAGTCTATGCCATCTTTGGGTTTTACGAACGAAGGACTGTCAACATGCTGACCTCCTTCTGTGGGGCCCTCCACGTCTGCTTCATTACACCGAGCTTTCCCGTTGATACATCCAACCAGTTTGTCCTTCAGCTGCGCCCCGAGCTGCAAGATGCTCTCATCAGTATCATCGACCATTACAAGTGGCAAAAATTTGTCTACATTTATGATGCTGACCGGGGTAAGCCAGGGGTTATGGGAGGGAAACCACTGGGAGAGGGAGAGAAAATTACCTGCAGGAAGAAGAATGATGCCTCCTTACCTTCTTGAAAGCATGGAAGAATAATCCAGAAATGGTTTGTGTCTGTGGACTGATTTTTTTTGGTAGCTAATCTATAACTCTCCGTGTGTAAATACTCCTTTGAGAGCATAATTCTTGATGCATCATATCATTCTACAGCTCACTCAGTTTACACAGGCCCTGGGCCAAGACTCAAAGTCCAAGGACCCCAGGTGAAGGGCTCATGGTTCATAGTGTGGTTTATAGGAGCAGCGACTCTGCAGTCAGACAGACCTGGAGCTGAATTCTCTGTTCTTTTCTCTCCAGCAGTTTGGCTCTGAGCAAGCTCACTCTGCCTCAGTTGGACCACTTATGTAATGGGGATAAAATTCTCTATTTCTTCATTTCCTCATCTCTATAATGAAGATGAAACCAGTCTCTGCCTCAAAAAATTGTGAAGACTGAATGAGACACTGACCAGAAAGGGCTTGTACAGTGCCTATGACATAATCAACGTGCAGAGTCTTAGATATATGTTAACCGCTATCATCATCATCAACCCTCCCAAGGCCTCTCTAATTCTGCCGCCACCTAAATTTTGAGTTTGCCATCACATTTTCTAAATGTTTCCAGTACTTTTTTCCTTCTCCGCATCTTTACTCAGACAGCTCCAGTTTCTGAGATGCACTTCCCTTCCCAAAGCTACCTAAGCAAATTCTTCCTTTCTTTGGCAATGTATTCAAGCACCACTTTATTCCCTGACCTTCTAAATGGAAACCCTCTTCTTTTCTCTAACTCCTGTGGCTGTTATATTGCACTGACCTACCTTCCCCTAAACAGTCCAATATGAACTTAGCCACCGTTGGTGTAAATTAATGAAGGAGCCGTGCAAGGTCTAGAAAGTGAGGCCCAGGCATTTTGCCTTGAACAAAAGAGAGGTTTTACAGGAGGCTGCCTTTAGGGAGGTTTCGAAGACTTCTAAATAAGAGAGTGGCTTGTGAAATGGTGTTTCAAGAAGAGTTAGGTACTATAGAGTTGGGTGTCAGTCAATGAAAATTAGCTGGCAGGAGAAATCAGAAGCACTCTATTTTCTTCAATTTTCCCTTCCCTCTTATTTTGATGACTTCCCTTCTGAGGCAAGCAGCCATCATAAGGATGACCTGCAGAAGGGCTATTTCAGGATAGCTGTGTGGCATAACGAGGCTTGAGGCTTGGAAGTGGCAAAGCCAGGAAAATGTAACTTACATTATAGATGTACAAAATGTAACTTACCTCGGGGTCAGTCAGCAAACGTGCCCATATTCTTAAAGGGGCTCCAGCTACCTCGCAACTCTGAGCTCTGCCATTTGCTGTTGCTGTGTGACCTTGGGCCAGTGACTAAATCTCTCTGAATCTCAGTCTCTGCATTTGTGTGACATGGTACCTACCTCACAGAATTAAGTGAACTCAAGACAGGAAAGCTAATAGAGCAGTGACAGACACATAGCAAACTTTCAGTAAATATAAGACCTAAGCACACCAAACCTGTGCTTAAAAAAGAAACAAAAATAGGAATAGACAACAGAATCAACATATGGATGATTCCCTTTTTTTTTTCTTTTTAGGGCCATACCTGCGACATATGGAGGTTCCCAGGCTAGGGGTCTAATCGGAGCTGCAGCTGTCAGCCTATGCCACAACCACAGCAACGCAGGATCTGAGCCACATCTGCTACCTACACCACATCTCACGGCAATGCCAGATCCCCTACGCACTGAGCCAGATCAGGGATCAGACCCACATCTTCATTGATATTGTTCAGAGCCGTTTCCACTACACCACAACAGGAACTCTTACAGATGATTCTTTAGGCCTGGTGCCACATGACTCACTATGGCAGGGATGAGCAGCGTTACCAGGTGACAGAAACAATACACGTGCAAAAGATTTAATAATATCAGAGTGAAAGAACCCTCTGTTGCGGGCAGAATAATGATCTCCCCCTCCCGACCCCACTCCCAAAGACATCCATGTTCCAATTCCTAGAACCTATAAATACATTCTGTTACATGGCAAGAAGGATTAAGGTTATAGTGGAATCCACATTACCGATAAATTCACCTTAAAGCAGAGATCATCCTGGATTATTTGGGTGAGCTCAGTGCAGTCACGAGGGCTTTTTAAGTGTCAAAAGTCGGAGGCAGAAGGGTCAGCGTCAGAGAAAGTGAGAAAGACTTGACTAGTCACGGATGGTTTTAAGGATGGGATGGCTACAAACCAAGGAACATCCTCTAGAATCTGGTTTGTCCAGAAAAATTTCTCCCCTAGAACCTCCAGAAAAACAACAGAGCCCTGCCAATAACGTACTTTTAGCCCAGGGATGTTCATTTCAAACATCTGATCTCCGGTGATATAAGGTGATAAATGCTTTGTTTTAAGCCACCAAATTTGTGGTGATTTATTACAGCAACAGGAAACCAACACACCATCTCTGTCCCAAAGATGAAACAAAACAATACCGAGTAATGGATTCCTCTATCATTTAGCGATTAATCAGAAGAGAGTAGCTGAATTCAGTACCCAATGATCGAACACCTACTGTGTGAGAGGCAAAGTGCAAGGTCCTGAGATATTCTGAACATCATAAATGTGATTGACAGTTATGAGCAGCTGTTTAGATATCGGACTGGCACACTTTCTAAGCCGAACGCCAAATAGCAACCAATATTTACGAAACCCTTACCGTGTTTACTGAGACCTTCTCACTCAGTCCTCATGATGACACCGCAAAGCAGATATTATCAACATCGCCATTTTACCAGGACAGACACTAAAATTTCGAGAGGCGAATCAGTCCATACGAGGTCATTTCACCAGAATATTGTAGCTTTAGGATTCGAGCCTCAGATTATATTTTTAATCGCTAACTCCGCTGCCCATTACATTTTGCAAACAGAGACACAAAAGAAACCCAGAGCCCAGACTTCAGCGAGCCCAGACTTGCGCAGAGAAAGCAGGAGCTGAGCGTGGTGGAGGAGTGGGGTTGGCAGAGGTGGGGTTGTGCCCCTGTACCCTGACTGCCACCTCTCTGTCCTACTCACCCGACCTCCAGGTCTGTCCGTCCTGCAGAAAGTCCTGGACACAGCCGCGGAGAAGAACTGGCAGGTGACAGCCGTCAATATTTTGACAACCACGGAGGAAGGATATCGGATGCTCTTCCAGGACCTGGAGAAGAAAAAGGAGCGGCTGGTGGTGGTGGACTGTGAATCAGAACGCCTCAATGCTATCCTGGGCCAGGTAGGGCATGAAACCAAGGTGCCCTCAGGCTGGGCACCCGAGGTGGTTCAGGAGGGAGCTGGGTGACCCTTGGCCTGCAGTGTTACAAAGAGAGTTCGTCCCTAGGTGAGACCAGAGGTCTGCCTTCTCCCATTCTGTAACTTATACAATTGAATTCTGAGATGTTATAAAACAACACAAGGAATGATAGCCTTCATCTAGGGCTTCAAAGGGTTCTCGGATCAGGTAACCAAAAACTTAGCTCCAGTGCTTCCTTTCCCTGTTACAGAGCAGATCACATTGCATTTTAGAGTCTGGGAAGTGTCCTCACGTCCCGTAGAGCCAGACTCCTGGGTTTGGTTCTGAGTTCTGTTACCCACTGATCCAGCATTTGGCATCTCATCCATTTGGCCCACTGACCTGTTTGAAGTTCCCAAGGAGGCAGCAGGCACCTCCCTTTACTGCTTCTTGCAGCACAGTCCTGTGTCTGAGCAACCAGTCGATCAGGCATTCTCAGAAAGGGCACTGGAACCTCAACAGCCTTTAGCCAACTATCTAAACTGTGGTTCCTCCAGTTCTCAGAACGAAAGCCTGTGCCTACCCCAGACGGAGCAGGTGTGGTGTAGATCACTTGTCTTTTTAAATTACATTTGTGTATTCAGATAAGCTAGCGAGGTAGCAGATTTGGTGATCGTCTCTGAACAGTGCTATGCAATTAAAGATGGCAGTTTTAGGTACTTGACGACATGACAGAGCTCGTTAATGGCCCTCCAGACCCCTGGAGCTCCCACGGGGAATCTCAGCACCAGCTCAGCAATCGCTCAGAGGCCTCAGCAACTGAATAAGAGAGGCATTGAAAGTCAGGGGTTCTTTGAGGCATTAACTCTGTGTTCTACTTTACAAACTGTGGATCTGGCCTCCCTCTCAAAGAGAGAAACCGGCAGAAATGGTTTCCATTGAGAAGGGAGTTCTCTGAGCTGGCATCAGGGGAGTGGAGTTCTAGCTAAATAAAGGCGAAGAGAGTGATGGTCAAAAGCAGAGACCCTGGAGCCAGACTGCCTGGGGTTCACTTCCCCTGCTCTAACAGTTACTAGCTCCGTGACCTAGGGCCAGGGTTTTAATAGTTCTGCATCTCAGGTTCCTAATCTACAAAATGGGCATAGTAAAAAAAATTAATAATAACAATAGCTACCTTTAGAGAGTTCCTGTGAGGGTTAGAAGACTCTATATATGCATGTAAAGTACTTAGAGCCTGCTCCACAGGAAGGCAAATATGTGAGGATTTGCCTATTTTTGCTATTCCTAGTGCCAACTGGTACCAGTTTCTTTTTTTTCTTTTCGGTCAAACTTTTAATTTTGAGACACAGATTCACATTCATGTACAAGAAATAACATAGAGACATGCCATGCACCACTCCTCCAGTTTACCCAGTGGTAACACCTTGCAAAACTATACTGGGACATCACAACCAGGACGCGGACACTGACGTTGATGCATTCGAGGCGCACTTTTCCATCACTGCAGAGATGCTCTGTGTTGCCCTTCTGTAATCACACTGTTTCCGTCTCTCCCTCTCTTCCTCCCTTTCCCCAGGCACTCACTAATCTGTTCTCCATTTCTAGAATTTTCTTATTTTAAGAGCATGATATAAACAGAACTACAGAGCCTGTAACATTTGGGGTCTGGCTTTTTTCACTTGACACAATTCCCTGGAGATTCATTCAAGTTCTTGTGGGTATGGTACTGGTTTCTGGAGTCACTCCCTCTCTCACATCAGGGCACTCATCTCTCTAAAAAAGGAATGAAGGCCCCTGTTCTACAAAGCTGATAAAAAGATGAGAAAGAGGGCAGAGGAAGCAGTGAATGATAATTAGGTGTTCTTAACAGACTGGTGACTTCTGAGGCATTATTCCACAGCAAAGATAAAGTTGTTGCTACTACTTTCTGAGTGCTTCACCATGTACCAGACACCATACCAAGCCCTTACCGTGAATAATTCCACTTCATACTCACATCGTCTCTATAACACAGCTTTTGTTCGTTCCTCCATTTTAATAAATAAAGAAACCAGGGATTCCACTTTCCTAGGAGTTCACAGCCAGCAGAGAAGGAAAGCAGGAAGTCAAATCCACCTTGTCCTGGCTACAGGGTCCATCCTTTTAAAAAATGCAACGTGCAGCCTCTGCAGTCTACAGCTACACTGTCTGTGTTTCGTAAGGAAGTAATCTATTTGAACTGTTTTGAGATTGGGGTATATTAACCCTTTAATTGTGGGAGTCTTCTATTCAGAAAATAAGACCAAGACGCTGAAAGGAACTTACAAATCACCTGATTGACCACTCGTGTTCACACCTGATGTGTGGGATGACTGGTGGTTGTATTGGCTGCAAGATGCGTCTTGAGTTCAGACTAGTTAGTGACAATGACAATGCACTTAGAATTCATATCTTCTGATTTGCAGCCTGAGATCTTGGCATCGTCCTAGATTATCTAACACTCGGGATTGTCTAACCCAAATGTACCGCCTAACTTAAAGAGGAAGACAATTATTCCGAATTCCAAGTGGGAAATTAACTGCCTGCCTCTGTCCCTTGCACCCAACCAGAATAGAAGCTCTATTAGGGCAGGGATTTCTGTGATGTTTTCTTCCCCGCTGTATCCACGGTGCCCTGAACGGTGCTCGGCATCTAGGAGGTATTCAATAACTATTTTTACAGTGAATGAGAGGAATAGGGAATCAAAGGATGCTCTAAGAAAGATCCCAAATGTGAGATGGATCTCGATAACTACAGGCAGCCTCTGGCTGGATAAGAGCCTTTAAGCTGGAAGTAAGAGCATACAGGGAGCCCCAGGGGGCATGTAGGGGCCAAGGTTCACACAGGGGCTCTAGAGGCCAGGTGGAGAAGGACAAGTATCCCTTGGGAGACAATGACAAGGAGATGAATGCATGATCATTCTAAAGAGTTTGGGGTTTATTCTGTTAACGGTGGAGAGCCAGTGAAGTGTTGGGAACAGGGAATGGGGTTATTAGAATATAATGCTTTATCAGTATATAAAACAGTTAATTATCTGATACAGTCATAAAGTTCAGAACGCATTAGAGATGAACAAGAGAGACCAGGACTAGGCCACCCATCACATCACCCTGTTTTATTGTCTTCAAAGTATTTTCCACCTGCTGGAATCTTGTCTATTTATCTGTTTATATATTTACCATCTGGCTCCCTGCTAAAGTGTCAGCTCAGCTCAGTGAGGGCCTGGGGACCTTGCCTCACTTGTTCATAGCTTGTCCCTCGCACATAGCGTAGCGCTTGGCATATGGTCCATGTTCATTAAGTGTCTGTTGATTGAATTAATTAATCATAGAAGGCTTTACACATTAGTTGGGATTAGAGTTCAGCCATAAAGGTTAGGAATAATCAGAGAGGATGGGAAAGGGCATTCCAGACCCAAAGGTGGTGGATTAAAGCAATCCAGTGGAAGTGAGCTTTGAAAGAACGGGGTCAGTGAGGCAGTGGACGCCAAGCGAACTTGTACATTGCCTTTAGAATGACTTTCTCAGTTTGTGACCCTGTGTACCTTTATCTCTTCAGCTGTTTGGGGGGGTTCTCCTCCCAGTAAACTGTGACCTCCAGCACGGCTGGCACCACGTTGTTTCACCTTCCACTATATCCTCAGCACTGTGCTTGGTTGACAGTAAGCACTTGATAAAGGAAGGTAGGCCATCAGGTAGACAGATGAGGAGATGGGTGGGAAGGCTAATGCTAGGTGGAACCACATGAGATTACGAATTTTGATCTGTTAAAAGTCATTCCTTATCTGCTGTTTCCTATGTTCCAACCTGGAATTTCATCTTGCAGAGACTATACGTATCCATTTCCCGGATGCGGTGGGTTTCCAACTATCTTCTATTTGCTGTTTTGTGTTTATTAGAAGCCAAATAGGTTTCTGATAAAGGCATCTTATTGTTGAAAGGGCAGCAAACCGTTTGACAAGAAAATGAAAAAGTAATGAAGAATTATTAATAAAACTATCATCCCATTAGTACTGGAGCTTCGTGGTCTGGAATCTCCCATGCTAACCACTGTTTCAGAACATTCATTGTGTGCGCTTGCATTTAATTATTCCCTACATAAAAAAATATGTGAGCTGTTGTGCACATACATCCAATTAAGTAGATGTCGGAATGTGGATTTTAATAACCTTGAAAATTTATTCAGTTAGAGAAGAAGCCCAAGTGCTTCTCGTATGTTTTATGCCTCCTTGCAAGTGTGCAGGGGGAGAAGTTCTGAGCAGAGTGTACTTACCTCAATTTGATGATTAAAAAAAAAAAGATAAAGAAATTGATCAGGATGATTTGCAGGCTGAGCTAGAGCTAAACCAAGGCCTGCAGGCTTAGCTGTTCCTGATAAGGTAGGATCTCTGGATGCCCAAGCAAACCTCCAGGTAGTTCTTTCTATAAGTATTTTTCTTGCCTACAATGATTAGGGACAGTCTGCACATTCAAGATGGAGCGGTGTTTAGGGACCCTAGGTCTTAATAGGGCATCATATAGAAAGGCTCAACAGCAGTCAGTTCCTTGCCTGTCACCACACTGCTGTGGGATCTGGCAAATCACTTCCCATCTCTGGGCCTAGATTTCCCATCTGTACAATGCACCAGATGATCCTGACATTTCCTTCCAGCTTCTGGTTTGAGTGGCTCATTGATGTCTGAGTACTCAACTGGTTTACAGAAGAAGGCACAAAATTCATAGAAAGAAGGAACTGTATCTGAATCTGATCCATGCAAGGATTTGAAGTTCAAAAACTGGGTAGAATCATCCACTTATCCATCTGACCATCCATCCACCCATCCACCCATCCGCCCATCCACCCATTCACTCCTCTCTCCATCTAAGCAGCAGATGTTGCTATAAGAGTGACAGGGAATCCAACACAACATAAAACTCCCACTGTGTTTGGGAAGACCTCCATGGATGGAGAAGGCTTCATGGAAGAAGAAAAAAGTGAGTGTTTTGTTTTGTTTTGTTTTTAGGGCCGCACCCGTGGCATATCTAGTTCCCAGGCTAGGGTTCGAATCGGAGCTGTAGCCGCCGGCCTATGCCACAGCCACAACAATGCCAGACCTAAGCCTCATTTGAGACCTACACCACAGCTCACGGCAATGCCAGATCCTTAACCCACTGAACAAGGCCAGGGATCAAACTTGTGTTCTCATGGATACTAGTCAGATTCGTTTCCACTGAGCCATGATCAGGACTCCAAAAGTGAGCATTTTAGTTGGGACCTAGGGCTTATGATAACACTGCTAACTAACACTGATAACCCTGGAATCAGTCAAAACTGATTTCAAATCTTGCATCTGCACTTAAAAGCTGGGTAACCTTGGGGAGTTTATTAAACTGCTCCAAGCCTCAAATCCTCATCTGTAAAACAAGGATATCAGCAAGGCCACTGTCCCTGGATGGTTGTGATCTTGTAGTCTGATTACTCTGGATAGAACAGGGCACATTGTCAGTAAGCAGGGTTAGTTGCTATTATCATGCCATGGTAGCTTTCATTGTCAGTATGATTAATGAATTCCCTCTTGTATTTTGCAGATCATAAAGCTGGAGAAGAATGGCATCGGCTACCACTATATCCTCGCAAATCTGGTAAGGAGAGGACACCACAGGCTCTCAAATAATGGGTCTTTCCATGCCTGGGGCCTGGCTTGCTTCTGTGGTCCCTGGCTGGTGGGAACTGCATGGGTGGATCGGGCAATTCCGAGCTTTATATTTTCCCCTCACAGCCCAGCCAGCTGACAAACCGCAGCTCACTTAAGGTGAGCTTCTAAGATTCCTTGGGAGAGACTGTGTTGGTGGGCAGGCCTTCATCAGTCATCACAATTCCAGCTTTAATTGGTTCTGCCACTTGGCAGTAAGGACAAAATCACATCCCTGAAGAGATATAAGATGTGACCCCACTGGTTCTGATCCTCTGTTTTGACACCAGTGATAGTTTTACTATTGATAAACACAAATGTTTAAATCATAATGATACTAGCTTTGACAAAGCTTTCACCAGAAACAGTTTTTCAGCATGAACAATATTAGGTTAATTTAGTTTTTATTTGCTTTTTTATGTGGCATAGAGATGCTGTCTTTTAAAGAAAAATTTTATTTTCATCTCACTGTATATCTTCATGTAATGTACTTATTTTTATTAGGTGCAATTATTTTCCATGGTTAGAAGACTTGATTCATAAACTAATTTTTTGTACATGCTAAATTTTATCTGATGACAGGCACCATTAACAATTTTCTTTTGTGGCCATCATTTCTGACGAGGCTATTTTTCCTGGTCATATTTTGCTCATGTACTTTTTTTGTCATGAAGTTCGATTCTTCCAGCAGTTATTTTCCAAGGCTAAATGTAATCTTTCTTTGCCTTTGTATTATTTTTCAAAGAGCTTTTTTAAGATGTAATTCTCATGCAGTACGGTCCATCCATTTAAGGTGTACGATTCAATGGTTTTACATATATTCACAGAGCTGTGAAACTAGCACCACAGTCTACTTTTTGAACTTTTTCATCATCCTGAAAAGAAACCCTAGGCCCATTAGCAGTTACTTAGCATCGCCTCTAAATTCCTCCAGCCCCAGGCAACGAGCAATCTCCTTTCTATCTCTATGGATTTGCTTATTCTGTTCATTTCCTACAAATGAAACCTGATAAGGTGTGGTCCTCTGTGACTGGCTTCTTCCACTTGGCATGTTTCTCAAGGTCTTCCACGTTGTAGAGTCTATGAGAACTTCATTCCTTTTCGTTAACAAATAACAGTCCATTACATGGATGTATCGCATTTTGTTTATCCTTTCATTGATCGACAGACATTTAGGTTGTTTTCACTTTTTGACTATTGTAAACACTTTTACAAGTTTTTCTCTTGAGCATATACCTAGCCGTGAAATTGCTGGGATAAACTATAACTCTACATTCGATATTTTGAGAAACTCCAAAACTGTTTCCCAAAGTGGCTACATCACCCCGCGAATTTTAAGGAATAACAAATTTTGCCATGTGACAGTCTGAGCAATTGTGAAATTTCCTAACAAGAGCTTTCTCTAAAAAGTTTGCGGATTATCCTGGCCCACCCTTATGATTTTCTGGGCTTCCTCTAAGATGTGATTTTTAGTGTTTTATCTGTAACAGGTTGTATCACTCAGTTTTATCCACATTATTTCGTGTTGATTATTTCTGTAATATTAACTATTAATTGAATGAGGTTGATATTTTCTATTTATTTTCGGACTAAAGATCATTAATAGAACAAAGGCACAGGGTCTGGGTATATGTAAAAGTCAAAATGGCCGGATTTAAAAATGGGACCAAAACATCTTGCCTAGTTCTTCAGCTTTGTCTCTCTGATCTCCAGCCTCAGACAGATCCCCACCTAAACCTTTCTACCCCTTCAAAAAAACTCCCTTGCCTTGGCTGTCCCAATGTCTATGGGCAGGAAGGACTCATGGAGAAAGATCAGTTGGGACCCAGCTGTGAATGCGGATAAATATGTGATTTTTCTCAGAGATATTTACATTTTCAATGGAAGGTGTCTGTTCAGAGACTTTTAGGGAAACCAAGAGTCTCAGCTTCTAAACCATTTGCAAGGATGAAATTTTTGACTTCATAATGACGAAAGCTCCTGACCTCCCTCCCCAGATCCTTAGTCCTAGAAGGCTCTGGAAGTCAGCTCTATCCAAGTCTCATTTGCTTTATAGGGAAACGTCTGCCTGCAGTCACATCAGCAAGGTGGTATGACCTGGCCAGGGGTCACACAGCAAATCAGTGATAGAGCTGGGCTTTGGCACCTGGCAGCATCCAGTCACCCAGTACCTTTTCCACTACATCAGGACATTCAGCACAGACCACGTGGGCACCCCGTTGCTTGAGAATACGCAGAACAAGGGTAGGGGCATGTAAAATCACCTCTCTGGGGAAAGACAGAAATTACACATCAGTGTCCTCAAAGCCACCGAAAGACCTCAGGTAATTACATTGCCAGCCTCCATCTGTTGCCAAGTGACCCCTCGGTCACATCACCAAGTCAGCCCTTTGGGTGTCTGTTTCCTTCTGATCTGCATTCTATTTTTTTTTTTTCCTGACCTAATGAGCTCTCAAATCCTTACAACTGCCAGCTAATAGGATGCAAATTGTATATACCATCCAAATACAAAAGACTTGCATGTTCCAATAGATTACTTGATAATTAGGCTTCAAATTACTAATTAATTCAGTCTGAAACATAGTCAAGTATGCGGTGTGTGTGTTTTTCTTCCCCCTTCAGAGGAATAACGCAATTTATAAGATGATAATTTTTAGAAATTCCGCCACATAATTAGCCCGCTGCTGCCTGGAACTGACCCCCTCCTTCAGAGTATTTGTAATTAGGGTGTAATTATAGAGTTAGAAACCAAGGAAGCTTTTGAAAGGTTTAACAAAAGGAGAGAGCTACATTTTATCTTGCAATTCTTACCGGCCCTGTCAGAAGCAAGTGCTTCAAAGTAGCTAACAGCATTCTTGAAACAGATCACTTTGGGCTTTTTTGATTTTGGCTGGTTTGGGCTTTTTTTTTTTTTTTTTTTACTATTATTAAAGTGTAGTTGATTTACAATGCTGTGCCAGTTTCTGCTGTATAGCAAAGTGACCGAGTCGTACATATACAAACATTCTTTTTCTCATATCATCCCCCAGCGTGTTCTGTCCCAAGAGATTGGACATAGCTCCCTGTGCTCAACAGATCACTTTGAAGGGGTGCTTCTCTGGCTTTGGGGGGCTGCTAGAAGAAAGAATGGAAGGAGACCATGGTTCAGAGAGGAGAGCTTTATAACAGGGAGTCGTTAAAAAAAAAGAAAAGAAAAATCGTACTTTTTGTCCAGACACCAACCTCAGCTATCTTCTTTGTGACTTCTGACAAATCTTCAGCCCTCAATTTCCTCATCTGTGCATCGAGATCAATAGTTCCTACTCTGCCATGCTCACGTAGTTATTGGGGAAACCAAATATGTTGCTGAATGGCACCAAGCTTTGAAAACTTTAAAATCTTCTGCATAGGTAGGGATTCCTTATTTCATACGCTAAATCCAGCCAATTGTACATACTCACATATTGCATGTATATGTGCATATATATGTATGAATACATATGTTAATATATGTATTCATATTTTATAGATGATAAGGCAGATGTATAATTATATTTTCATAGCATCCGTATGTCCATAAAGTAGACTTGAACCCTGCAGAACCTGGTAAACTATACCATTATTTCTTAAAGAAGCCTCTGGGCCCTAGAGCCCACTGGAGAAGCAAGCTCTCCCGTCTGGCTGTCATTCTTCCTCCAAATCCAGCATGGACTCCCTTTTACTCCCTGATCTGAGACTGTGATCAGAGTAGACATCTACCAGCCAGAGCTTTCCAGAGTTGTAGCTCTTATCTTTGTGATGCATCAGCAGCAGATCATACACCACACTAGTGTTTCTCAAAAGGAGGATGTGCGGACCTCTATAATGCACCTGCACAGATGGTTTGGGAAACACTGAGCTCATGGTTAAATCCCTCCATCAGTGGGACAAAACATGAGTGCTCACATCACGGGACAAATGACTAATTGATATTGATCCTTTGAGTTTCACTGACATAAGAAAAGCACAAAATTTAACTAGCAGACCTCTGAGAGTTTAGAAAGGGTCCGCAGACTGAAGGACTGGAAGTATTGGTTGTCTTTGATGTGGACCATATGGTGGCTCCTGGGGGTTAATAAGAGTAATAGTGATTCCTCCCACTTTTACACCACGTTAGAGCTTACATGACCTTTCTGCATGAATCACACCACTGGGTTTTGAACTTCACAGTACTCCTAGGAAGTAGAGCTTCCCCGTTTTACAGAAGTGAAAAAAACCAAGGCTTGGAGATGCTGTATGACTGAACTGCAGAAGAGGAAGGCAAGCACTGGTCAGTAGAGTTTTGTTCTCAGGAATCTGACAAAAACCAAATGATATGATCGTAAGAATAAGATGACTGACCAGGCTAACCCAATACCAAGCTACTGCAACCACTGCGTTAGAATGCCTTAAACCCCAAATAAATAACTACTATAATAATGACAGAAGTGATAAGTTCAATTCATTGATTGATTGCTGCATTCCAGACACTATGATACATATTTAAATGAGTGTCTATTAAATCCTCATAGTAGTCCTTGAGTTTGAGAATATAATCCCCACTTTTTAGATGAAGAAACTGAGGTTCAGACAGATTAGTGAGATTTCTAGCCACAGACCTTAGAAAGTTATGGAGCTGGGCTTCCCCTCCAGGGCTATAGAACACTAAAATCCATGTCCTTACTACTGTGCCCCGTAACTGCTGAGCGTGAGAAATGGAGGGCAGGTGCAGACGGGAGGGCTGGCACTTGATAAGAGGACTTGAGCTTAAATCTTGCCTACGGTTCAGCAATAGACCTGGAATTCAAACTAAGGCTCTTAACCCCCACTGGGTATCTTTTCCATTGTACACTGATGGAATTTCATTTCAATTATGCAGTTTCCCTTTCATACCTGTGGGTTCTACATTCACAGATTGACTAACTGCAGGTCAAAGACATTAAAAAAAAAAAAAAGTTCCAAAAAGCAAAACTTGAATTTGCCACACACTAGCAACTATATACATGGTATTTATATTGTATTTCTATCTATTAACACAGCATCTACATTTTATCAGGTACTATAAGTAATCTAGAGAGGAATTAAAGCATGCAGGTGTGTGTACGTTATATGCAAATATTACATCATTTTATCTAAGGGACTCAAGCATCTACCGATTTTAGCATCTGGGGGGGTTCCTGGGACCAATCTCCTGCACATATCCAGAAACAACTACAATTTCTAGTGCATAAATAGCTGAGGAAGGACCATGACGTCAGGTCATCCCAGGTCTTAATAGGGTAGTTGGGGACCAGGGTGGGAAGCTGTTCCCACAGTGTGGTTGCAGATGATCTGTGCCATGTTAGAGTCGGAAGTTCTGGTTCATGTGGCAGCTCATCCAAGCTCCCAGCTCCAAGCTGCTGCCCCTCTGCTGTATCAGTCCCAAGAAGAAACTGCTTTTTCAGCTCTTTGCTCCCCTGTGGTGAGAAGCTGTAAGGCCATCCTTGCCCAGTTTCTTCTGAACCCACCATCTCAGTAGCACACGTGGTCACATTTAGTTTCTGCGTGGTTTCTTTGGTTAGGCAGGTGGTTTGGTAGTTGGGAAGGGTGGCTCTGGGGTTAGACAGACCTGAGTTTGAATTCTGCCTTTATACTTATTAGCTGTGTGATATTTATCAGGTTACCCACCCTCTCTGAGCTTTCATTGCCTCATCTATGAAAAAAAGGAATGTGATATCATCTACCTCTTCATGGGGTAGCATGTGAATTAAGCAAAATAATACTTTATAAAGTGCCCATACTAATAACTACCCCAAATAAGCACTCAGTAAATGTTAGCAATTCCCACCACAATAATCATTGTCATTGCCATCATCATATTAGTGGGAAAAGAAAACACTTAATATCTAGGGACAAGATACTGTCCTCAAGGCCTCTCAACCTCCTCACAGACTAAATCTCATCCACAACTGATACCCTACCTTCTTGGTTGTCTGTAAGCTCTTGGAGAAAGGAATACCTCTACCCTTCTCACTGATGAATTCCCAGTTCACCAGGCAAAGTGAGCTGCACGTAACGGTGTTCTTTAAAAACCGAATGAAATAAAGGCTCCTGGTACCCACTTACCACATGCACTTAAAGGCAGATTCCTTGTGTCTATGCTAAAAGAAGCAGAAGTTGGGGGGAACATGAATACAGCTTTGACTATGCAAATGAGTAGGTAGAGATGGGCCTCAAAGGGCTATTAATCCACTTCCCATAAAGGGCCAGAATCTCCTCTGCAACATCCCTAACAGAAGCCCATCCATCTGGTTCCTGCCTGAAGAATACCCAGAGATAGGAAATGCGTTCCGTAAGGCAACCCATTCTCTTCCCAAAGGGCTCTGATGGTTTCCATCATCATCCTTAAACAAGGCCAGGTCTGCCCTGTGTTACCCTCTCCTCACTGCCGGTTCTACCTCCCATCTCAGGAATCTTACAGAGCAAGGCTGCTACCCTTCGTCCACAAAACAGCCTTTGCGTATTTGAACTGCCTACTCTGCTTCCCATGGTGTTTGTTCCTCCACCCTGGACACCCCCTCGTCCCCCCAGGGCCTTCTCATAGGACGTGGTTCTAATACCCAACCAAATGAACATCAAATATGGACCAAGCATGTCATGTGCCTTCTACCACACTGGGCTCCTACCAGAAGCCCTAAGAAGTACACAGCTTGAATTTTGTCCCGGAAGCAACTTGACTTTGGCTTCCAGCTAGATTGGAACATGTAAATAAAGTTTTCAAAGAATGCCAGAGAAGAATCACAACTTGTGGCAGTAATGCAAGCCCCATAAAGGGCCACCCCAGCTGCCAGGGATGGGTGGGCAGCAAGAGGCCTCTGGAGGCTGCTGGTTTCTGGGAAGGATCCTGATGGGACATCCATGAGGCCAGTGGTCCTGTGAAGAGTGTGCCTTTGCCCTGGCTTGAGGAATCCAAGAGAATTAGAGCCACAGGGTCCCCAGGAGCTCAGCTCACCCAAAACCCCACCCCTGCTTTGTAAAATACGCACTCAAGGCCCAGAGAAGGGACGTGACCTATTTGAACTCATTCAGAAGTTCAGCAGAAGCATTAAGCTGGAATTTGGAGCAACTGCTTGCTTTGTTCTTTGTTGCTTCTGTTACCCTTTTACTCTCAATTTCTGTGTGTGTGAACAGGAGACAGAGAGTGAGGTTGAGAAGCATTCCCCACTCCCACTCCCACCCCGACCCCAGGCCCCTCTCAGAGTCCCCCTTCACCAACAGAGACCACCCCAGCTTCTGCTTCTCCCTCCACACAAACTCCCCTCTCTCCCTCTGCTTCACTTCGCTCTTCTGTAACAGCGAGGACGCAGGGGTTACTTTAGGATTATCAGAGCCGGCGCTGCTGAGAGCCCCCGAAAGAGAAGGGAAAGCAGGTGGGTAGAAAGCCGAAGCTCAGATACCAAAGAATGCTGCCTTCCCAGGTGGTCCAAGCATCACAGCACACAAGGCTGAGTCTGCCTTACTATTTGCACTCACACCTCACGTTCCAAAATAATCCACCTTAGAGAATCCTGAGTGTCTGCCACCATCCAAGAAAGGAGACAGAAAAAGGAGGTTCAAGTTGTTGAAGAAACCCTTCCAAGGTCACGTGGCCATAACTGGAATTTGAACTCAAACCTCTCTAATTCCAAAGATTAGCTTGTTGTCCACTGGGCCACTTGGCCCAAATCAAGGAAACCTTTGTGACGCTCAAGCCTGGTATTGTAACTGAGAAAGCTGAGAGGTAAACTCCTTTTCTTCTGACACCACCTGGGTTTGGGTGTTTGCTCAGCCACTTACTAGCTCTGTGACTTTGGGCAACTCACTTCACCTCTCTGTGCCTCGGTTTCCTCGTCCATAGGTGGGAATATTAAAGCATCCCTCACAAGATAAAGATAACACAAGTTAATTTATATCAAGTTTTACAACAGTGAGTGTTGCAGAAAAGCCTGGGGTCTCATCCTAACTCTGCCACTAACTCATTACCCTTTGCAAAAAAAAAAAAAAGTATATTTTTGAGGATCCCATTGTGTTCAAGATTTGGGTGTTTTCAAAAGGAATAAATTATCAAGAGGACCTTTCAATATGTGTCACTTAGGGTTCTAGTCTTCCTGCCTCTCCCTGCAGTCCAGAGGCACCAAAACAAAACTCTCCAAGCTGTCTTGGCTCCCATCATAATAAGGGACAAGCCGTTCCATTCAGCCGGAGTGCTGGGTGTTTGCCTCCTTTGCTCTTGCCACCCAGGCACACGGTGGCTGATTTGGAGGAACCCTTTCCATGCTGAGTCAGTGGGTTATGTCAGATCCATAAGCTAGTCACTGCAATTGCTCTTCCATGGCATGGAAGCCACCAGCTTACAAGCAGGAGGGCCAGACCCCTAAAGCACCAATTGGGCGGGAGGTTGGTATAATGTGTAACTAGAAGGGTTCAGTCCTCACTTCCTTACTTGTCCCCCTTTTTAACCAGACAAAGAGACTCTAGGACACTCTAGGTGAGTACTTACTGTGTGCATAGGCAGTGTTCTAAAAGTCTGACATATGATAATATAGTTAATCCTCCCACCGGCCCTAAGACGTAAATACTGTCATGATCCTTATTTTGCAGGAAAGGGTGCTGAGGCACAGAAAGGCTGAGTAGCTCTCCCGCAGTCACACAGACAAGCAGTGGCAGAGCTGAGATTTTAATCCAGGCCGGTGTGCACATGCATTTCCCAATTCACTGTCTCGTCACTCTGACTGGGAATCTCCAAGCATGTATGTTTTCTGATTAGAGGCTTCTCCCCTACACGCTTCACCCAATCAAAGCCACCTCTTCTTTCGGCCTCACTGCTTCCACTGAGAAGCCTTCCCTGAGTTCCAAGGTCTCATTGTGTTCTACTGTTTTGCTCTATAATTACATGGGGAAATTGGCCTTTCTAATGAAACCTTAAGTATTTTGAAAACAAGGACTATCTTATTATCGGCTGCATCCCTTTGGCCAGTATGTGCTTGGCGATATTAGATATTCACAGGTGGATGCATGAATGTATGAATGAAAGAATAACTAAAATAATCCTTTCCCCATTCCTAGTAAGTTTCAAATTTATCATATGTTTGGACTTTCATTCATTTTTACCGAGCATTCGATGAGTATCCACTCTATGAGAACGCCTGAGGATACTTAAATTGGCATTTCATCAAAAAGTAGGCTCACTATAGTCTCTGCTTAATCTTCCATGGACAAGAAGGTTTTCATCACGTGAAAGGAAAACACTGTTGGTTACAAGTCGCCCCAGAACTCTAGCCATAAGGGCCCACCTGCCATTTAGGCTGAACTTTCGACTAGCCTTTGGCTCTTGCGCGGAAGTGGCGGTGGCTGGGTGTCTCCATGACTGCAGCCACTTAGAACAGAGTGAAAATAACGGATGGCTTTGGAAGACCCAAAGCCAGATAATGCACCGATAATAAACCAGTCCCAGGCCAGATAATGCGCTTCCTCGTTCATGCATTGACAGCACAGACTGGAGGCTCTCGACCTTCTGCCACAAAGTGGCAGCATTTTCCACTAACCCCCGCCCCCCAGAGCAAGACCACTAGCTGTGTGAGATCCCGAACGCCTTTCATAATAACTTGTCCACAGTGGACACCTGTTCGGGGGATGTGTCTGTTTGTATGTTTGCAGATTTCCAAGTGTACAGGGGCCTGCCACCCTGGTTTCAAATGTACTTGGCTAAGAATTAATACCAGTGATTTTCTCCAATGCGAATGGTGTTTTAGCTGGTTTAAGCACAGCTGCAATGTCTTATTGACCTGGTGGGAACCAGCTATGCCTGTGTTATGAGGGATTATGTAGGGTGAGGATAAACTCAAGTTTTGATTGGTTAAAACAGGACCATTAGAAGACCTTGTGCAGAAGCATGGCTATTTGATGACACAACTAAGTCCTCAGCCCAGGAATATCCCATGGATCCATGTGTGTCCATATTCATGTGCACACACCTGTGTGATCACAGGATTGCAGATCAAAGCTCGAGAAGCCTGGAAAAGACAAATCATCTGACTCAGAAGTTTCCAGACTTTTCTGTTTAAAGCTCTATTTTCAAACGGAATCTTGGGGAGAAGCCCAGTGCATAAAAGAGATAAAAAAGCAGAGCTGCTTTGGTGGAAGACGGAGGGTGGGATCTAGGACCCCATTCCTCTGCCTTTCCCCCAGTTCCACATGGCAGCCTCAGAAATGCTGCAACCTGGGACCGCAGCTAGAAGAGCATTGATCCAGCCAGTGGCCTCATTTTGCAGATCAATAATCTAGTGCCTGGAGAGGGTGAGAACATTGCCCGAGGGAAAGGAGGTTGAAAGAAAGACAGGACAGAACTTATGCAGTGGTCCCTAAAACTGCTTCTCTAACGCTTCTTATTTATGACTGAGTTCAGAATATACTACATAAAAAAGTCAAGAACAAAACAAAACTGAGAGGCTGAGGGGTAACTGCATGGAAGCTTCTAAGAAAACCATGAAATGGGTGAGTGAAGACATTTGTTGTCCATTCCTTCATCCCTTGCTGCAAATGAAGTGATCAGCCTGCTCCGGGTTACCATGGGGACTGAGGTTCCTGCCCTCTAGCGTCCCGTGGTCTTCTAGAGCAGATGAGAAACAGGACTGCAGTCAGGGAGAAAGCTGGGAGAGGCCCCGAGAGAGAAAAATAAAGAGCTCTATGGTTCACAGTCCACGTACCAGCACATATTAAAGGAGCTGAAGACTAACACCAGGTCTCCCAGAAGCCTGCTAATCCCTCCTTATTATCAGGATGCAGGCCACTCCAAGGGCTTCATTGCCAGATGAGAGAGAAATGGATCAGACTGATGGGACCTATGTTGAAGGGGCAGAATGTACACTGCTTAGAAAACAAGCCGGGAGCCTCGTCACTTGCTCTGACTGTGATCTCCGCCCCTCACTTAGCTGTGTAACATTGGCCAGAAACGACTCTGTTCATCTAAGACTCAGTATGCTAATCTGCAAAGAGGGAATGAAAAAAGTACTCACTTCATAGAACTGTTACAAGGATTAAATGAAATCATACAGATAAAGCTCTAAACACGGTGTTTACTACATAGTACAGGTCTGCTATAGGTTAGGCACTGTGGTGGTTGTTGTCATTATGATTTTAGCCAAAGCCTGCCTCTCATGACTTTGGTCCATTGGTTGGTTCTCACCTGCCTTCCAGAAATTCAGTGAACAAATCTTGTGCCTCTTTGCCCACGACAGTCCTTCCGAGATTCGAATATATCTCTCACTTCACCTCTTAGTCTTCCATTAGTTTTTAGGTTGATCGTCCCCACTTTTTTCCAAGCATTTTGAATGTAAGGAGACTTTTCAAACTGTACTTCCCTGTAACTAGCCTCTCAATGGAGCTGTCATCTAAGGACATATCTGACAACTGGGGGGAAACCTGGCATGTTCAACTCATGCTCTTCAGAGTATGAAGTGCAAGTTCTTGAATTCGTTCTAACCTCACCTCTTCTAGATCGCAGGGGTATGAGATGGAGGGAAGGCTCTTTCCCAAGTCCCAGGGCTTGTTAATAAACAACATTGGACGTTCCCGCTTCCTTCCATAGGTGTAGTGTCCACAGAGGCAGAATTAGGAGGCTGAACGGCTCATACCTGAACCCCTTAAAAGAACCCCAGAGGAAAAGGAAATCTGGCTTTAAAGAGAAAGTGTTTCATCCTCTGAAAGTTATGTTCCAATTCGCCTGCCTCCTGTTCGCTCAGGTGTCTTGCCTGACCCAGAGCCTTGTTTTGAAGCAGTTGTAATACCACCTAACCTCTTTTGACCCAGGGATAATGATGACGGTGAGTGTGGTGGTAGTAATAATAGCTAGCATTCATTAAGCACTTACTATGTGCCAGACATAGCTCTAAGTGCCTACATACATATTTTTTTAAATCTGCCCCCATTCAATCCTGTAAGTGCTATTCTATCTGCATTCTGAAGACAGGAGAGCTAAGCCTCAGAGAGGTTAAATAACCAGGAAGCACACAAAATCAAGTTCTTTTGTTTCCAGGCACACATGATAATTAATAGTCATAATGATAGCCCAGAGCCTCCTCAGGATTCTCAAAGCACTTTCAAAATCTTTACAACAATATGAAAGCATGTCTAATGTGGATATAGTGTTAAACATCTCTTTAGGATATCATAATTATTTGAAATGCCTTTTCATTCTAACCCTTTGAAAATTATAACTGACAAATGATAGACAGAATGACTATCTAAACTGTTTTACTTAATTGAGCATTTTTCTCCCCATCGTGCTATTCAAATGACTGGTCAGCACTGCATTCCCTCCTACGATGAGTACATAGGAAATACAGACCCTAATCCCAGCTAACCTTCTAACCAGCTATACCACATTATGTCACTTGTCTGTTCTCTGGATAATGAGGTGGTTAGATCTGATCTCCAACATCTTTGCTTCGGATGTCCGTAAATTATGGCCCGTGGGTCAAATCCAACTGCCATCTGATTTTGTTCGGCTCATGAGCTGAGAATGGTTTTTACATTTTTTAAATATTAGAAGAAATGAAAAGAAAAATGGTATTTCATGACATGAAGATTATGTGAATTTAAGTTTCAGTGGACACAACCATGCTTATTCATCTTCTATGGTCTAGGGCAGCTTTCACGCTATAATGGCAGCAATGAATCATTATGACAGAAACCACACAGCCCACAAGCCTAAAATATTCCCAATATGACCCTTTACCAAAAAAAATTGCTCATCCCTGGCATTGATATGGGTTAAGTAGGCACTAGTAGACTTCATAAAAATCAGAGGCTTGAGAAACATCTAACCAACTTTAAGAGATTGGTGTCAAGGAGAAAAACCTACTTGCTCTCCCACAGATGTTCCTTTAAGACAAAAAGCTATATTGGAAGGCCCCTCTTTGGCAGAGTGAGTCCCTTGTTCTAAGTGATTAACTGTCAGCCACACTGGTCTTGTCTGTCCCTCTTCTGGGGCAATCTGGAAACACCAACCTAAAGAAACGCTGTTATGTTCCTCCACTGACAAAGCCAGGTAACACAAAGATGAAGAAGTGAGATTTGATGGCTGGACCACAGTTTGAATCGTTGCTTGGGGTGATCTAGGGGAGTTCCCCAAAGTCTCTGAACCAGAGCTCCTCACACTTGACAGTGGGATGGATACTCACTCATTTATGCAAATAAGCACCTCCTGCCTACTTTCAGGGTTGTTTGGGGGGTTAAATAGGATTATGTATATAAAGCATGTAACAGAATGCCTGGCTCAGGATAAGAGCTTGGGAAATGTTTAATAAACCTAGTGGTGACTGTCGACGGATAATTTCACTTTTCAATTTTAAATGGCAACAACTTCTTAGTTCTCAAAAGGCTATTTAGATGAAGTTATGTAATGCATAAGAGGGGACAGTTTTGCCATGGTCATTTCTGTCATTCTTAAGAACAAAGCTTTTGAATCTGTATTTCAGTAGAGCAGTTAATTGCACCAGTAATCTTGAATTCCAGGCCAAGAGACAACAAATTAAGCAGGGCTCCCTCATCAGACCATATCAAGGATTCAGCCAGTGCAATGACTTCTCTCCCCTGTTTGGCCACTGCCGCTCCCTTCCCAACTTCACAGCGACTCCTAGATTATGATACCTCCCTCAACCAGGGAGGTACATCCGACGTATCAGAGGATCTCCTTTTATTTTTCAGCAGTACTAAAAAGAGAACACATTCACATGGTGAAAAAACAAAAATTTACCATGGAAAGGTATAAAGTAAAAAGCAAAAGCCTGCTCTCTCCAATCTCATACTTCTTAGGAATAACTATTTTAAACATTTTCTGTGTTTGGTGATTCTAGTGGTTTCCTCCACACTTCTAAGGAATATATGTCTTTTTTTTCTTGCTTTATCAACTTAATTTCATTTTAGGGCCTCTCCTGTGGTATATGGAAGTTGCCAAGATAGGAGTCAAATCAGAACTGCAGCTGGGGCCTATGCCACAGCCACAGCAACACCAGATCCAAGCCGTAACTGTGACCTACACTGCAGCTTATGGCAGTCCCGGATCATCAACCCACTGAACCAGGCCAGGGCTCGAACCTGCTTCCTCAAGGAGACAGTGTTGGGTTCTTAACCTGCTGAGCCACAACGGGAACTCCTGCTTTATCAACTTTAATCCCATGTGTGGCTCCCTAATTAAAAAGACGATGAACCGCTGCATACTATTTCCAACATCTTGTCCTCACCATTCCTAAGTTATGCTATATTGGGAATTATTTTAATGAATATCTTTCTGATACAGTGAACCTTGATTTTTGATTGACCAGCATTACAGCTTTATAAAAATAGAGATTATAGTTTCCCCTCCAGGGCTCCTGAATGGCAATCATTAGGTATGGCTATTATGTAAAAGCTCCCTAAGGTATTGTGATGGGTTCCTCAGGTGAAGGACCTTTATCCTACGAGCCTGTAGGACACCAGCCTGTTCATTTGCATTTGAATGAAAAAGGCAGGTGGGCAGACAGAGCATTCTTCTGCTGTCACCCATTCATCAGTAGCACGTTGGACAGTGACAGATGCAACAGAGGTACTGAAGAAGCAGACAGGAGCCTTGTGACCTAACAGCTCTAAGAGCACACTCATCCCAAAGCCTCGTCTTAGATGAGAAACAGAGTCACTTTGTGAAGTACAGCGTCCAGTGAGGTGCTGGAGGGACAGTGGGAGCATCCAGATTTAGGAGACCTGAATTTTCATGCTGATTAACTTGACTAGAAGCAACTTGTGGATTAATTTCATTTTCATTCAACAGTCACCACATCGTACAAAGCAATGGACGCAGTGTTTGGGGCATGTTATAAAACAAGCCAAATGGCTCAGAGTGTGGTGAAGATCAAACTTCACAGTTTAAACCTTTAATATAATTAGCAATATTGCATCCTTCTTTAATATTATATAATTAATAGCACAGATAAAGCAGATAAAGAAAAATGTACTAATTACCAACTATTACCCCCTAAGGTTTTTTTTTTAATAAAATAGCAAAGAAAATTAGAAAATGGTTGAATTAAACTTTGTTTAATGAGTGTGCTCAGGGGAATCCAGTGGGTGAGTTGAATTTCCCAGTTGATCGGTAGGCAAATAGTTAACACCTTTATTTCCTCCTCTTAGTCGAGTACTTTTCTCTATTGGAAAGGTCCATTTGCTTGCATTACAGAGAAGTCAAGCCTAATAACTCTAAGAGACTGCTCTCTTGGTGATTAAAGGTGTGGAGATTCAAGATTACCTGTCCCGCCTGAAAATCTTACATGGGAGAAGGGGAGGCTATTTTCTGTTAGACGAATGCACACAGATGCCAAGTGAGTCCCCTTATTTTGTATCTTCCCTCTAACAGCAAAGATAAGAGCTTGTCTTATCATCTTTGGCCCTTCCTTCTCAGGAGAGATGAGGAGTGCAGTTAGAGGCCCCATCAGTTTGATTAGATGTCACTGAGGTTTGGCTCCAATAACCTTGTAGCCAGACATTCTGGTGATGGAGTTGAGTGGCATTTATGTTGGAATAAACTCTGCCATTTCCTTTGGCCTCCGTTACGTTGATGGGGGCAGTCAGTACAAAATGCTTGGGAGCTTTTTACAGATTTTTGAGTGACAGAATTTCACTACAGGACATCACTTTCATTTGATTCTCTCATTAGTAATTTTATGAACAAGTTGGTCTTTTAAAAAATCTCTAAAAATCATGGGAAATTTCTCAGCTGCGCATGAGCTTTTAGCCAGTTGTGGGATGGTTGTGCTCTTAGGTAGCAGAATGTGTTGGAATGCATATTGGGTATGAGAACCTAATTCTGATTTCACCCATAGTAACAGCTTGCTAGAACCTCTGGGCAAATCAGTAGAGCTATGTGAAAATCTGTAACTGTAGCTCTGGGATAAGGTAGTTGCAAAATATATTTCCAGTGTGAGCTTCTCTTTTCAACCAGTGAAAACCATCCACTGGCCTTTACTGCCTGCTGATCATATTTCCCCTGGCTAATGAGCATTCTTGCTTGAGGAAACTCTTTAACTTTTATTCATTCACTCAGCAAATCTGTATTGTACACCTTCTCTGTGCCAGGCACTGTTCTAGGTCCTAGACTCTAGGATACATCGGTGAACAAAACAGAAAAGGTTCCCGTTGCCCTCGTGGGGCTGACATTCCAATGCGAAAAGAGGGAACAAATGAGTAAACATCGAAAGGTGATAAACAGCACTGAGAAGGCACTGACTGGACTGGGTATTGCAGTGACTTGACTGGGGTCTACTGGAAGCAGGTGTTAAGACAGCGATCAAGTACAAGTAGCCTTTTTGGAGGCTAATCCCAGAAACAGCAGCAGGGAATCAGGAATACGAGGTAGGGAAGGGACAGCAGGCAGCTGGTAAAGGTGCATGATCAAGACACTTAACCCTTGGCGCCATGGAGCTCCGTCCCTTAGGAGCATGGCTCAAGGTTATCCCGCCAGGGGAGGGATGCTGGAGTAGCTATCTACCAACTCCCCATCTGTCATTGGTTCAGGGCTGCCCTGGGTGTATGAACACCCCGATACATCTGGTTTACCCTGCACCCAGGTAAAGTAACAGGTATTTGCAATTAGTAGATAAAGCGGAATATCAGTGTCTAAGGGGAAGTGGAAATGAGCACCAACAGCATCTCCCACGGGGTGAGCACTGGGTCTTTAGGTATGGGGTCAGCAAAGAGTTCTCTGAAGAGACTGCGCTTTGGCTGAGATCCAAATGCCAGAAAGGAGCTGCCCAGGGAAAGCACAGCTCCAGGCAGAGAAGAGAATTAGGCAAAGGCTCTGAGCGGAACTGAGCTCCATTTGCGTTTGAAATGGAAATAATAAAGAACTTGAGAGGCACAGGGTGTGGGGAGTGTCTTTCAGTCATGAAGTCATGGATGACCAGACCTTTAAAGAAAAGCAGATCAAGTCAGTGAGAAATTGAGACATGGACATACACGTGTGACTGGGTCACTTTACAGCAGAAATTGACAGAACACTGTAAATTGACTATATTGGAAAAAATAAAAATCTAAAAAAAGAGAAAAACTAAACTAAAATTAATAATAATAAGAGAGACATGGGCAGTGTCCCAGGAGTGCCAGGCAAAGCTGGGGCCAGAGCTCAGGGCTCTCAGCCACCAATCCCTGGGTCTCCCCACCCTCAGCCCACCAAACTGCTTCATTGCCACGTCACCCCTTGGGATCTGGCAGTTTCCCCAAGCCATGGCGCTCAGAGGGCAATGACTTTATGATCTCTGCTCAAATTCCGGCTTCTAATTGGGTTTCCCAGCCTCTCTCTCGCTCCCTCAACATGCTATAGTCACATCAGCCTTCTTACGGTTCCTAGAACGTGCCAGGCAGCCTCCCACTCTGAGCCTGAGCTTAGGAGGCTCATCCCCGGATTTCCCCAGAGCTCACTCACAAGGCTTCACTTCACTCAGGTCCCTGTGCCTCCCAGAGCATGGCCCTGCCCTCCGCTCCCATCCTCTTCCTCATGTTATCAACCTTCACAGGACTCACAGCCCCTGCACAGTATACTCCCCTGGACTGTACTCTCTACGCTGTGCTACACACTCACTCTTCCTTTGATTGAAGTAGAGCTGATGTATAGTATTCTACATTACAGGTGTACAATGTGATAATTGAAAATTTTTCAAGGTTATACTCCGTTTATCGCTATTCTCAAATATTGGCTATATTTCCCATGTTGCACAATATATCCTTGTAGCTTATTTTGTACCTAATAGCTTGTTTGTTTATTTTCTGTCTTTCCCACAAGAAAGTGAGTTTCATAAAAGAAGGAACTTGTTTCACTCACTATTAGAACAGTACATTGCAGGCTCTCAAAAATGTTCCTTGAATGTTGAGTAAGTGAGCAAAGACCTTCAGAAGACTTTCGTTCTGGTCCCCTCTCTGCCACTAAATCAAAGAATGACTTGATGAAGATGATTCTTCCCCTCTCTCTCAGTCTCTTTATCTGGCAAAGAGACGTTTTAATTTCTATCTTATAAAGACGTAAAGTGAGGAGTTCCCATCGTGGCACAGCAGAAATGAACCCAACAAGGAACCATGAGGTTGCAGGTTCACTCAGTGGGTTAAGGACCCGGCATTGCTGTGAGCTGTGGTGTAGGTCACAGACACAGCTCGGATCTGACGTTGCTGTGGCAGCTACAGTTCCAATTAGACCCCTAACCTGGGAACTTCCATATGTCGTGGGTGTGGCCCTAAAAAGAAGACAAAAGACAAAAAAAGAGGACATAAAGTGAAATGAGACCATAGATTCAAAAGTACTAGGAACATAGGATACGATTACAAGTTTTCCTTTTTAAGCTGAAGGCTTCCAGAGTTTGAATGATCTTTACCCACTGGGGAGGAAAGTTTCACTCCCACTAAAAAGTGCTTTGTGGAGATGAGATCTGATCAGACCTCGTTAGGTAGAGAAGACCTCACAGCTGTGGCAGGGGGATGAGCACGGGGGAGGGATGGGCAGCATCTAGTCTTTCCCACAGACTTGCTGGTGATCTTGAGGAGTCCATGGGAGCTTACCGTGGACTTCAGATCCCATTTTCACTCAAAAGGGTGCAGAGTGGTGGGCGTTAGGGAGATAACTGCCTTCCAGTGTTTTTTATTCTGTTGCATGTCTGTCATCCTAACAACCCCAGCCACCATGTATGGATCACTCAGTCTGCACTATGCATTCGACATGCATCACCGCAGTGCGCCTTCTCCCCAGCCTCCTAATTTCCATTATTCAGACAAGAAGCCATCAGGGGACTTGGTCCTCAGAGCTGCGAGGAGCAAAGCCAGCATGGCTGGCATCCGAGGAAGCACACTTAAACATGGTGCTAACTTTGTGCACAAACTAAGTGATAACAATTCAAAAGGGAAGCACAACTATCTCTCCATGAAGTCAGTCCCACATTAAGTCAGAAATGGGTGGAAAATACTGTGATTCTGTAACATGGTTAGATGGATGTATCCAGGCAGCGTATTCTGACTTCTTCACCTTCCTCCCCACTCAGGGTTTCATGGACATCGACTTAAACAAATTCAAGGAGAGTGGAGCAAACGTGACAGGTTTCCAGCTGGTGAACTACACAGACACCATTCCAGCCAAGATCATGCAGCAGTGGAAAAACAGTGATGCCCGGGACCACACCCGGGTGGACTGGAAGAGACCTAAGGTAAGAGGATGGGCAGCAGGCAGCAAAGGGCAGCATTAGCCCCTAAAAAACGATAGGCTTTCTGAGAAGAACAAGCTAAGGAAAACTGTATCTATAAAGATTTAGGGTAAACTACAAAGAAAGGTCAGGCCAATTAGAATGACCACAGTACTGCTCTGTTAAAACAAATCCAGCACTTAGCTAATGGCTCCACAATCATCAAACACTAATATTGTTCTATCTTCTTGTTCTGCCATCTTTAGCATATGGCTGCTACCTTATAGCCCAAAATGGCTGCATAAGCTCCAACAATTACCTCAGTATTCTATGCAGCAGGAAAGAATAAAGGAAAATAAAAGCAAAACTGTATCCTTTAAGAACTCTTTCCAGAAGTCACACACATCTTTCCAATTATGTGCTACTGGCCACATCCTAGAAACCCACCCCAGCAACTTACAGGGAAAGTATAAAATGGTGTCTCTACCTGGGGAAGGACCACCATGTGGCACAGCTCCAGGGGGATACTGTCAGCATTGATTTCTTCATAGACTGAGCCTCCTAGATTTGTGCAGTGAGCTGGCCCTTATTCTGGTCAGCCATGACCGGCTGGCTACAAACCAGGAAAATCTACCTTAGCAAAATATTCCGCACGTCTGTGTCTCAGAGCCTCAACTCCCAATTATCATGCAGGCCACCTGCCTCTCATTGCCCAACAGTGCAGCTTTAAATCCTATAGCCAAAATCCATTCTTTTTGCTATTTGATACTGGCTTAGAATAAGAATAGTGAATAGTTTTTCTTTCCCATGTCAAATTCAACACAAAGGCAGTGCCTTTGTGAAACACTGTGTTGAGAAGGGTTCTGAGGCTAAATTTGTTTATCTGGGGCCAAGTGTGAACCTTTGGCAACTTTCTCTTGCCGCTCGGTCAATTTATTTTTGTGATCGGTAGGCCACTTAACTGAGATGCATCTTATCCCACTTTTGCTCAAACTGATGTAGCAACCCGGAAATAAAAACTTATTTCAGTATGAGCTTACGCAAAGTCACAAATGTGCTTCAAAGCAGTGAGCAAACCACACAGCATTTAGCTCATTAATATGTGAGTATCCAACCCAGTTTCTAAAAGATTAGAGCTGATTGTAAACACAACCAAGTGTAATGCATACACTTTGAAAAAGCAAGAGAATCAAAGTTAAAAACTGGAAAAATCTGTATGAATTCATTCTACACCACTCTACTGTGAACTTAGAATGTACCAGAGAACATGCTAGGGATTGGGGACAAATTAATGAGGCCAGATGTGAGCTCCCAAGTCAGGAAATGCTGTTCCGGGTTGGCATCCTGCTTTTGTTTCCTCAACATTATTTAGCCCGCCTTTGAGGCAAGAGGGAAAAAAACTTGAGGGTTATCACGAAGAGCCCAAGGGGAAAGTGTGCAGAACGTAAACCCGGGCCTTGAGTAAGCCCCCTGTGGAAGTACTTCAGCACTCAACCCTTCTAGGGTTATTCTTTTACTGTCACCGGGGATGGGGGAGTAAACCATTGCTCTAGGCTCCCGCTTGGTGACTGTAACACAGAGAAAACGAACTGGTTTCCCAGGGACTGTATCAGGAAGATACAGCTGTGTTATATTTAACATATGCGTTCTTTTCCCGGTGGAACCAATATTTTGAAATAGCAAGAACGAACACAAAATTCTAGAATTCTATCCAAAAGTCACAACGGGCAGTACCGAATTCAAAGTTCAGGAGCACAGTACTGCCTAGTACAGGCTGAGCAGCAGCCCCCATCAAAGAGGCAGATGCTGTCCTGGCTCCCCGATGCTCCCCCTCCCCCCTGCTCCCCCCTCCCTCCCGCTGCCCCCTGCTCCCCACTCCAACCCCCCCCCGCTGGTCCCCCTCCCCCCTCC
>PVHT020000165.1:18131448-18178622 GCA_004024745.2 Catagonus wagneri | reverse complement strand
CAGCAAGCTGACTCCTGGATACAGCTCCCACCCGGCTCCCTGTCAGTTCTCTGTGACACCAAACTGTCTCTGTTCCTCCCACCAGTACACCTCGGCGCTCACCTACGATGGGGTGAAGGTGATGGCGGAGGCTTTCCAGAGCCTGCGGAGGCAGAGAATCGATATCTCCCGCCGGGGGAACGCCGGGGACTGCCTGGCTAACCCCGCCGTGCCCTGGGGCCAGGGCATCGACATCCAGAGAGCGCTGCAGCAGGTGAGGCAGGCAATGGCTGTCCCGGCTCACGGGGAGCTTCGCGGGGGATTTCAGCATAGGTTTCAGGTGGGACGTGGCTGTTTTAAAGGAAAAGCAGAACGTGCCTGAAGTTTGGATCGCCACTGCATTGTGTTTGTGGCTCTTGGTGTACATGGAAGGTCATAGAGAAATGTGAAAAAACAAACAGAAACAAACAAACAAAAAAACCCTATAGTATGGAGTAGTCGCTCCTGTTAGCCCAGAACCTCTATTTTCTGCTTAGGGGTTATGCTCACGGGGGAAGCCAGTGATTGTGTATTTGGAAAGAGGATTGAGCTACACCTGGATGAGATAGAAGCATTTTAGCAGCCTCTTGGAGACTCTCCCCACTTGACCTGATTTTCGGGATTTCTTCATTTCGTTTCCTCTCTTTGAGTGGCCCATGATAGGATGCTCAAAGTGTTTCTCAGTACTTTTGATTCTATTTTCTTGCTTCTCAGTATTGCAGTTATCAATTCTGTTTGCACTTAAGAACAGGTAAAGAACAGGGACAGAACATGGCCGGGCCCCTCCGATCACTTGCCTAGGCAAAGGCTTCTGAGCCTGAATCCAGATTCAAGAGTGGGCAGTATAAGTATTCAGTCAGTGCTGTGTCTGCTGTGGAAGCAAGATGAGCAGAGGTACACATGGGCCATATATTTAACTTCCCTGGTTTAAAAGATTCTGAGGACTTGCTCTCAGCTTTATCACTCTCTGAGCTCCGTGAAGTCTCTAGAAGTTTCTAGAAGCACCTCAAGCCCAGGCTGTGATTCTTGAACTCTTGACAGAGAGCACCATATGATGCCTCTGATGCCTCCTGAAAGAGAGGCTGTATTTCCAAAGGGGACAATAAAAAGAGGGCAGTGCTCACTGCAAAGGAATGTCAAAGGAAGCCAACTACAGCAAGGTACTTTGGTGTCAGTGACCCTCAGGATCTGCCCTCCCCATCCAAGAGTTGACTAGATAAGACCAGCTACTTTTAAGACTACATTCAACAGAAGGTGAATTTGGACTCTCAGGGGAGCAGAGGAGTGTTTCTGAATGAGGGAGAAATGGAGAGCAAAACAGCCAACTCTTCCCATTTGTTTTCCAACCACACACGCACGGCTCTAGCAATCCTCACAACCTGGAGAGACAAGCAAAGTACATCACCAGCTGTTCTTCAGCTTGGATGAAGTGCCTTTATCTGGAGAATTCATACGTCTGTCCTTTGGAATGAAGCGAAGCAGCTGCCGTGTGACTACAGGAGGATCGGTCTCAGGGGTCTTCCCGCAGCCCGTTCTGCCCTCCCCTGTCTCTGTGCAGGGTGGCCCTGAAGCTTCCAGATGATTACTGAATGTGCAGCACCCGCCTTTTGGCCTATTTAAAATGCTCTGCCAGACTCCATAGTCGAGACAGATTCTGTTTGCAATGTGAAACTGATTTCAGAAGATCCTAGGGCTTTGCCCTAGGCGTCACAACCTTCCAGCTCCCTTGCCTCTCCCATCCTAAGGACATCCCTAGAAGGAAGTTCTGATGCCATCGTGAGAGTTGATAAAGCCTAGAGATGGCGTGGGTGGCAGGAGAGCTCTGAATCAGCAGAGCTGGGGTCCAGGTCCAGCTTGTGCCCAGGAGTCTCTGGGTGACCTTGAAGTACTGTTCAGATCACCTACACCCTCCCCTTTCCTCATCCGTGACAGTGAAGCCACGAGAGAGACAACTTCTGGGTCTCAGCTAGCTCTAAGAATTCTAAGTATCCATTTTTTTTTATGGTCTAACCCACATCTTTCTAGTTGTAACCTTCTCCTCCTCCTCCTTCTGCCTTCAGTGCGCTTTGCAAAAAGGCAGTCGCCTTAGTCAGAAAATAATGGTCTCCTCTGTAGTTTTGAGTCAAGACGTGTGTACCAGCCTGTTTACCCCGAGAGCCTACCATGTGCTCTGGCCTGGGGCCAAGCTCTGGGGACAATTAGAGAAGGCAAGACCTCTCCTCAAGAAACTCCCTTAGTCTCTCTTAGAGGCAGGGACGACTCGCCACCAAACGAAAAAAATAGAACCAACATTCTGGTCTTAAGATCAGCTGTACAAACTGACTACTTTCAAATCTTTGTTAGTTACCTCAAATCACAAAACATGTATTGCCGAAAGAACCGGAGAGGTTACGACTCCCATTTTTCCCTATATTAGAGATGAGGCAGCCGACCCAGAGTGGGCAGGGACTCACCCAGCATCACACAGCAGCTGAACGGCAGAGGCTGGACCAGACTCCCATCCAGGGCTCCTCCGCCCACCCCAGACCTGTCCTAGGATCCCAGAGTCCTTTGCTTAGGCACACTGAGCTCCAGGGCCCTCCACACAAGTCATGGCCACTTTCTAGCCATTTCACCCTCTAGGCCCGATTCTTAAAATAGCCATGCCATGAGGAAGCAAGCGTGTGCCCACAGTAAACTGGGTAAATCCCAGTAATATTTGGTCCTTGGAATCTCTTCTGCCCTGACCCCCGAACTCTGGGTCACACATGGGGAGGGACCTTTGGTTCAGCCTGTGGCTGACCTGGGGTGTCTGTGAGTTAGGCCAGGAGGGGTAAGCACATTATTCTAAAGACAATGGTAACTCCAGCTGTGATCTGTTCAGGGCTCACCATGCACAATGTTCTGAACCTGTTTTCCACATTTGACCTCACTGAATCTTCAACATAACACTCTGAAGTAGCTGGTTTTATTCTTTGTGCTTTATAAGTTAGGAGATGTTTCAGAATATCCCAAATTACACAGCTAGTTAGTGGTAAAAGTGGGACTCCAACCACATCTCCTTGCTACCTCATTGCATCCGTAACTGCTCTGCTCTGAAGCCTCGAAGGCCTGGCCCAGCAGGTGAGACACAAGAGCTATGGCCCAGCCAGCAACAGCACGTGGCCTTGGCTAATAACTGTGCGCCTTGCCCCCTCACCCTGCTATAATTTCCCCAGCAACAGAGTGAAGATAATCAGCTGCCTGCTGGCCCCCTGCCTGACATCCAAGAAGCCATTCAGAAAATTAATGACCCCACATCCTGCAAGCCCTCATCTCTCTAGGGAGGAGGAGACTTAGGGTACCTCTAAGGCAGCTTCCAGCCGGCAGAAAAGATCCAGCCCCTAAGCCAGGCTTTTAGCATTTGGGGAGGTCATAGGTACCTTGAGGATGATAGGGAAAAAAAAAAAAAAACTTGTACCTTTTTTCCCAGAAAAAGTCACACATGAACACACATATTTTTCAATGACCAAAAGTCACATAGACCATAGACACTTCTGGAAGCCCAACCAAGGACCTCAGTTGAAGAATCCCTGCTCTAAACAATGATTAGCCCTCTTACCCTTTGTGTTTGCAGTTTGTCAGCCAAGGATCACATGTATCAAAGTGAAGGTTTACATGGCGCCTTGCTAGATGAGGTCTGATATACAGTATGGCTGTAAGGTACAGTCCATGCGTTTCAGGACTCAAGACCCAATTTTGAAGGAAGGACAAGCTCCTGAGAAGTAATTGCCATAAAGGTGTGGACTAGGGCTGAATAACATAGCCAGGCTCTCGATGCAGGGGAAGGTCAGAAAAGAATGCCGTGCCTGAGGAGCGTGGGCATTGGCCAGGCTTCCTATAGGAATGAGGCTGGGGCTTTACGTAGGGGTGACCCTATAATTTGTCATCCAAACTGGGACACTTATGAGTGAAAGAGAGAGCTACTACCAGTTATTCCAGAAAAAGAAACATACACTGGAATTATCACAAGCAAACTGAGATGGATGGTCACACGTGCCTTGAAGGAACGGTGAATGTGAACAGAGTGATTCTGGCTTTGGAGAGTCCAGGCGAGGATGTAAAACTACCCAGCAGGAGACTAGAGTGAAGGTACAAATGAGGACTTGTGGGCATTGTCCTTGGCTGTTAGTGAGTTAGGCAAAGAGCTGGGTTCTCACCATGGCTCTACCAAGCACTCTCTGGGGATTCTGGGTAATTGCTCAACTGCTCTGGCATTAATTTCCTCATCTCTTAAATGGATATAATCCTCTTAGCACTGCCTCCCTCACTGGCTTGTCCCAAGGCTTAAATTTTTGAAAAAAAAAAATAAAATAACATATAAGCTTCTTTGCACTTCAGGGCAACTGCATGAGATAGTTGGAGAAGGATTATTCCCATTGTTCAGGTGGAACAGTGGAAGCTCAGAGGGGTCCTGAGGCTTGCCCTGGCTAGAACAACCGGAATGTGGTCCGCTGGGACCTAGTCCACAGGCTCTGACTTCCCACCCAGGGAACATTAGGAGGAGAGGCCAAGAGAACAGGTCCACCTCAAGGCAGCCACAAAGAGGTTGTAGAAGCCCCGGGTACAGAGCATCTGCAGTGCCTGACCCAGCGACGGGGATGGAGGAGTCCGCAGTGTTAGTGGTTCGAGTAGTAGAAACACTAGCCAGCGCTCTCCCGGCTCCAGGCAGGAAAGATAATTATGCTTCAGCATCTCACAGGTGCAGACTCTGAGCTGGCACCCAGTACTACTTACAGAATATCCAAGGTTAATTCTCCGTCATTCACGGAGGGGAGTCCCCAGGTACCAGGACAGTGATGCGAGTTCTATGCAGTGGGAACCAGGGGGAGACTCCAGATTGCCCTCGGTATGACCCCAGCCACCCCAGAATGGGGCTGCACGTGGGGAGTGAGGGCTCAGAGGCTCAGTCCTGCTGGGTAGGACAGCAGTTCCCACACGTGCCCAAAGCATACGCTTCTGAGAAGCTTATTCCTCTGACTGCTTACATGGTTTGGGGCTAATCCATTCTCTTGACTGCCCCTTGCTCTGCCATCACTGAAGGGTAATTCTGGGACACCCTCTTTCCCGTACTTTGCTGTATCTCAGTGTGTGTGAGTCTTGGCTTCTCCAACTAAAACGGTAAGAGCCTTCAGCTATTCCAGGCCTCTGATGATTTCCTGTGAATCCTGAACCCAAGTGTGAGGTTCTGAACCCTGTCTGTAAATGAACAAAATAGCATCTGCTCTTGCTGCTCACTAGATTTCTGTGAGCATCAAATAAGCAGCTTCTTGTGATCACACTGTGATGACGCAAGGGTCCCAGGAATGTCGCCACTGCTGATTTGTTTTTTTGTAAGGGCTTGTGAAAATGACAGAGAGAACCCTCATTTCTGCTGAGAGAGTCCCCTGCTCTGACATAACGACTTCTCAGACCCCAGGCTTCCATGTTACAACTTATTTTCCTTACCTCTGACTCCCTGTACATAGCACGGTAGTAGCGACAGTAGCATCATCCTCTGTTTGAGAGGCCACTTGGTCTATTAAGTAAAGTAACCAGACTCTGTTAGAAGTTCTGGTTTTCAGGCCTGCCTCGGACACTTACTTGTAAGTCCTAAGTCTTGAGCAAATCACTGTACCTCTCAGTGTTTGGGTTTCTCCCATGCAAGTGAAGACCCTAATCTTTAACTGGCCTATCTCCAGAGGTTCCTGTGAAAGGAGGTGAAGAACATGTGTGGAAATGCTTCACCGACACTTGTAAAATCATGGGAGTATTAATGACACTATTGATAACAACAAAAATAACGCAGGGCTTTTTTGAATACTGACCACAGGGGCGAGCACTGATCAAAAATGTCTCGTTTGGAGTTCCCATTGTGGTGCAGCTGGAATGAATCCAACTAGTATCCATGAGAATTTTGGATTCAGTTCCTGGCCTCGTTCAGTGGGTTGAGGATCCAGTGTTGCCGTGTGTCTGGTGTAGGTCACAGACGTGGCTTGGATGTAGCATTGCTGTGACTATGGTGTAGGATGGGAGATGCAGCTCTGATTAGATCCCTAGCCTGGGAACCCCTATAGGCCATGGATGTGCCCCCCCAAAAAAACTCTTTAATCCCTAAAACTACCTAAAGATATATTAACTAATGAACTCCATTAAACAAATGAGGAAACTGAGACATAGGGACATTATGTAATTTGCCATATGAATATGATAATTAATATGATACTTGAGACCAGGGCCAAAAAGGAGATGCCCATTTGAATCATTAATGACACTCCTTTCTGTTTGGGCAAATCAGTCTGCCATGCAGTCATGTGACATCCACCCCAGTCTGTTTTTCCAAATGAGTCGCATAAGCTGGCATGTAGCAGCCCTACCGCAAACCTGAAGAAATGCGAAGCTAGAGACGGACGGGAGGTGACCGGGGTGAGAGAGCGGTGCAGGGGCAGACTGACTGCAATTGCTCTTGTCTTGTTCTTTGCAGCTGGATCTCTGCTTTTCTCTCTCTCTGAAAAGCAAAGCCAACCTAGACTTTTCCAGAGTGAGAACTTGCCCAGATTTCACGTTAGAGCATGAAGAGCTTGTGGTGTAAGTGTTCGGTGCTCTGGGCCCGAGCTGGCCTTCACGCTGAGATGTCAGCCCAGGATCAGGAGGTGACCGGAGGGTCAGCCCGAGAGAAACACATGCTTGCTTTCTTCCCACCTGTCTTGCTTTCTTTCCTTTTCTTCCTTCCTTCCTTCTCTCTCTCTCTTCCTTCCTTCCTATCTTCCTTCCTTTCTTTCTTTCCCTCTATCTTTTCCTCCCTCTCCCTCTCCTCTCCCCACACCACACCCTCAAAGCCTCAAATAAACACACACTCCAACTATTCTTATACCTTCTAAAGGCAGAGGGTGTGGTTACTCACTGTCAGAAAAAGATAAAACCCGGCAAGGCTTTGTTTCCCTTTTTTTTTTTTTTGCCAGTCTGGGGATCGAACTTGAGCCACGGCAGTGACCCAAGCTACTACAATGACAACACCAGATCCTTAACCTGCTGTGCCACAGGAGAACTCCAAGGCTTCCTTCCTTTTAAGCTACTTGAAGAGCGGGGAAATACACAATGCTGGGTTACAGGGCCACGGTCATACTGGTTACAAGTAGAAACCCATCGCACTGGCCTTAGGCCAGACTAATGTGAGGACAGTTGGTAGGTCATCATTGGAGAATGTGATTTCTTGTACCTGAGCCGATGATGCACAGCTAGACTCATCCCTGATTTAAGGGTGGACCAATTTTATCGGCCACCTCCAGGGCAGTAGGCCTGGTTCCAAAGGTCTTTGATCCTCCACATTGACCACATGGTCTTTAAACATGAGCTTGAAGGTAGAAATCCCATATTTGGGGGTGCGGTTCCAACACAAATCTTGTTTTAACCATCTGAGGCCTGTGTAAAGCCTCAGATGCTCAGGTCTTATCATAAAGGGTCTCGTCGTGTGCTTTGACGTTTGCACAGCACTTTCACATTTACTGCGTCATATAACCTGGATGGGGCAGAAATTGTGGACACTAGAGAAGTGAATGACTTAGTCCTTGGCTGTTCAGAAGAAAGCTGCAATTAAAATCTAGGCCTCCCAAGTCTAGGTCTTTAGATTCTCAAGTATTTTTCTTTTCGCCACTCTCACAAAGGACCTAATAAACTATACTAAGGCAAAGCCCAAGGCCAGCTCCTGGTCCTGAGTCTTCTTCTGACTGCTCAGGGATGGCACACCTTTGTGGACCTCCTTCAGTTTCCACATCTGAAGATGTGGTGCCCATGCGGGTAGTGGTGCTGATGCGGGAGTCTGATTGGGGATGGCCCCTCGATTTCCTGTTAGGGTCCTCTTTGATCCGTTGTCACTGTTTGCCCAAAGCAATGAATGGAAAAGTTTTCAGGATAAATCTCAGTTTAGCAGGAAAGAGAACTGTTCTCTGAGAGCAATGCCTGCTATAGACAAGGGAGTAGAGAGGTGTTTCGTGTTGACGCTACTCCTAGACCTCATCCCATGTAAGTTTCTAAGCCTCTGGATTTTCACTTCAGCGGAAAAAGCGAACACGAAGTGAAACTTCTGAGCTCACCGCTCACTGCCTGGCTCTGTCTTCCAGGTGCGATTTGAAGGCTTGACAGGAAATGTGCAGTTTAATGAGAAAGGACGCCGGACTAACTACACCCTCCATGTCATCGAAATGAAGCATGACGGCGTCCGAAAGGTAAAGGTCCCTTTGCCTCCCTTCCTCAGGGAGGACGGGGTTGAGCAGAGCATCGGGCCCGAGCCGAAGGCCGTGGGAGCCCACTTTCCGGGACTGGATCTCTTAGGGGAGATGTAGGCAATGAGGGTTCTAGCCTCAGCTCTGCTACTTGCCAGATGGGACTTTGTAAAATGGAGATTAAAATGGAGATTAAAAAAAAAAAAAAAAATGTCTACCTTTGTCTTAGAGTGCTTGTGAAGATCCAAGGAAAGTACTCTGAAAATATCAAGTAATAGATGTGTATAAAATGTCAGTGCTGAACTAAGGGGAACCTCCTGTATTGCTGGTGGGAATGTAAATTGGTACAGCCTCTATGGAGAACGGTATAGAGGTTCTTTAAAAAACTAAAACAAGGGAGTTGCACTGTAGCACAGCAGGTTAAGAACCTGACTAATATCCATGAGAATGCAGGTTCGGGATCCTGCATTGCCCTGAGCTGTGGTGTAGGTCACAGACATGGCTCAGATCCCACATTGCTGTGGCTGTGGTGTAGGCCCACAGCTGCAGATCTGATTTGATCCCTACCCTGGGAACTTCCATAGGCTTCAGGTGAAGTGAAAGGAAGGAAGGAAGGAAGGAAGGAAGGAAGGAAGGAAGGAAGGAAGGAAGGAAGGAAGGAAGGAAGGGAAAGGAAGGAATGAAGGAAGGAAGAAAGGAAGGAAGGAAGGAAGGAAGGGAGGAAGGGAGAAAGAATCTTAAACGAGAGTTGCCATATGATACAGCAATTCCACTCCTGGGCATATATCCAGAGAAAACTACAATTAGAAAAGACACATGCAGGAGTTCCCATTGTGGCACAGGGGAAATGAATCCAACTAGTATTCATGAGGATTGGGTTCCATCCCTGGCCTCACTCAGTGAGTCGGGGATCAGACCTTGCCGTGAGCTGTGGTATAGGTTGCAGATGCGGCTGGGATCCCGTGTTGCTGTGGCTGTGGTATAGGCTAGCAGCTGTAGCTCCAATTCAACCCCTAGCCTGGGAATTTTCATATGCTGGGTGCAGCCCTAAAAAAAAAAAAAAGAAAAGAAAAGATACATGCCCTCCTATGTTCGTGGCAGCACTGTTACAGTAGCCAAGACACGGAAACAACCTTAATGCCCACTGACAGAGGAGTGGATAAAGAAGATGTGGGACACATACACAGTGCAATACTAGCCGTAAAAAATGAAATGCCATTTGCATCGACATGGATAGAACTAGAGATTCTCATACCAAGTGAAGTAAGACAAAGAAAGACAAATACTAAATGATACCGCTTGTATGTGGAATCTAAAAGATGATACCAATGAACTTACTTACAAAACAGAAATAGACTCACAGATGTAGAAACCAAACTTATGGTTACCAAAGCGGGAAGCAGGGGAAGGGATAAATTGGGAATTTGGGATTAACAGATACACACGACTGTATACAAAATGGATAAACAACAAAGACCTACTGAAGCACAGAGAACTATTTTCAATATCTTGTAACAACCTATAATGGAAAAGAATCTAAAACGGAATATATATATGTATATATATATATGTATACACATATATATGTAACTGAATCACTGAATCGCTTTACTATACATCTGAAGCATTGTAATTTGATTATACTTCCATTTAAAAAAAATTGCAGTGGTTAAAAAAATTTTTGTAAACTAAAAATGCCACTGGTATTCCTGAGAGATCCCGAAGCAAGCATGAGAATGATGCTTATTATTGATGGAGTTAACCATCTTCTCCCAGCCTACACTTGTTCATGTCCACTCCACTTTCCATACAGAAGTACGGGTAAAAAACAGTTTGCACATATATACATAATATATAACATGTTTACATATTAAAAATTTTAGAACAACATTCAAATCCTTGGGAAAAAAACAAGTGGAATTCTACCAGACTTTATGTGCTCTGGCCTCTGCCAATTTCTTTGACCTTGACCCTTGATGCTTCCTTCCTATCTCCACTCCAGTCATTCTGGAATTCCAGCTTTCACATCCTGGAATACGCCAGCCTCTTTCTCACCTCCCAGCCCTCACCTCCCAGCTCCCACTGCCTAGGAATGAACCTCTACTCCTTCCCCTTCTTTGGCCTGGCTAGTTCCTCCGCAACCTGCCGAGTAAATGTCACTGCCTAGGGAAGCCTTCCCTGGGCTCTTTGAAACGGCCTGTGGCGGCCTCTATTTTACTATCTGTGGCCTTCATCACATTCCTCCTTCCTTGGGGTGCTCCAGCGTAGTGGGTAAGAGGCATTGCATACATGCTGTAAAGCCAGGAGCGTGTCATGGATCCAGGTCTTAGCTCTGGAGTTCTGGGACTGAATCCTGGCATCACTACTTACCAGCCTGTTATTCTGCACAAGGAAATCAGGTTCTCTGTGCTGTAACTGGGGGTCCCCATAACAATCCGATCTCATAGACTCGCGGAGGATTCAATGATAGAATGAAATGATCTAGAGTATGCAGAAGCTCTGAGGGCCGGGCCTGGCGCATTGCAGACCAGACCTTAGTTTCTGACTTGTTCTCTATGCCTGTGCTGTTAAAGACGGTTGCCCCTGGCCTTTGATGGCTATTTAAATTTAACTCTAAGGAATGAACATTTAAAAGTCAGTCCTTCAGCTGCACTAGCCACATGTCCAGTGCTCAATAGCCACAGGGTGACTAGTGGCTGCCGTGCTAGACAGCACAGATGTGCATCATTTCCATCATCACAGCAAGTTCTCCTGAACAGCTCTGCTTATGCCCTTTATCCCGAATCTGTGGGGCTCATGGCGCTCAGAGTGGCTTGATGAAAAACGCTGGCAGGATGGTTATAAGCTTGGGCTTTGGAGACAGACATGCCCAGAATTAAGTCTTTGCCTTACTCTTTATTAGGCACATGACCTTGTGCTCATTTTTCCTCCTTGGACCTCAGTTATATCATCTCCAAAAGGGGCAAAGGAGGAATAATGCCCCTCACCTCACAACGTTGCTGTCAGCATTGAGTGAAATGTCTGCTACCCCCTTGCCTATAGCAAAGGATTCCCAAAATTAGCCCCCAGCCTGTAGTGGACATTCAGCCCATGTTTTGTTTCATTTGTTTGTTTCAAATGCCTTCTTCAGACCACAGGATTTTTATGTCAGCCTTGAGTTTGAGTGAGTCAGGCTGTACAAGCCCATGGAATAGAAAGAACAGAGTAACCTTAAAAATCCACAAGCAAATGGCTGTGCTTTATTTTTCAGATCCTGCGGCTGATTTTCAACTTACATTCCAATGACTAAATCCTTCCTTAGAATGTGGGCTTAAGCATCCTTTGTTTACAGGGAATCTGACTTTCCGAAAATCAATTCCTCCACATCTGTGGCTTCAGGCCTTTTATTCAGTCAGCCTCCTAACGAAGTAATTTCTCAGATTCACAGTTGACCTCATTGTGCTGTTTTCGGTATGTAACAGAGAGGTCCTGCTGCTTCGTCACTGGGGGCCTCGGGGATACCTCTCCTGATCTTGAGGCACATTTCCTGACCACGGATCTGCCAGCACACCCTCTAGGATCTAGGTCCAATCTGACATCCTGTTGAAATGTGTGTGCTCTAAACTTGCATCCATCATACGCTTAGGAGCTTCAGATGCCAGAATGGACAATGACTCCACTAAAGCTATATCCTCAGGAAATCCCATTCAGAGATTGCACTTGACCATGGGGTGCTGACATTATCCACATAAAATACACTGTCAGATTCAACTAGCATTACAAACTCTGGTAGAAGGCTGCCAAGAGAGACGTGTAGGGAAAATTTTGGAAGGTTTTTCATTAAGAGACCAGCATTGCTGATTTAACAGGCTTTGCCCATCACCGTTGGTCCGATAGCTTATTTTGGACTTGAAATGGCCAAGTCTCTTTTCAGCTTGATTTGAGTCCCCTGCCCTGCCCCAAGTTTGTCATCCCCAGTTCTGACCCATGTGTAACTGCAAAGACTAGGCTGTAGAGAAAGTGACACAAAGTCCTCCTGATGTCTAACGTAGTTTAAATTCCTGAAGAATTCACAGCCTCCAGTCTAGATGTCCTTTAAATCCTTACTGTACAACTTTGGACATACTGAATCTTGTAGCAGCTCTAAGACAGAGCCTCAATCCAACCACTTCTCTCCATTTCCACTGCTAAGCCTAGAGCCCAAGCCACCTGCCACACTGATCTCAGAGAGACAGCTGTGAGTCATGGCTTGAAGCAAGATCTTAATTCCCTGCTCAGGAATTGAACCTGGGCAGCCTGGGTGAAACCTAGATTCCTAGCCACTGACCACCAGGGCTAGAAGGCTAAAAGCAAAGCTGCCCTGGTTCTTGCTCCCATCAAAAGCAAGAATGTTTCAAGTTGGCAAAACTGTAAAAGCAGGTGCAAGATTTATTATCAGGGGCACAGCACATGTGGAAGAGCACACGGGGAAGCAGTTTAGAAGCAAAAATATCACACTCCGAGAGGAGCGTGGATCCCCACACTAGTGGGAAACATGCCAAAGGGGAGACCTAAGTCACTTCTATAGGGGCAGTTCTTCCTGGTCTTTGTTGGCCAATTATCTTCTTTTATTTCTCACACCTGACCGGACCCAGGGCCCTCCCCAAAATGCACGTGCATATTTTGGCCAAGATGGATTCCAGAGCAAGGGCCTATGGGAAGGATGGCAGGACTTATTATGGCCTGGTGCCCCTCCCTTTCTGACCCTGAGGAGTCTTTCTGCACACATGTAGCTGGGTCTCCCTGACCCCAAGGATGGAAAGTATGTGACCCCTTGACCTTGTGCCCAAGCAGGTCCCAGCCCCTCTCTCCCCTCCGCCACTACTATTGTTTCAAGTGTCCGTAGAAGACAAAGGCTAGTTATTTATCTTGTTCCTTTTGTTCCTTCTGTCTCGAAGTATGAGCAGGTGGCTGGCTGTAAATGTCTATCCTGGAGCCTACCTGTCTCCTGCCTCAAAAAAATATAAACAGGAGGCTAGTTGTAAACTCTGAGCCTGGAGCCCAACCACCTCCTGTCTCAACACCTGCCTGCACTCAGCCATGAGCCTCCTTGCAGGTCACTCATCCTGCTGTTCAGGTTCTTGGCTCTCTATAAGGCCATTTTTCTAACACAAGAGCTGGGGTAATAATTTTCAAATATACAGCAGGTTATATTGCATCTCTGCGTAAAGGTTTTGACTGGCTTCTGACTGCAGGTAAAATGTAATATAACTCCTTACCTTGGCCTTCAGAACCCCACATGCCACATCCCTCTGACATCAAGCCCTTGCTCCTCTTTGTCTAGCTCCCTACTCCACAGTGACCCTGACCTTTGGTTCCTTTACCTGGCATTCCCGGTCACTGTAGCTTCGTGTGCCAGTGTCTGTCCTTGTCATTCAGGTCTCGGCCCAAGTGAAGTCACCTGGTAGAGAGCAACCCTGACCAAGCCCCCTCCACCCAACACAATTCCATATTCTCTGTTTTCTTCATGGTGCTTATCCCTTCTGATATATGCTTGCTGGTTTATTGATTTAGATTAGGGTTGGCAAACTTCAGCCTACAGCCAAATTCAGCCAAATGCCTCTTTTTGCACAGTCCATGAGCTAATGATTTTTTTACATTTTTAAGTGGTTGAAAGAAGTCAAAAGATTGTGACTTCATGATATGTGAAAATCACATGAAGTTATTAAAATTTCAGTGTCTGTAAGTAAAGTTTTGTTAGAATACAGACAAGCTCATTTGTTTAGAGATTGTCTATGGCTGCTTCTGCACTATGGCAACAGAGGTGTGCAGTGACTACGGAGACTGTAAGACCCACAAAGCCTAAAATATTTACTGTCTGGCTCTTTAAATTTTGATGACCCCTCGTCCAGATACGTGTTGTCTTCTCCTTTTCTCTACCTCCTTGTCACTGAAATGTCGGCTCTCCAAAATCAGGGACACAGTTGTGTTATTTATTATATTCTTAGTGCCTCCAGTATATCTGCAAGTGCATGCAAATAAGTGGTTTTTCTTTTTTTTTCCTTTTTTTCCATCTTTTTAGATCCGCACCTGCAGCACATGGAGGATCCCACTCTAGGGGTCAAATTGAAGCCGTAGCCACTGACCTATGCCACAGCCACAGCAATGCTAGATCAGAGCCTCATCTGCAACCTACACCACAGCTCACAGCAATGCTGGATCCTTAACCCACTGAGCGAGGCCAGGGATCGAACTTGCATCCTCATGGATGCTAGTCAGATTCGTTTCTGCTGAGCCACGATGGGAACTCTAAGTGGTTATTCACTGAATGACTGGGCAGCATATTGAATGTTGCTGGGCAACCAGGAAACATACTACTCTGGCCCATATTTCCAAAGATCTACCAGCAAGTAGGAAAAAAATATGCTGGAAAATTTAATGAAATAAGCCTCAAGCAGAACTCAGAGAAAGTCACACATAAACTTCTAAAGTTCAAATTCTTTAAGTGTGTTAGTTAAGACAACCCTAGGTACAGTAACAGATAAACTTTGTTCACCTAGTAACCAGTTTGAGGACTGAGGGCTCTGGTTAAGACTCGGTCTTACAGAATCTCCATTGTCTGTCTGGGTCTCCCTGGCTCTCAACATCCAGCTAGCAGCAGCAGATGAAAGATATTAGGAACACCAATGGAGAGTCGGGCTCAGGGAGCTATGCATCACTTCTGCTATATCTCCTTGGTCAACACAATAACCTGTCGTGCCTAGACGTATGGTGGGCTGGGAAATGCAACTGCTGTCCAGGTAGCTACTGTCACTATGCTGTGGAAGGTGAGCAAGAATCCTTGGTGATCATCAGGTTGTCTTTGCCACCACAGGCAACTTCCTTTTTAAAAATTTATTATAATCTCACTTTTGGAGGTCAGCGGTTGTGGCTTCAGAGGCAGCACAGAGCTGCAAAAGTGTACATCTGATTTGATGACCGGGCAAGGGAGATTCATGGTATGAACCTCAACTTTTGAGACTCCATTCACTGAAAGAAGATCTAATCTATCATCTAGACTCATTTCCTATATTCAAAGAATCTTCAGAGGTAGATTGAAAATAGGAGATCAAAAAATATAACTGGCCCCAGGAGAAGACCTCTCACTGTCAGAATTTTTTTATGCTCTCCTGAGTGGTGGGCTCCAATTTTGACCAAACCGCTAGCTCTGATTTACCCTCAGATAGGATCAAAGTTCCTGCATATCCTCAGTAGAGAATCAAAGTGCTGTCTAACAATCCAACCCACTTCTCTAAGAAGGAGAAATGCATACTCTCATCTCCGAAGGGCTATGTCTCTTCAAAAAATTTTACCAGCTTTCTTTTCATCAGAATGTGGAAGCAGACTTTTCAGCCTGCTGGCTTCTAAGTTGCAAGCTGGGTATTGGCATCACCCTGCTCTTCTGACTGGCAATATCTTTTTATTTCCCTGCCAAAGGGTTAGGAATAAAATAAGCCTGTCTACAACACATAACTACTCCTCCAGCTTTTGTTATAAGCCACGTTAGGCAATATTTTTTATAGACACCAATTTAACATTAGTGCTATGATACTAGCTCTGAAGTATCACTATTCTTCAAAATTAAAGTCTCTTTCTAAGCCATATAACTGTGATCTGCACCGATTGATCTTGTTTTTCTCCCTCTCTTTTATCAAAATAACTTGAGATTTTAGAGCAGTGTTTGTCGTTTTTGCACCACTTATCCTAGGATATTCTGCATGTGATGAAGGTTACACTGTCAAATGGGTTTGAGAAATGCTCCATAATATATACTTCTTTTGGAGACTGACAATGTTCTATAGCAAACTGAAACTGAAATGTGTTGTAGTGTAGAAGCCTATTAGCTTTCAACTTAGCATTACTCTGCTGAATATCATTTTTCAGTTTACTGACAAACTTAATATGAACCATGCACTATGCTTATTGTTGTCCTTGTGTTAACTCATTTGATTCTCACAGTACCCAATGAGGCAGGTACTGTTGTATCCATACTGCAGAGCAGGAACTGAAACTCATTAAAGTCAAGCAACTGGCCCAAGGTCATACATTTAGTAATGAGGAAAGTCTGCCTTTTAAACCACATATATATGTGCCAGACACCCATCTCTGGACCATCAAGCTCACACTTTTAAGAACAATAACTATGAAGGAGTTCCCATTGTGGCTCAGCGGAAATGAATCTGACTAGCATTCATGAGGATGCAGGTTCGATCCCTGGCCTTGCTTAGTGAGTTAAGGATCCAGAGTTGCCGTGAGCTGTGGTGTAGGTTGCAGATGCAGCTCGGATCCTGCATTGCTGTGGCTGTGGTGTAGGCCAGCAGCTACAGCTCCAATTCAACCCCTAGCCTGGGAACCCCATATGCCGTGGGTGCAGCCCTAAAAAAAAAAAAAAAGAACAATACTATGAAAACAATAGATTTTCAAGAACTTGATGCATGTCAAAGGAGGCAAATTCCTTGATATTGATGGTTGTATGGTGTAAGTAAGAACCACTAAACCCGTGACTAAGTGTGAAGAGGGGAAAAGGAAGAAAAAGGAGGAGGAAGGGAAAGGGAAAGGCATGAAAACACTCTAGCATCATCTGTGGGGGAAAGACAACAATTACATTTGCCAGATCATCTCCCAAGTTTTTAATGATTTGGCCTTGAGGTCCATGACCTGGCTCCTATGTCTTGCCACTAATCTGCTATATAATCTGTACAATATAAATTAGATCATCTGACCTCCCTGAGCCTCAGTTTGCTCATCTATAAAACAGAGAAAATAACCCCAAGCCTGTCTGTGCTATGTGCCTAGTGTAAAGAGCAAAAGCTGTTAGGGTTAGGAATGCAGTTTGGAAATGATTTGTTTTGTTTTGTGTTTTGCTTTTTGCTTTTTAAACATTTATTTTTCAGCCAAAGGGCTCCTTCTAAAAATGAACTCTTAAGGGGAACCCCAATATGTGAAATAGATTAAAAGCAAAGTTGACTGTTGAGGTGTTCTCACTGTGGTGCAGCAGAAACGAATCCAACTAGTTCCATGAGGACGTGGGTTCGATCCCAGGCCTTGCTCAGTGGGTTGGGGATCTGGGGTTGCCATGAGCTGTGATGTAGATCACAGACATGGCTCAGAGCTGGTGTTGCTGTGGCCGTGGCGCAGGCCAGCAGCTGCCACTCTCATTCGACCCCTAGCCTGGGAACCTCCGTGTGCCACAAGTGTGGCCCTAAAAAAGCAAAAAGAAAAAGAAAAAGAAATGTTGAATCGGGGTGAGGAATGCAGAGCTTCCCCTTCTCCTCTGACCCCCCCACCTCCCATGAAAACGGCAAAGGGGCTCCGCAGATGCCCTAGGGTCCACAGAGCACTGGCCTAGCAAAATGGGGGAGGTGAGACTGCATGTCCCCTGCTCTCTGAGCCTCCGTTTCCCTCTGTGTAAAAGGAAGGAGTTGGAAGAAAGGATTCTTCAGGCCTCTTCCAGCTCTAATATTCTGGAAATCTCAGTTTCTGGTTCTCATGTGACTAGAGAAAAATGTCTCCTTGCAGCCTAACTTTGAAAATGCCCCCTACAGGCAACTTGGTACACAGGCCTATGTGCTGGTAAATCGTGACCAAGTGTCCCAAGAGACAGCCCGCTGCCACCCCTTGGCCCTCTTGGGAACTGTCTTAGTCACAGGGTCCGCTGTCTCCAGGTTGGACGCATTCATTCTCTCAACAAACGTTCCCTGAGCTGCTTTTCTGTGGAACAATCTGCAGTCCAAATAAAGGGGTTCTAGAATGAACAGACCTGCAGCTCTGTCCAGGAGCCCGCAGCGCCATGGAGAGATGAGGACAGACGTGCCAGCAGCTAGAGCACAGTGGGAACCAACACGGGGCACTCAGGGCTGGCTGGCAGCCTGGCAGAGCGCCAAGGACGCAGCCCTGCAGTCGGTCCCAGCTCCACGACCCTCCTGTACAGCCCAGGGAAAGTCACTCCACTTCCCCACGTCTCAGTTCCTTCACATTGAAAATGCAAGTGATAATTACCCACTTCATAGGGTTTTGTGAGGATGAAAGAATTTGAAACCTAAAAAGCACTTAGAAGAGTGCCTAAAATACAGAAGCACTCGGTAACTGTTACCTAACATCATTTCCAGCCCAGGGCCGAATACTGTCTCTGACAGTACAGCGTCATGGTGAAAAATCTGTCCCTGGAGACAGATGGCCAGGGTTCCAGGCTGAATTCAGCCACTTTGCTGCGTCACCACCAACACCGTGCAAGTTAACAAACTTGCCTAAACAAGATGGAGTGGCGCAAAAACTCTCAAACACAGCCTCTGACGGAGTAAGCATGATCGGGGTTGGCAATTATTGTTGTTGTTCTTAATGACAGTGAGATGACAGGGAGAATCGCTGACTTCTAACTGTGGGAACTGGAAAAGACCTCGAGGTGAAAGTGACATGTGAGCGGACCACTGGCGTGTGCCTCGGGTTTTGTGAACCTCAGCTGAGCTCTGGCCCTGAGGAGACCTGCCTGTCCTTCTGCGTGTGCATTTCAGAACCTCCATATGCTGGGGTTTGCCCTTTACAACCACAGTCAGTGCAATAACCACAGAACAAAACATTACAGTCTGAAGATATATAGAGACAGAGATAGAGGCCGGTGCGTGCGTGTGTGCGCATGCACTCAGGTGCCAGCTCTTCCCCAATCTTCCATGACTCCCCGTTGCCTTCAGGATAAAGTCTAGACCACTTAGCCTGGCCTTTGAATCCCTCTGCTACCCATACCCAAGTGTCCATTTCCCTCTGGGGCTGACCCCATCCTCCACCCACTGAACTTACTTATCTGGGCAGATTCCTGCCTTCGCACCTTGGTTCATCTTCTCTCTGACCAGACAGGTCAGCCTGTCCTTCCCTCATGACTCAAGCCTTGCCTCCTCCTGTTGCCTTTTTCCCAGCATAGGTTCCTATAACTTGGCTTCTGCTTCTCCAGACTTCTTAGGCTCCAGTCACGTGAGCCACTCACTTGTCATTGCTGTGGCCACGAGCCTGTGTGTGTGTCATGTCTTCCCAAGCAGTTGGAGGGATTCTCAGAACAAGGACCCTCTCTGGGACTTCCTTGTGTCTCTCTCAACCCACACAATACCACCAATGTTTTAGCTCAGAGCCTTACACACAGTAGGGATTCAACAAATATTTGCTGAAAGACCTTGGCAAATGGGCCAGTATAAATAAACTACTCCGGGTCACTTTGCTGTACCATAGAAATTGACAGAACACTGTAATTCAACTATAATGGAAAAAATAAAAATCATATTTAAAAAAGAAATTTTTTTAAAAACCCACAAATTTTTAAAAAATGCTGTCAGAGTGCCAGTCATGACTCAGTATTTAACGAACGCAACTAGTATCCATAAGGATGCAGGTTTGATCCTTGGCCTCGCTCAGTGGGTTAAGGATCCAGCATTGCCATGAGCTGTAGTATGGGTCACAGATGTGGCTCAGATCCAGAGTTTCTGTGGCTGCAGTGTAGGCTGGTGGCTGCAGCTCCGAATCGACCTCTAGCCTGGGGAAACCTCCATATGCTGCAGGTGCGACCCTGAAAAGACAAAAAAAAAAAAAAGCAATTTAATTAAAAAATTTTTAAATGCTGTCAACCAGTGCTTGTAGGGACAACTATATGCTCAGTATTATAATACGTTAAAAAATTGGAAGTTAGAGAAATAAAAAGTAAGGGATAAAATATTCATCCACTAGAAAGTTAAATCTAGATGGAAAAATGTGGTTAAGCTAAAAAGAAAGAAAAAATCATGTAAGGTTTAAATCATATGATGAGAACTACAGAGTGAGCTCAAGAAGAAAAGGGTTCATAGGCTTGGGGGAAAGAGGGTCTGGCCTTGGGAACAACCACGGGGAATTAAATCTCCATGCTCTGACTTGCACTGTACAAAACAGTTTAGCTTCATAAACTGTTACACCCTCACCCCTGAGAAGAGGCCACTTTTCAGGCTTACCCATCATGGTGAGGATTTTCATGGAGCTGGGGCTAGGAGGACTGGACATGGAGAGCATCTTGTCACTTGTTTTTAATCTCCTAAGACTTTTGAGCCTGGTGTGTCCAGCGTTGCTGGCGTGAGGCTCGGCTCCTGACTTCCTGTCTGGTGTTGGCTGGGGGACAGGGAGGGGGCAGAGTGGTCCATTCCTGAGAAGCCTGATTCACCTTAACTTCCTCTCATTGACAGATTGGTTACTGGAATGAAGATGATAAGTTCGTCCCTGCAGCCACAGACGCTCAGGCCGGAGGGGACAATTCCAGTGTCCAGAACAGAACGTACATCGTCACCACCATCCTGGTGAGCACTCAGTCCTCTGTGGAGGGATGTGAGCTAGACCAACACAAGGCTACCCCAGGAGTGAAAACTGACTGTTCTTCTTGCCAAAACCACACGGTAGGCAGAAAGAGGGAGTAGGAAAAGGAATATCCTGAAAGTCCAAGGTACTTTTGCTCTCTGGCTCTGCCATGATTTCACTTTGTGCTCTTGGATAAGTCACTTAGCCTCCTTTGAGCCACGGTGGTCCCGTATATAAGACATAAGGGTGAGACTAAATTGCAGTGGTTCTGACTCTACTCTTCCTCAGTAGAAGCCATTTTCAAAGAAAGTCTCCTAAAGTTCAGCACCTAAAGTAGAAATAAGTGAAGCGTCTGTGATCTTCAGTGCCTGATTCTGAGAAACCTAGAGCCTAATTAGGGTCTATTTACCCAAGATAGTGGCCCCGGAGTTACCTCCAAAAGCTATAAGTGCTCTTGAAACAGAACTTGAAAATCTATACACCACATCTCAATGAAACACTCTTATTTTAACAGCTTGCTTCCTTAATCCACATTTTGTAATGGGGGGAGGGGAGCGGAGATGCAGGAAGTAAATTTAGGGGTTAGAGACTTCCCCACAGATAACCAGTGTTGGAGACATCATCCTCTGTCCTGCTAAAGGCCTCCCTACCCAAAAGTGAACCCAGAACCCACATTCCCCATCTCCCATTTCTCCACCAGGAAGATCCTTATGTGATGCTCAAGAAGAATGCCAACCAGTTTGAAGGCAATGACCGTTATGAGGGCTACTGTGTGGAGCTGGCAGCAGAGATTGCCAAGCACGTGGGCTACTCCTATCGTCTTGAGATTGTCAGCGATGGAAAATATGGAGCCCGCGACCCTGACACAAAGGCTTGGAATGGCATGGTGGGAGAGCTGGTCTATGGAGTAAGTTCCCCACTGGGTGGAAAATTAGAAGCAGGGGTCTGAGAGGAAATCATTGGGTGGTTGGCTGGCTCTGTTCATAGATGCCTACTTGACCCCATAATTCAATATTGCTCCTGCTGAAAAGATGAGTCCAAAATCCAGTGTCTTGAGACAATTTTTGTTCAAGTTCCTGGTCTCATCTCCTTCAGCCAAACTCAGCTCAGTCTTGTGACTTCAGCTGATCATCACCCAGCAAAGGTGATGGTTGAGCTTCAATATCAGTTCACCTGAAGCAACCACTGAACTGTCACTTCCCTGCTTAGTCGTTTATGGCTCCCTCAATATGAATTTCTGCCCTGGCTTTAGATGCACCCTGGATACAACCAAACATTCCAGTCACATTCTCTCTCCAGCACTTTCCATTTCAGCCAAACCACTCAGAGTTAGTCTGTTTTCTAGAGTACCCCTTTCTACTCTGCACCTCTAAAATCCTACCCCTCCCCCCAAACCTGCATCAAATACTTTTTCCAAGGTGTTATATCTTTCTCCCCGTGAAAGGTGGGAGCTCTCCTTTTTAACCATTCTTGGCTTCCCTGTAGAATTCAGTTCCACTTCTTGTATGGCTTACCCTGCCTTATGTAATGGTCATCTGTGAACAGGGATTGGTCTACGCCATTCACCACACTTGAAACAAGACCATGTATGATCACTATAAAATCTTCAATAAACTAAAACGTTTTGGATAAGACACTGAATTCCCTGAATTGTTTAAAGTATTTAATGAACCACTGAGAAGCAAAAGATCTAATCGCTCTCCTCGTCCCAGGATCTTAAGATTTTGTGGGGTAGGAATGACCGTGAGAGAGTGTGGAAGGATGGGAGAGCATCAACGTTCAGGCAAAAGGCTAGCTTGAGTCTGTCTGTCTTTCAAGAAGGATGTGGGACTTTAAAAGTTGCCATATTCAAATAGAGAGGAAGGCAGTCCAGGAATTTCTATAGTATAAACTATAGAATGGTGATGGAAATAAGTAAAGTGTGAAAGGAGAAAGAGAAAACACTGATCATTTCTGTAGAGGGCTTGGGTTGAATGGTCAGGGATAAGCGTGAGTAACAAATGACAAGGGAAAGAGTGTTCACTGGGCACTGAAAGATCAGGAAGTTACTTGAGTAGCGAAAAGCTAAGGGCAGTGGAAGAAGAATCCTGCCACCATGTGCAGGAAATTGAAGACTCCAGGCTGAGTCTTTAAGCGGAAGCATATGCCAAGCCCCAGGTTGATGCTGAGTTCTTGGTCAGGATGAAGCCGCCTTCTAGGAGCTTTTAAAAATCTCATTGTCTCAAGGCAATAGGATTCACGACAGCTACCAGAGCCATGCAAAGGGAATTCAAAGAAGGGATGAGATAAAGAAAATCCTTTCCTAGGAAGGTGGCTTTTGAGATGACCTGGGAAAAGGGTTAATGAATTGAGAATGGGGGGCTGCGTTTCTACCCTTTCTCCTCCCTTGACCGCTTCTCATTTTGGAAAGCTTCACTGATGAAAGATAGAGATCTAGATGGTTAATGCTGCATCTGGAGGCTGGTTTCCATGGGAACCTTCACCAAGCTCTTAAGGTCATTCCCATAGAAACTGCTGTGAACTTTTCACCTCCACCAGCATTCATCGCCACCTTCACCCCATGTAATACAGTTCCTTTAGTAAAAGTCCTGTGGTCTGGGCAGAATAATGGTAATGATTAGCCTGAGGGCAAACCACCCCCCCCCCCAAGTAGCCAGCCATCAGTCATGGGTCACTAGTGACAAACCAGAATTGCCTCCAGATGCCTCAGCTGTCAGCCCCTCCCCATCCCCTCCCCCCCACCAGTCCTGTCCCCCTGCCCAGTAAAAACCAGATTCTGAAGATTCCAGGATGGGCCCAAAGGGATGACCTGGAAGAGAGTTAATGAGTTGAGAAGGGGGCTGTGTTTCAGTTTGCCTTTTCTGCTGCCCAGAGAAGAAAAGATGGGTTTAGGGAAGCATCTCTCAGCCACAAACCACCAGCAGTATCAGAAAAAAATTCACTTGGAAGCCTCCAAACGTCTTCTTTCCATGCCTTTTAAATAAGCCAGGTCAATCAGGGTCTCTCTCATCTTCCTTTCGTTCCCTCTTACCTCCATCAACAATTGTTAATAGTAGCACTTCAGCATGTAGTATATCCAGGCACTGTGCTAAATATTTTACCCACATCGTTTGCTTACTCCTCAGAACAGCCCCAGAAAGTGGATATGATTATATTCCACATGTTATGGATGAGGACGCTGAAGCCCAAGGAGATTAGGCAGTTTGGCAAAGGACATGCAGCAGAGTCGGGATATGCGGCCCCAGCTCTTACATGGCAGGCTGGGACGCCTCTGTAGAAACCACACCATCCAAGCACTGGACTCTAAGACCAGTATTGAGTGGTGAGAAGAGCAACGGTATCTGGATGCTCAGATGCCACAGGCTGCAAATTAAGTTTCTGCTTCTTGCACAGGTACAGCTTTGTGCCTGATTTGCAGTGACATTCTTATCTGTCCTTGGTCTCAGAGAAGCAGAAAGAGGGAACTCTGGAGACAGATATCTGAGCTTGAATTTTGACTCTGCCAGCTTATTGGCTACATGACTCCTGCAAGCCTCTGACCTCCTCCCAGGGTTACCTCTAGGTCCGTTGTCACAGGACTGGAGAGGGGAATCTCCCTACACAGTGCCTGGCTTAGAGTGACTCTCCACCCCTGATGGAGTTTTCCTCAATTCCTGCTTTTACCTACTGCATCAACACTGTTTACTGTTTGCCCCAACATTGTTTCTGGACAGTGTTGTGTTGGGATCTCCCAGGTCATTGCTTCTCCAAGTGTGATGTCTGGACCAGCAGCACGGGCGTCACCCGGGGACTTGTTGGAAATGCAAATTCTCAGGTGTCCCCAGACCCAGTGACGTAGAAGCTCTGCCATCTGTGGTTTAAAAAACCCCCAAGGTTCTTGTGATGGACTGAGCGCTTAACTTGAAGAGCCACAGTCATAAGACGTCAGTTTAAGAAAATAATTCTGAGCACCTGTGAAATGCCCACAGCTCACAGTACTCTCAACCGTTTGAATTCTTTTGACTCTTACAAAACACCGCTGTCAAAGAGATGAAGCAGAAATTGTTATGCCTTTCTTTTGAAAGAGGAAACTGATATCCAGAAGAACCACTGTCTCACTCGAGGCCACACGGTCAGTGAGTCTCAAAGCCAAGATGCCAGGGCTACTTTCCCAGATTAGCGTTGCCCTTGACTGATCCTACAGCGGTCCAGTAACTTCCTGAGGCACTGGAAATAAACTCCTGAGACCTTTCGGTCGATGTCAAACAAGCTAAAATACTGCTGCTTTGCACAAACAACCTTCCCTCTCTGGACCTGAGTTTCTCATCTGCAAAACGAGTTCGCTGAATTGGGCTTCTCTCCCTGTGTGTATCCCCCTCATGCAGGTGCCTTTTGGTGCTCCACAGATTCACGGCCAAAAAATTTGGAAACGCTACTTCTACTTAACCCTCTTGGAGATTCTCAGTGCATAATAGTCCTTTAAACATTCTGAGAAGTCCTGTCACAAAGTAGCATGTTTAAATTCATGTTTATTTTTATGTTATATTTAATTTTACCCTTCCAAACATAATATTCCATGGAGCAAACCCTAGAACTGCTAAGTGATAAGATGACGTGGTTTTGTGATTTTTTTTCCCAGTCCATAGTCCCTTTTATTAACTCACATCAGGAGGCATCAAATAAATCCATTCAATTCCCTTTACCGTGTTCAAAGCTGGTTTTTATTGACCCCCCTTTTGGGCAATTTGTGGTCATTTACTCTAAGTCATTTCCATGGCTTTTCTCCCTCATTCCTTTTCTACCTATCTTAGGTTACAGAGGAAAGAGGAAATATTTTCTCCCTGGCAATGGCTTGTAAGCATTTGTACAAAGTATCAAGATTTATGTAGTGAGTGTTAGGGGGGAAAAAAAACAGAATTACTATAAAATACACACTCGATCCCACATTGTTTAACGGAAAGTTTCTTTCTGTATGTGAGAAACTTAAGTCATTTTGAAGCCAGGCTTTTTATTCCACTTAAAATATGTTCTCAAATATCCCAGCCAATGAGAGGAAATCTTTTGTAAGCAACACTAGCCAGCAGCTGGGCGGGGGCCAGGTCTACCCAGCATCTGTCCCCAGCCTCACATCTGGACCGTTACACAGCAGTGTGAGAGAAAGCCATCCGCCTTCATCAGACTTGCACAGACATGCCTCTCATTTCAAAAATGAATGTTATGGCATCTATCCACAGAGCTGTGTTAGATTTCCAGGATCTCTTGATCTCAGGCCAAGAGACCAGTGGATTTTTATAGCACAGATGTCAGTGCTTCTGCCATTAGGCAGAGGAGGAAAGACTGAAGAGCAAGGCTGGTGAATCTATGTGCTGGGTGTCCCCAAGATGAACATTTCCTATGACTGTTTTATGTGTATCTGCACGAATTTTGAAAACTGAATGATTTGTGCATTTCTTAGTGGTCGTCCCCCCCCCAAAAAAAAAACATCGCGATACAACTCTCTGCCAGGCCTTTCCTCACATGATTTCTTCCTCTGAGAATATATTCTTTTCTTGAGCAACTCGTAAAAATCCTAACCAGACTTCAACACCAAATTTTCATGTCACCCCTTTGATGACGCAGCCCATGATCTCCTCAACCAGAATGAATTCCTTCCTGACCTGTAGTATTTTGTATCTCTTAGATCTCATGTATCCTACCTATCTTGTACATTGAGAAATTGTGTGTGTATATATATGTGTGTGTGTGCACCACTCTCTCCAACTAGTTTGTAATCCCCTGAGTATAGAGGCTATAGCTTACCTTCAAGCCTAGAGCTAGTGCATTAAAAAGTGCCTAATAAATGTTTATTGAGCTAAATTTGCCTTTACTGCCTTGTTGGCCAGGACTGTCTTGGTTGCAAGTAAGAGAAACCCAACTCAAACTGCGTTAGGCAAATAGTAGGACTGATTCATGTTCACAGGAACAAACAAAAGAGTAGATTGACACACGCCCAAAGGAATTCAGAGTAAGCCCTCTGAATTCCTAAATTATTTCATCATGAATCAGCTTCTGGGATTTCCCATCACGGCTCAGCGGTAATAAACCTGACTAGTATCCATAAGGATGAGGGTTCGATCCCTGTCCTCGCCCAGTGGGCTAAGGATCCAATGTTGCCATGAGCTATGGAGTAGACTGGCAGCTACAGCTCCGATTCAGCCCCTAGCCTGGGAACTTACACGTGCCTCGGGTGTGGCCCCATAAAGACAACCAAAAAAAAAAAAAAAAAACGGAATCAGGAATCAGCTTCTGCCTCTCTCACTGTGACTCTCAGGGTTAATGGTCGTTACAGAGACTTGGCTGTCAGGCCATCGTTGATTCAATCTTTCTGACCAGGGGAGTTGAGTACACCAACGGCCAGACTGGGGTGATGTGCTTGCCATGTTAGCAGGGTGATCAGTCCCATCTGAACCAGGAGGACGGGGTGGGGGTGGGGCAGGAGTAATTCTTCCACAGGGAGGAGGCAGGGCTGCTGGGCAGACAAAAAATAACAGGTATTACAGCAGCCCCCGTTCCAGTAAGGTGAGGACGATGCCCTTGGCAATTAGAAGTGTTAACAATGGGATAATCTCTTCTGGAAGATAAGGAGAGGGTCATCCATTTAACATAAATATTTAATAGAGAGTAGGACAAGGTGGACTTCTGAAGTTTTGCCAGCTCTCACATCTTTCAAGATACAAAGGAATATTCACAGCGAAGAAAGGAAAAAAAAAAAAAAAAAGAACAGAGAGCTGCTGAGCTCAAATGCATTTTTTCTTCTCTTCCTTTTTTTTTCTTTTTAATTTTTTTCTGTAGAGAGCTGATGTGGCCGTGGCCCCTTTAACTATCACCTTGGTCCGGGAAGAGGTGATAGACTTTTCCAAGCCATTTATGAGTCTGGGAATCTCCATCATGATAAAAAAGCCCCAGAAGTCCAAGCCCGGGGTCTTCTCCTTCCTGGATCCTTTGGCGTATGAGATCTGGATGTGCATCGTCTTCGCCTACATTGGCGTGAGCGTGGTCCTTTTCCTGGTCAGCCGCTTCAGCCCCTACGAATGGCACAGTGAAGAGTTTGAGGAAGGGCGGGACCAGACAACCAGCGACCAGTCCAATGAGTTTGGAATATTCAACAGCTTGTGGTTCTCCCTGGGAGCCTTCATGCAGCAGGGATGTGACATTTCTCCCAGGTCAGTCTGCTCTTCTGAACTCCTTTGTTCAGTGCTGTATTTTTTTTTTTTTTTTTTTGAATACTGGGAATTTAAGGGATGGAAATTTTTTCCAGCCTTTGTTGGGTTCGGTGTTTCAACTACGCTTTCCGGTCGGCTGTCCAGTGCATGGTGTGGATTATCTAGACACACCCTGTGCCTAGGCCACCTCGGTCTGCTCTCTGGTTGATGCACTCTCTCAAGATTAACAGGCATAACCACGACTCCAGTGTCCTGTAGCTGAAAAATGCAGAGAAAGGATGGGGGCTGGGCAGTACAAGCAACATCTACTGAGCACCTCCCATAGATGCTAAGCGAGGTTTTGAGTACTTCGCATGCCTCCTGTCATTCAATCTTCACAGATGCATTAGGTGGGACTCCTGGTATGTCTTCCTTTACAAATGAGGAACCACAGAAAGGCTGACTGTCTTCCCAAGGTGGTAGCTGGTTGAGTCGAGATTCAGACCACCGTCCTGACTGCTTCTGAGTGATAGAAGGAGTATGAACTATGAGTGGCTTCGAGCTGTGGCTTGAGAACTGTCTGCGTGGCTCTGGATCAGTCCCCTGACTCTGGGAGACCTTGGTTTCTTCATCATTAATAGGAAAGGATTCTCCTGTTCTTGGTTCTCAGAAAGCCCTTGGAGATAATCTAATTCCAAAGGAGATGGAAATTTGTTTCCTGTGGCTCAGAAATGGAGTTTCTTGGAAGTGCCTCAGGTTTCATATTGAGAGGACTGGGGGGACCAAATTGGTGAGGTTTCAGCCCCACATGAGACCTGAGTAGCTCCATATTTGTCTGTTTTAGGTATTAGAATTGTGAATACAATTTCTTTTGAGAAAAAGATTCTGAAGGGAAGGAAAGAAGGGAGGGAGGGAGGAAGGAAAGGAAGGAATGGAAAAGAGAAGGGAAAACAGAAATTTGAAAACTACCAGCCTACACCAATTCTCACATTTACTGACTCCCTTCCTGTCTTTGTGTGGAATGTTCTTTCAACTATATTCTGGAATATACATGCCACAAATCTCCAATTTACCTGAAAAATAAGTGCTGACTGTACTTCCTTTTACAGTTGTGTGAGGTCTAGGAACGCTTTAACCCAGTAGGTGGTCCCCTGTAAAATATCAAGCTCCCAAAGCCTGCAGGGAGGCACGGCTTAGAATTCGGCCTTACATTTGCACTCACTCCCTTTCTGGGGGCAATAGTGCGTGAATACCAAGGCCTCACAGACATGCTGGAGGCACCTTCACCCCCTGTCTGGCTTGCATTTGAGTGTCGGCGGAGGACCAATATTCCTAAGTGGCAATGGAATAAAAACTGCCCGCGCGACTTCCCTCAGGACTCGTCTTGCTGCTGCATAATTTAGATCCTCTCATCACTCACCATTATAGTCTTGTTTTTCTTTAAATAAGGAGACAGTCAGGGGGGCTGCGTGGGAGAAGAGGTGTGAGACTGGATGCTTGGCCAGTGCTGGCAAACACATGGTGAAGAGCAGATAGAACCAAGCAGGGGAAGGGCTTGCTTAAAAATAACTCAGGCCAGCGGATAAACGGTGGGGAGAAGTGATTCTTCACTAGTCAGTGCAATGGGCCGTCCAGACGGGCGTGTGTTAGAAGAGGCCCCTGGGTTTGTTTTTCTTCTCCATTATTTCCTTCGTGGGTGGGCCTCTCACCTCCTGTCGGTAGCCCTGTAGTCTGACTTCGGGGGGAGTTTTCACACACACACACCTTTCCTCTCCAAATCTCAGGTTAGTGGTCCAAAACTGAGTGGCAGCTGCCCTCTTGAGCTGATGTGTGTATTGATGCCCCCTTCGCCCCAGGCCCAGCTGACCACCTTCATTCCTCTGCAGCTCCACTGGCCCTGGAGAGGGTACGTGAGTCTGTGACTTATGGCTGCAAGAGGACCTTCAAACTCTGTTTCTAGAGCTTCTGAGGGCTCCACTAAGGTGTCTTAGGAACTGACCTTGAGGTGAAGATGAGCCTAAACAGGAAAGTACCCAGCTTCCTTCCCCCTCATTTTCTTTCTTCTTTTTTTGCTTTTTAGGGCCACACCCGCAGCATATGAAAGTTCTCAGGCTTGGGGTTGATTTGGAGCTACAGCTTTGTACAGCAAAGCAGGGTACAAGCTGCATCTGCGACCTACACAATCAGGGCAATGCCAGATCCTTAACCCACTGAGTGAGGCCAGGGATTGGACCCAGGTCCTTGCGGATACTAGTCGGACTCATTACTGCTGAGCCACAACGGGAACTCCCCTTCCTCCCCACTCTTAACAAAACCACTCCATTCTATTCTGCAGTATTCTCACTGGTAAACTAGGAAACAACCTCAAGCATTGCTGTGGGGTTTAAAGAGACTGATATGCAGAGTATCCAGCCAGCACCCAGGAAGCGCAGACTAAGAGAAGGTATTTTTACTTCTTTGTCAAGTTTTCTCTCTTGACCTCTGCTAAACTCCACGAGAAGAAGGGATGTCTCGGCCCACTGTGATTGAAAAGCCCCTGGACCTCTCTCGACCGGGGAAGTTCACGGACAAGGCAGAACAGTGGTTCGCTCTGGAGAACCAGCAAAACCTGGATTCCTGAGCTTCCCCTTGAAGAACCGGGCAGAAGGATGGGTCACTTGGGATGTAAGGGTCTGGCAGGCAGAGAGAAGGCTCAACCTGCCAGAATTAGGAGTTTTATCTGCTTGAGATGGACTCTCACTTACCAGGCCTGCCCTGGCCAATCCCGGAGCTTAGGGGCCTGGAGAAACCCCACTGAGAGAATACTTATCACAGTGTTTCCTAATATGCACACCAAAGGGAGAAGCCACAGACTTGATCTCACTAGGGCCAGAAAAAACACAAGGATGCACAGACAGCGATGAGAGTCAGGGCCAAGCAGATGCTGCAGACGCCAAGAGAAGGTTTTGTTGTTGCTGTTCACCTATTTTCTGATGAAGTGAAACAAGTTTCCTGAGCCTCTGATTATGTACAGCATTACATTAGACACCCTGGGCCTTGGGTAGGAGGTATTTTTAAGGCGCTCTTTATGTTCAGTCATGCTTTCTAATGAGCCCCAATTAGCTGTTTTTGCAATTTACTTACAAAATAAACCATAAGTCCTCATGAATTTAGAAACTGAGGGACTGGGTTCCCCTGAATTGCGTGGATCTGGATGCAAACACAGGTAGCGTTCTCTTTTCTTAATCTCTTCAGTATTTATGCCTTTTAACCAAAAGCGAACAAAATGTGGCCAAATGGGCTTATCTGCAAGTAACACAAAAATCTGACCTGAGCAAGATGACAGATGGAGAGTTAGCTCTCTTATGTTACAAGGAAAGTGAAGGCAGACAGTGGCCCATGGTTCAGTGAGAAACCCAGACTGCTGTTCCGTGGAGTCTTTTGTTTGTTTGCTAGTTTTGCTTTTTAGGGCCACACCGGAGGCATTTGGAAGTTCCCAAGGCTAGGGGTCGAAACGGAGCTGCAGCCCGTGGCCTACACCACAGCCACAGCCACACGGGATCCAAGCTGCATCTGGGACCCACACCACAGCTCACAGCAAAGCCAGCTCCCCGACCCGCTGAGCAAGGCCAGGGATTGAACCTGCATCCTTATGGATGCTAGTTGGATTTGCTTGTGATGAGCCACAGTGAGTACCCTTGTTCTGTGTTTTTCACGCGTGGCTCCCAGACGCTGTGTCCATGTTCAACAGCAAGAGGGGGAGGAAGTACTGCAGTCAGTTCTGGCTGCCAAGGAGAAGCTGAACAGAATACTCCCCACCCGAAGCGGACGTCTGCTTCTCGCTATCTCATTGGTCAGAACAGAGGCCCTTGATCACCTCTAGAGGCAAGGAAGGTTAGGAAAGGCAAGAATATAGGCTTCCTAGCCTCTAAAGGAGAAGGCGTGGGAATGGACGCTGGTGGCCACAGGGCCTAAATCCATGTTTTCTAACAGCAGTACCACAAACAGAGGAAATAATCTATAATTAGCGCCTTCAAGGATGTCTGCCAATAAAGCTGCTGATTTGATCTCAAGGTCCTTCCTTCCTCCCCTTAAAATATTTATAGGAGAAATTGTGTTTGCGTAACGTATTTGAACATTCAAACTTAAATTTCAATTGGGCTGTGATTTCAAATGGCAATTTTTTTCATTAGGGTGATGGTGAGATTCAACCACCATCCGTGAATTGACTTCGTAGGCCTGCTTCTTGTGCCCAAACAATTGTAATAGATATTTCAGTTTCCTTTTCCGATAGACAGGAACATTTTGAGCAGGGAGATATTAAAGGAAGGACAAAGATCATCCCAAGGAGTTCTTTGTGGCTCAGTGGGTTAAGGACCTGGCACTGTCACTGCAGCGGCTTGGGTCACTGCTGTGTCACAGGTACATTCCCTGGTTCAGAAACTTTCACATACCCTGGGTGCGGCCAAAAAAAAAAGGAAAAAAAATCATCCCAGGCAGAATTTATCTTTCCCCCAGTGTTCCTTTCTGTAGCTTTTCCCTCCATTTGTGGCCAGTGTCATTTCACTTATTCAACAGATATTTCTAATTGCCCATGATGTGCAGCACGGGTTGCTAGGTGCTAAGGACATTAAGAGACATTGATGGTGGAGCACGAGGGGGTGGGAGTCTCTGCTTCAAGGAGCACTGGGCTAAGACAGATGTGAAATAAACAGGAGTGAGTGTGATGTGCTCTGAACAAAATGACACTGTTCTCGAAACAGGTAATAAAGGAAGCGGAATTAAAGGGGACTGACTGAGAGTGTTCTGAGAAGGTGCCTCCGCAGAGCAGAGAGCGAGAAGGAACTAGGCTTCCATGGAGCTGAGAGGCATGATAGCTGCGGGCAGAGGCTCGCAGGTGGAAGAGAGCTCCGTGCTTTCAAGAACAGGAGGAAGGTCCAGTGTGTCTGGCTCGCTGTGAGAAAAGAGAACAGGGGTTTAACACAGCATTAGAGAAGCAGGCAGAGGCCAGATCAGGCAGTGACCCGTGGCCATGGTACAGATTTAAAGTTCTACTCTAAATGCAGTGGGAAGCCACCAGAGAGTTTTAAGTGAAGGAAGGATTGATTTACATGCTAAAATGCCACCCTGGGGAGCTATGAGGAAAATGAATTAAAGCAGGGAATAGTCAAGGGTGGAAGCCGAGGGACCAGGCAATGGGCTCTCGCAGCTGTCTGGGGGAAGTGATGGTGATGGAGATGATGACGATCGTGGAGATGGATTTGCAGTCTGCTCTGAAACTCCAGCTGCCAGCACTGGCTGCGGGACTGGCTACAGGAGGAAGAGGAGGAGGAGAGGGAAGAGACAACGGTGCTCCACGAGGTAGCGAGCCTTTGGAAAACGTGGACCCATGGTTCCAGGGTTAGGTCTGGAAGCGACCCCTGCAATGATCCAGTTCATCCAGCCCATGTTACAGATGAGGAAACCGAGGCCCCAAAGGGATAGGAGGTTTTCTCTGGGGTCACCAAGGCCACCACGGGTCCGTTGCTCCCCTGTGCAGAGCCTGCAGTGATCTAAGAGGGAGCCTTTCAAGCCTTTATTCCCACCGCCCCCACCTCCTCATTGGCTTCTACTCTTCTGGGCTCAGAAGAACTTGGTGAGGGAAAGGAGAAGGGTTTGGAAGGGGCTAAGGGTAGAGAGGAAGATGGGAAATGATGAATTCAGCTCTCGGAACTCTTTCTGATCTTAGAAGGTGTCAGAATGTTGATAATTACCTCCGCCGATAATCACGCTCAGCGAGAAGAAGGCCAAAGCAGGGGGCCGAGAGCACCTTGGAGGTGGCCCCCGAACCCTATGCCACCACCCCCGCCCCCAGTTAACGCGCTTCTTGGGGGCCCTGGGACTGATTCACCATGGGAACAGGGTGGCCAATGAGCAGAGCCCAAACCGATAACCAATGACAGCCTGACCTTCACGTTCCCACACAAATTCCATAGCAACCAGCGTGCCAGGGCAGTACGAGGTGATGGGGACCCTCCCCCTCCCACCTCCCCTGCTCCCCCTCCCCCTTAGAGACGCCATGCAAACCACTTCCTCTTACGCATAAGGATGAGGAGGCAGGGTTGCAGAGGAAAGAAGGGAGCAAATATTGAGGAAAGTGGACGGAAGCAGCCTGAAATTATAAAACACTCCACCTTTAGAAAACATAAGCCTCATTCAGGATACAGATTTACTGCTGCAAGGGAGAGGATCAGAAAGAGGCGTGCACAGCTATGATGCGAGAACTGTGTTTTAGCTGCTCTGGGTCTTGGGACTAGGAGGTGTGAGGGTTTCTGCTGGGACCCCTGCATCAGGCTCACCCAGGATGCCTGTCAGGAAGCAGATTACAAGGCCCCATCCTCGGTGCACCGAACTGGAAATTCTGCACTTGGAGAAAGGAACACGTATGTTTTGCAACCCCTCACCTTCCCCCAGGGCCGATGGGCATTAAAGTTTGAAAGCCACTGAACTCGAGTTCTCACTGTAGTTTAGTGGTAACAAACCTGACTAGTATCCATGAGGATTCAGGTTCGATCCCTGACCCCACTCAGTGGGTTAAGGATCCAGCATTGCCATGAGCTGTGGTGTAGGTCGCAGATGCGACTTGGATCTGGCATTGCTGTGGCTGTGGCGTAGACGGACAGCTCCAGCTCCAGCTGGACCCCTAGCTTGGGAACTTCCATATGCTATAGGTGCAGCCCCCAAAAGACAAAAGACTGGCCAGGATGTTGTTCAGGGAAGTCAGTTTAGAAGTGTAAGAAGAAAGGTCCATGGCTCAGCCAGAGATGGCTCCAGTCAAGAGCCCAGAGTCTGCCTGCTCGCTGCCCTCTGGTGCATCACCTGCTGGGGGGAGTGGGGTGGTCCTGGACGTGGCCACTGAAGGCAGAGGCCTCACCAGGGACCCTGCTCCCCCCGCAGGCCAGGTTACCAGGAGGATCTCATAGAGAATTCCCCTTGACTGCATTTCTATCACAATTACCTGCTGCTTACCTGTTGGTGATGCAGCTGTGACAGTGGTGATCTGGCAGCGACAGTGAGTCACCTGTCACTGGAGGACTCCAGCTCAATGCCTAACTCTACCCCCCCCTTTTTTTTTTTGGTCTTTTTAGGGCCATACCCACAGCATGTGGAAGTTCCCAGGCTAGGGGTAGCTGCCAGCCACAGCCACAGCCACAGCTCACACCAGATCCGTAAGCCACTGAGCGGGGCCAGGGATTGAACCTGCATCCTCATGGATACTTGCTGGGTTTGTTACCCCTGAGCCACAACAGGAAGTCCCTCCTTTTCACCTGTAACCCTCTGCTACCTGATGGTGAGACCCACAGCCAGGCTCTGGGTAGCCGGGCTCTGGGCAATTTCACAGAACAGGGAGAAGCACAGAAGGAGAGGATTCAGAGCCTCCATTAGCCCCGGGGAAGTGTTAAAATGAAGGCAGTGATGTGACAGGAGGGTAAAAGCTTCGCTAGACACACAAATGAAGAGCATTACGTCTGCCCAACCTCTTAGCCGGCAGGTTGAACCATCAGCAAGGAGGGAGGTCACACTGCGCTCTCTGTCCTCTCCCTCTCTATGTTGCTATGGAAGTCCGGGGTTTGAACAGTTTAACTGAAGGAGGGATTTTTTTTTCCCCCTCCAAAATCACAATAGGAAGACATTCAGAAAGTGTTTCAGAGAGCTCAAAGTGATGTTTATTTAGGACCATTTATTCTCTCCTGAAATCTTTACGGAGATCTATTATTTGGCAGGCTCCATTCAGGGTGCTATGGGAGACATCGCTGAACAAAGCAGACAAAAATGCGTGCCCTCCTTAGAGAGGAGGCAGGCAATAAGCAAAATTAATCATCAACACCCCCATCCCCATTGAAGATTCTGACTTTTACAGGGAGGGGAAGGGACTTCACCAAGGTCATGCAGATGATTAGGAAGTTCAGTAACACATAAATGAGGGTCCGCGGGGGGCTGTGGTGTACTGGGCATGCCTGCTTCAGCTAAAAGGGGGGCTACCCAGGCCTGGACAGTCACTGCCAGGAGAACTCTGCAGATGAAACCAAAACACACCTAGATTCAGCTTGCAGGCCTTCGTGGGGAGTATAAGACAGCACTGTAACTTTTCTGTATTTAGACACATTTGGAATGTCATGTCTACAGATTTTTAAAAAGGAATTCTCCTCTCCCCACTCATTTTTCATCTCAAGGATAAAATCGGATTGCTATGTCTTTCTTTCCTTTCACCTACTTGGGAAAATTTCCAGGCCATGAATGGGACTGCACTAAAACAAAGATGGTGCCCAGAGCTCGATCTCTAGAAAGACCCACCTACATTTTCCTGGGCTCCACATGATCCTGGGGAGAGCCCCCCCCCCCGCCCCGTTTCTTTTTAAACCCTTTCTGGAAATAGAGCATCTGAGATCCAGAGACCCAGTTGTTCATCTGGAAAGAAGTCTTGACTTCTAAAAAGGGAAAAATGGGAGCATGATGAATTGAATTGGTGGGGAATGTATGCTCAGAGTCCTCTGGGGAGCCTGATGGTTTTGCGTATGAGTTAAGTACAGCCATCCAGCTGTGGCAAAGGAACCCTACTACCCTAGCGGGGTTCACGCGAGATCAGAGATGAATGGAGCCCGAGGTAGTGAGCTGAAAATAAGTGTGTTCCAGTAACACAGAAACGACAGACCCCTGTGATGACAGTCACCCACTGTGTGTCTCCAGTGGCTTAAGGAGAGGGGATCTTAAAGTGAAGAGGCACTGGAGATGCTGAGGGCAGAATGGACCCCTGCTTAAGGACGGAAACAGGAGCAGCTGTGTCACAGGCGCCAGGCCCACAGGGTTGCAGGACATGGTAAAGGGTCTTAGAAGCTCAGTCTCTGTCTCTATGCCCACCTGGTAAGTCACATCCCCTCTCACTGTCCCTTCTTCAGAATGGGGGAGCAAGATGGCCCGGGCCTGCCCCCAGCCCCCATCTGAGGCTCAGGTCTCTTTGATTCCCAGATGCAGCCATGGCTCAAGCCAAGCCAGGCTGCACTTCATACTGTTTCTCAGGTAACATCCTATGATATTACCTCTAATCATCATGACCACCTCTGCTCAGGCTGCCTTTATCTGCCTGCCGGCCCCTCAATTAGGAATGCCCCCTCCTAGCTTTCTCACTCAGTGACCCTCCCTTTTGCAAATGCTCTCTCCTCTCTGCTCCCATCCCAACCCCAATTACTCCTCAGAAGCTATGCTTTCCCGTAATAGTTATAGCTTGAACTCTGAAATTGGCCTGCCTCCAGCTGAATGCCAGCTCTGCTGCTTACTGACTGAGGCAGCACGGGAAAATAACTTCTCTGTGCCTCGGTTTCTTCTGGAAAACAGAGATAATAAGAACACCTACTTTAAAGGGGTGTTTTGAGTACTAAATGACACGATGCACGGAAAGTGCTTCCTTTGCACAGAGCTGATGTCGCTGTAGTCATCTGAACCTCTGCGAGAGCAGCTTCCACCTTCCATCTTGAGCTATCACTGCCCATTTCTGTTCCTTATTGAAACACACGCTGGCAATCTTATCTCTGCCACCCAGCCAAAACCTGACACGGGGGTTGTGTGTTCCAAATTCTCAGCATGTGTTTGTTGAATGAATAGATGAACTTTCACAAGTAGCCTTCTAAGGACCACATCGTATTTTTCACTTACTAGAGGGAAAACAAACAAAGCGAGAATTTCTGGCTGGCACTAACTACCTGTGTGACACAGGGCAACTCAGTCCTGGTATATGAACAGATTTGGAGGAAAAACAGGAAGAATTGGAGAAAAGGATGTTGAATAGATATTGACCCAGGAAAGTGTCCCAGTCATCCTAGTGTTACCAGTTACCTCAATTTTCAGGAACATTCTAACCTTCTCTTTACTGGGAAAACAGTAGTAAACACTGATTTCTTTTGTCGCACCTACTATGGATCAGGCATTCTCTTATGCATCCTATGATTTTACCTCTAATCATCATGACAACCTCTGCTCAGGGACATCAACAGCATTTTATAGATGAGGCTCAGAGCAGTTGACTCTCCTGTTCATGGTTACCCAGAACTCAGATTAGAACCTGTGTCTATTGGATTCAAAGACTTGGGATTTATCTTTGACACACCGTTGTCATCCAAGACCTGAAATCTCCTGAAGGCCCCTTAGGGCTCCCTGTGAGTGGTTAGAATTCACGGAAATGGAAAGCATCCTTTTCCTTCTGTAGGATTCCCTCACTTTTTTAATGGAAATTTTTCTGCTTTGGCTTTTCTTCTATTATTATTCCTTATAGTATCTTTGTCCTTAAAAGCCATCTTCTGGCAGAGCAGAGGTGACCAACTGGGAGTGGACTCTGTTCCAACCAAAGTGAAAGACACATGGCCAGCTGGGTGAGGGAGATGATGCAACAGACAAGAACAAAGATGCAACTGGTGCCACTTTGGAGAGGCCGATCTCTTGGCTTCAGCTGGGAGGTGGGGGGACAGCGAATTCCACAGTTAGAGCCAAAAGCTGGGGAGGGCATGGTTTTTAAGCATGCAGTACATTAGACATGAATGAAGGAGAAAAAGAGGCAAAAAGGACTACATATGGCTTTAAAATTATGGTCCATCTGAAGGCTACGCATTTATCCTATAGAAATTGTTATGCATATGTGGCAAGATATATGTGTAAAGATTTTCTCATTTCACTGTTGCTTTAAAAATTTGGAAGCAGTCCACTGACCACTGGCTGAAAGAAGTGATGGTTCATCGTCCAGTGACACAATGCAGCCTGTGCTACTTTGCAAAGATCTGCTGGGGGCTGGGTTGCATAGCAGGGAAATAATGGGTTCTCGTACCACTGGCTCTAAATTATAGGCTCTTTTCATTGTGCCATGCTGCCTCTCTAGAACGCAGGGAACTAGGGGAATGTGTATCTGAGGACTAAATTCGGTGGTATGTAGGGTCATTGCTGTTTTGTTTTGTTTTTTTGAGAAAGGAAATGTTACTGTGAGTGGCAATGAAAGAGACCTCTGGGAAGCTTCGGACTGTGCCTTGAAAGATGAGATAAGATTTTCTACAAAGGCAGAGAGAAATGAACAGGGAAGTCTCTGGTAGGGGACTGCTGTGAGCAGAGGCACTGAAGCAGGCGCGTGTGGAGCCATGGGACCTGTCAGTCAAGGTCAGCCCTGGTCCGGGAGCCAAGTGTTCAGAGCTCACACTGCTTAATGATACATTCAATCCCATGACTTTGGGGGTTCTATAACCTGTCATATAGTCATTAGAGTGTTACCCCAAAGCACAGAGTCTAAAATGAGCAGTGATGGGCCACCAGAGGCAACTCCTTACCCCCGAGGAGCATCTTTACTGGTCCACCATAGATGGAACTGTGTCAGCCAGGGTTTAATTTTGGGAATTCAGTTCTGGAATCCTGGCACTAAAGAAGCCCCCACCACTGCTGACAGCAGGTTATATATCTCCTGAGCAGTGTACAGAAGGGACTGTAAGGAAGAAAAGGGCCCTCCCTTCTGTGGAAGTCCGGCCAGGCACTCACCTGGCATTCAGCTTCTCGTTCATGCCCTGTTCTCTTTGTGGGTGCCCATTGCAAGAACAAGGAGAGAGAATGAAGAGGGAGTTTATCTTACTTTGTTTCCGGTTAAGGTAGGTATGTGTTTCTGCAGGTCTAAGAGAGGGTTAATCAGTCAAATGTTTTAGTTGAGTACCATTGAGTGTATAAATCCTTGCCTTAGGCACAATGCTAAGCATTATGGCAGATGTGAAAAAGCCAGAAACATGAGTACAGGTCTTTGACATTGCAAAAACCAAAATATACCCCCCAAAATAAAAAGGTAGATAATAAACTAGGATGTGTATTTGAATAATTCTCAAGCACAGGATTCACAGTCAATAGGTAGAGAAGAAGGGTCACTGAGGATTAAAATGGTCTGGATTAGCTTAGAAGAAAAAGAGGGATGTGGGCTGGTCCCAAGGGATAAAGCTAGACTTACAGGAGGAGCCTTGGGTAAGGTAGCTGGAGACATGAGAGCCCAAGCAAGTAGAGACGACTGTGTTTTAAGACCAAATATCTGACGATCACACAGACTTGGGTTTGGATCTCAATCCACCAGTTATTAGCTATTAAGACTTGAAAAAGTAACATAACTGCCAAGCCTGTTTCTTCAACTTAAAAAAGGGAACTATGAATTCCAATATCATAGGATTCTGGTAAGAATACATGAGCCAACTGAGGCTAAAGCATGTTGTTTAGTGCCAGCACACACTGGGGATTCAAATAAAAATCTTAATTTTCTTTCCCTTCTTTTGTGTTATCACTTTATTTCCTTTCTGCTTTGTCCCTGGCCTCCCACCAATTATTTATTCTCTGCTGAGAGCTTTCAGAGATTCGTTGACATGCATCTCTTTATCAGGCTGTGCTCCTGGCCAAGTACTGGCCAGAGGGAAGTCTGGAGGCTGTTCCCAGGAGAAGGGAAAAGCTGTCAGGGGCAGTGTTATGACTCGAGGAACAGGCAGCATCACTCACTCCATCCCAGGGTTATGCCACAGCTCAAGCTCAGACAGGAACTGGATCTGAGCTCCTGCCTGCTTCCCTGGAAAAACTCCTCACCTGGGCTCTTCCTACCAAACCCCACTGTCCCCCAGTCCCCTCCTGATCTCTTGGGCACCTGCTTTCATTTCTTAGAAGTTGGCATTGTGATTGTTTCCTCTGTATCCCAGAGTAACAAGCAGTCGTTTTGCAGGTCTTGTAAAATGTGCAAGTCTTTTTTCAATAGAATAATGAAGAACGTGAGCTCTGAAGTTAGACCTGGGCTTAATTCTACTTTTTACACTAATTTGCTGTGTGACCCTGAGCAACTAGCTTTGCAACTCAGAGCCTCTGTTGCTATCACTGTACAACAGCTGCCCTGAACTTGTGGTATAAAACAAGAGCCTCAGAGATTTTCTGGGTTAGGAAATTTGGAAAGGGTCAGAGTGGGATGGCTTGTCTGTGCTAAAGATGCTGGGACCTCAGATGGAAAAACTAAAAAGCTGTGGATGACTTGACAGCTGGGGGATTAAATCATCTGAAGGTTCACACTCACACAGCTCGTGGTTGAGGCTGTTGTTCTGAACACCTGCATGTGCCCTCTCCACGCCCTGCTTGGGCTTCCTCACAGTGTGATGGCCAGGTTCAAGAACAAGGGACCAAAGGGAAGCGGGCAGAAGCTGTGTCACCTTTCATCACCTTCCCTGCGAAGTCACACAGTGTGACTTCTGCCAGAGCCACCAGCCGAGCCATACAAAAGGGAAGCAACGTATGTTCTCCCTTTCAGCAGGCCAGGGGTCAAAATCACAATGTTAAGAGGAACACATGGAATGCGAGAGGTCACGGTGGTGGCATTTGGAAAAAAACAATTGGCCGCATCTTATATATAAAGTGAAGAGTATACGTTCTGGAATCATCATAAAGATTAAAGATAAGAAACTTAAAATACTTAGCCTGACATGTAATACGTATTCAATAAAAGATGCAATCATTGGTATTCTCTCTCCCACCCCCACACCCTCCTTCCCCCCCACCCCCATCTCTCTCTCTCCTCCCCCAAGTAGTGTCACTATGACACTATGGTCAGTGCTTATTAAAATGTAGCCCATGCTTATAAATATTTTATATATAAGAGATGCTAATAATTATTTAAGTTAGTGAATCTATAGATTAGTTCCCTAATGAATCTACAGACTAGAGCATTAAAAGTGGTTTCTCATCTTATTACCTCATTTTCTTACTTCGGGAAACCAACACTGAGAGTTCACACAGTGGGTTAAATTAACACTGAGCAATTTATAATCCAGACTTGGATGAAGCATTTTTGTTGAAAATAACTCATGACCCTTAACAAGCAATAAGCAATTTTTCAAAAGACTGATGTTTATATTTCAGTGCCTTTCAGGATAGGTAATGCCTTGAACTTTATCATCATCTCTGGAGGTAAACAAAAAGGGACAGAAAATGCACAAAAGCTTGATGTGTGTTTATTTTGTGGATCTGAATACTGAATTGATCCAGGTCACTCACAGTTTTTGCCTTTCTGAGACTACACATATTGTTCTTGCACTCCAAAACCAAGGGTCTCAACACTTAGGCAGTGTTTGTTCAGTGAATCAGCAAGCAGAATAATCAGAATTAGCAAAATCGAGTTGCTGTACCTTTGTGTCTCTGCACCAAGGAGTAAGGACAAAGCGAATAGAACGGAAGGGACATGGATTGCTTCTCCCCACTGAGGCTGTGCAGGGCTCTTGGCTAGACAAGAATGGGACTCAGAAGATGTAAGTGTGGCCAAGGGAGCTTGGGCCAGTGATTTCCCTTCTCAGACCTCAGATTTCAGACTGAACGATGTGACATTCTACAATGGAAAGTGTTTACTAAGCCCCTGCAATCCATTCTCCTTAGTATGATGGGGAATACACAGAAGTAAGAAATGCCAGGTCTTGGCTTACATGATGTCTGTAGTCTAATTGGAGAGGTAAGACTGACACACATGCAGCAGTGAACTTACAAAGCTCAGGCGTACCTTGAGCACCAGGTGCCATCCAAGGGTGACCCAAAATGGAGAGATGGATGTTGGCAGAAGGTCCAGCTTCATCTATCCATCTGGCTGGAGAGAAGAAAGGACAAGCATATCATTAACCCAGAAGCAAATCTTTCAGGCTTTCCCACAAAGCCAGCGGCTCATGCCTATCACCATATTTGCTGCATCAAAACTCAAAGAGGGACAAAGAATTTTCATACTTCTGTAGAGAACACTCACAGTTTATTTTCTTAAATTTCAATCAACTTTTTAATCAGTGGACTTTGCCCTTTTAAATGTAGCATAACATACTGAGCAAAGGAAGATTTTAATTAGAATCTGGTTTTCCCCATATCTTCCCTCTTTGCCATACAACTGATTTTTTTTCTTTTTTCTTTTTTTCTTTTTTTTTTTTAGTCCTTGTAGGGCCTCACTCTGGCATATGGAGGTTTCCAGGCTACGGGTTGAATCCGAGCTGTAGCTGCCGGCCTACACCACAGCCATAGCAATGCAGGATCCGAGCCACGTCTGTGACCTATACCACAGCTCATGGCATCGCCAGATCTTTAACCCACTGAGCAAGGCCAGGGATCGAACCTGTATCCTCAAGGACACTAGTCAGATTCATTTCTGCTGAGCTACAAGGGGAACTCCTCTGTTTTTTTTTTAAATTTTGTTGAAGTATAACAAATATTTGCATAAATCACAGATATACCACTCAATTTTCATAAAGTGAAAACACCTGTATAATCAGAACTCAAATTAAGAAACTGAATACTACGGAATCTCAGGCACCTCTCCTTGCTCACTTCTCCATGCAAGACCTGACAACCACTATCCTGACTTCTGGCATCACAGATTAATTTTACTAACTGAGCTGTGTTTCAATCCAAAGAGGAATCATACAATATATTCTCCTTTGTGTTTGGCTGGTTTTACTCAATATTATGTTGTGGGATGCATCAGTGTTAACACCAAAATTGTAGTCCATTCATTCTCATTGTTATGCAGTATTTCATCTTGTAGATTTACCATCTTTTATTTATTCATACGTAAATCGAGAAGTGTGACTATTTTTGCGGATAAACGTTTTGGTTGCTCCCAGTTTAAGGCTGTTGTAGATAATGCTGTGTTAAATATTCTTATAAAAGTCTTTTGATGAGCACACTTGAATGTCTGTGTATACCTAGGAAAGGTATTCCTAGGCCACATTACTTATAATTTCTTATAGATTCTGCCAAACTATTTTCTGAAAAATGAACTTATACTCTCATCAGCACTATAGGTGAGTTCCAGTTGCTCCACATCTGCTTTTTTCATTTTGAGCAAGCAGGTGTATTATATCATATTACGGTTTTAATTTACATTTACATGATGACTAGTTCCTGTTTCATGTTTATTAGCTTTTTGCATAGCCTCTTTCATGAAGTACCTTTGTGAATCTCTTCACAAAGAGATAAAAAGTTAACTCTTCTGTTAATTTTTCTTGTTGCTGTGCAAGCATAATTTGTGTGTCTTTGACACATGCCCTTTTTCAGATATCTGTTACATCAGCATCTTCCATTGTGGCTTGTCTTTTCACTAACTTGACTGTGTTGTAACAGGAATAGAAATTCATAATTTTAATGTCATCCATTTAGCAAGGTTTTTCCTTCACAACTAGCACTCTCCATGTCTTGCATGAGAAGTCTTGGTCTGCCTCTCAAAGTCATGAAGATATTCTTCTGTGATTTCTTCTGAAATTTTACTTTTTACATTTAGATACATGTGCCCTATAGATATGTGCAAAGTCAACTTTTTTTTTTTTGGCACATAGATATCCTGTTGAATCTATATCATTTACTGAGAAGTTCATCCTTTTCCCCACTGCATGTCCCTTTCTCAGGAATCCCCAGACATGTCTGTTTCTGGACACTCGGTTCTCTTCTGTTGATATACCTGCCTATTCTTGCCTTTATACCACCCTATCTTAATTACCAGAGCTTTATAATGTATTGATAACTAGTAAGAGTTCTCTGGAGAAGCTTTCTCAGTGTTGAAACAGAGATTGGATGATGCTACTGGGTGTGGGAACGTGGTATAGAAAAGGATCTTGTATGAGACCATGTCTGCAGTCTTTTCCTAACTGTAAGATGTTATGATTCTGTTGGAACACCAGTGATTGGGGTTTTTCTCAAAGCTCTACAATGAATCAGTGGCTGAGACTGTCAGTGATTTTTTTGGACCGTGTTTCAAAATACATAAAAATGATGGTTAAACCTCAGAACAAAATGAGTAGAAAGGGTGTCCTTTAGCCTCCAAATGTGGAGTATGGGAAACTCTTGGAGGCCACCAGAGAAAAGGCAGAGCAGGATTAATTCTCTTTCACTTAAATGAATGCAAAAGAAGAAGGTGCATTTCAAATGAGATAGAAGGCAATGGGGAACAGAAAGGAATTTGTTCTGCACTCAAAACCTGGTTGCTTTTATCAACCCTTAGTCTCAACTCAATATGTGAAGAAAACAGAGCCTTGCAATGGCACACCAGAAGAGAGATGAAAAAGTGAAAAAAAAATGTGGATTTTTTTTCTGGCATTATGTTTTTGTACCAGTTGAGTCTAAGTAATGAATGTGTTGGAGCTGTTAAACCAGGAGTATTGACCTAGCTCTGGATCACTCAGCATTCCATACATGATAAAAATACAAATAACTCATGGAACAAGCGAACTCATCCATAGCCTTGAACCACAGAGCAAAAACAATGCCCAGTGCAAAATTTGGTTCCATTTCATCTTGCGAATTTTCCATCCCTGTTTATGTCAACCATGGTGAAATGTTGTGGCTCTGAAAAGGATCAACAACATTTGTTTTCTGTTGCAGCAAATCAGAACCCCACACACACACATTCGATAAATCAAAACTGCACTGGCAAAAATCGCACAATTTCATCATTTGCTGAAACCACTAAAATCCTCAAATTTGTCTGAGTGCTTCTGTAAATATTCAGTCAATCAGTGTTAGCAAAAGTATGTGTTAGTCACTCACAGTGGACTCAGGACAGGGCTAGGTGAGTGGCAGCTGCTCAAGGAGATAACATCTGGTCTACACACACACACACACACACACACACACACACAGACACACACACTCACCACGATATTTTACTTACTTCAGTGGAAAAATACGTATTCATTAAATAATTAAATTTTCACCAGTGTAGTATGAGGTCTCTTATCCCTGTTCTCCAGCATTGTAGCAGTTTGTGTGCTATTGCTACCGCTGTTTTTTTTTTCAATGACTGTTTCCTAGACTGCTGCTTCTGAAATTCTTTTGTGCATAATGATTATCTACAGGAAGTTCCTGTTGTGACTCAGCAGTGATGAGCCCAACTAGTATCCATTAGGATGTGGGTTCCATTCCTGGCCTTACTCAAGGGGTTAAGGATCCAGCGTTGCCGTGAGCTATGGTGTAGGTCACAGACATGGCTCAGATCCCGCCTTGCTATGGCTCTGATGTAGGCTGGCAGCTACAGCTCTGATCTGACCCCTAGCCAAGGAACTTCCATATGCCGTAGGTGTGGCTCTTAAAAAAAGGGGGGGGAAGGCAAAAGAAAAATTATCTACAGATCTTGTGAAAATGAAGTTTACATTCAGTAGGTCTGAGGTGGGGCCTCAGATTTTGCATTTCTAACAAACTACTTGATGAATCCAGTGCTGCCAGTCTAAGCACTGCTTTTGGAGCAGCAAAGCTCTAGGCTGCTCTGTGCTCCATGAGGGTCAGGACTAAGCTCTTGGTCCCCACCACCTGCCGTGGAGCCTTGAAGGATAATGTTGAGTAAGGGAAGGAGTAAATGATATATGTTTACAGTAATAATACTTATGATTTACATTTATCAGTACATTCTTACATGTGTCCACATGAGACTAGTTTAACAATATGGGCATAAATACAAAGTTATGCATCATCACAGTTTAGTGAAGAAGGCATGATGGAATGATATAGGAATTATAATAGATAGAAAAGTAATGTTAAATTATAACAGTTTTAAAAACCAGGGGAGTTCTCGTTGTGGCTCAGCGGAAATGAATCTGACTAGCATCCATGAGGACACAAGTTCGATCCCTGGCCTTGCTCGGCAGGTTAAAGATCCGGTGTTGCCTTGAGCTGTGGTGTGGGTGGCAGATGAGGCTCGGATCCTGTGTTGCTATGACTGTGGTGTAGGCCAGCAGCTACAGCTCCAATTCAACCCCTAGCCTGGGAACCTCCATATGCCATGGGTGTGCCCCCCCTAAAAAAAAAGACAAAAAATAAAAACCAGGAAAAGAACTGTATATTATCCAGGAAATAAAGAATAAATCGGAAAATCTATAAATAGGAGAGCTATAGACAACGTTTTCCTTTGAAATGCTTAATCTGATGGAAATGGACAAGCTGGGTAGAAAAGCAGTAGACGGCATATTGTTGTATTAATCAAAAAGGCAGTTCAGAAGGTCTGAGACTAGCTTCTAGGCAGTTAGGAGGGAGGAAGAACTGATGACTGCCACCCATAGTTGGATGGTATGATCCATTCTCCTCTGTTAGGTCAGACGGCAATTGCTCTGACTCAGCCAGTCAGCGGAGCACTATGACCAGCTATATTCCTGTGAAGATTCAGGGCTTAGGTAACCAGCACAGAGGGCTTTGTCAGTCATGAGGTCACATGTGCACAGAGACAAGCTTCAAGTGACAAGCTCTCCTTGATTCTAGGCTCTCTTCCTAGAATTCCCTCTGCACACTTCAAATACAGCCTTTAACCACTTTAATCAGACTCTACTAATTTTTTCCCAACACCGTAGGATAAAGCCTAAGCCTATTAATGTGGCCTTTAAAGCCCTTTAAAATCTGGCCCCTCCTTTCCTAGCCTTGTCTGTATCTATATTCTTGTCTCTCCCTCTCAATCCCTCTCTCTCTTTCCATCTCT